>VZTD01004798.1:2876862-2992760 GCA_013397725.1 Rhagologus leucostigma | reverse complement strand
AAATTGTTACTCCGATAGCAAAAGTCCACCCCTAATGCGGCATTTTGGGTGAAGTGCAGCAGCCACTGAAATTAAAGCCCCAGTCCTAATACAAGACTTGGAATCAGGTAAAATACTTGGGCCTTTCCCTCTTATTACATGAAGAAGAGGTTATGCTTATATTTCCACAGATACAGGACCTAAGTAGATTCCTGCAAAGAACATTCGCCCATACAGAGAGAAAGGACCAACGCCACCTGGGAGCGACCAATGCAAGGAAAATGAACGCGGGGGCATCGAGCACGAGCTTTGATGTTCCTGGAGTGATGGCTTCACCTCCCCTGTCACGTTAGACCCACATAGACATAGTGTTTTCGCAGGTTTTAATTGCTGAACAGAAAAGGGGGAGATACGGAGATTCAGGGTGTCACCACTGAGAACGGCTTCGGTCAGCGGTCGGCGTGGGGTCTTAGGAAAGACGGGTGGGCTCGTCTGGCAATAGGCGAGACAAAGGGCAGGGGGCGAGACAAAGAGCAGGATAGTTAACAGGAGATTAGGCGAGGAGCCTGTAATCTGTGGCCCTTGGAAATGTAACCCTAGAAGCCGAAGTTTGTAGCTGCTGAACCGTTGTTTTGTAACAGTATATAAAGATGTGCCTTGTACAGTAAAAGTCGGCTTTGCATGCACCCGGTGGAGTCCGAGATTCAATCACTAACAGCGATTAACTATGTAGTTATACAAACAGGTAATCATATCCACGATTCATGGAGTTGCGCAAAATAGCAGTGCTGCAATTAATCAAACATTTTAGAGATAAGTTTGTTGCCTACTTGAATTACTGCATCACTAAAGCTCTAATATGGTCAGATCAGGTGCTTTTTTGTAATATGAGGATTATTACTCTCTACGTCTGTTTGTGCAGACAACGCAGTCTGCAAGAAAATCAGGTAATCTATATTCCCCTTACTTACACAGTTAAATGTGCAAGCTAAACTTGGCTGAACCTTTTCGTACATCTGCATAATTGGTCTGTGTGTAGCGAGGAAGGCAGGAAAAACCTTCATGCAAAATCTGAAGTAGTCTGAACATTGTGATTTTAGCTTGCAAGCTCAGAGCTGAGAGAGAGGTACAGGCTAGGGCCATTAGCTGCCCCCTCGCTGAAAAGCAGCAAGGCCAAGCTTGTGTATGTCATGGCTACTGGAAGCTAATGGGGACTGTTACACCACATGTTGCTAGCAAGTGCTGAAGTACACTTGATGTTTCAGCAAGGACTAAGGCTCGTTACATTTACTACAGAAAAGGAGCATGAAAAACCCAGCCAGCCATTACAGAGTACTTAAGATACAAGAAATTTAGGCTTTTGGCTTTTATTGGCAATAATTTATTAAGAGCTGGTGCCCTGGGCTACCTATCTACTCTGTCCAGAGGAAAAAGCATCAGATAGGATCTCAAGTTTCTAAGGGTTCAGCTGAATGGTTCTGACTTTATAAAATCTGGTGGCAATTTAGCCTGATTAGGACGAATTGGTGACTTAAAATCAGAAAAAGGAGCACGTGAAAGCAAATGCAAATCCATCCTTCTTGGGTTGTTTCCTGATGAAGGGAGTAAACATAGCTGTTGCTGCTGCTGCTGCTCTCAGATGTCTGTCATCTTCCCTCTGCTTTATTTTTAATTAAACCTGAGTCCTCAATTAGAGCTAAAAGGACTTGACAAAGAGAAATGTAAATCAACAATTTATGATGAAGCTGCTTTTCAGCTTTCAGGGCTGTTCTTTCTGTACGTTGAAAGCATCAGTTGTGCAAAGGCTGCAGTTAACAAATATGTATGTGTAAAGTGCTTTAATTTGCCTGTAATCATAATGTTTATCAAAGGAGGGCTCTGAGGAGATTTTCCTTTGATGTTCTCTTTGTGCAATGAAGATCTGCTTTTGGATTAAATAAATACAACTCTTAGAGTAAAAAATAAGCTTAGTTTGTAAGACCAAGTTATTGATACTGAGAACTTCCATATACTTTACTAAATTATTCAGTGAACCTCCTGCTACTTTTTTTTTTTTTTAATTGGTCCTTTTCCCAGACATTCAGAGAAATCTCTTGACCTTCAAGAAAAATTAAATAAGTAGCTTGGAGAATTATGCTGATAATTTTTGTAATAACTTTTAGTTCCATAGCATTGAGTAGAATAATAGAGAATTGGACTGGAATGTCTCACTTTTCATATCAAACAAAATGCTTGGACCTGCTACTGGTATTAGGCACTCTTTTGTTCTCTTTCTTGGGCATGATGGACAAAACCAGGACAAAAACCTTATGCTGTTAACCAGTAGTGTGTCATGGCAATGTTTGGCACCTCTTATTACAGCCTTTCGGCATTGTTTAGATCAAGTGAGTAGAAGAAAGTGTTCTAGTGGAGGTTCATGGCGGCAAAATATCAGTCTTAACTTTTGGTATGTTTTATCTGGTGGGACCCAGTGCATGCTCAGAAATGGTTTATTAACAACTATAAATGGGATTTATTTACAGGTTTGTAGAAGTTCTCTCTTACCTAAAGGCAAGTGGTAAATTAATGATCTGAGTGCCATTTTGATGCATTTGGAATTTATCCTACTGAGTTGCAGGAACTTTGTCAATTTTTTTGGAAAGCCATGTAAAGGAGGTGAACTAAACTATGTTTAAACAGATTTGTCAGTAAATTTATGTATTTTTATTTTTTATATATTGTCTCAGAAAAAAAGAAGCAGTGATTCTGCCCTGTAAGCATCATGCATACATAAGTGTGAGCACTTTCATGTGAGTATGCACTTAAAGGAGAGAGAAGACCTCCTTCAAAGAGGAACTGTCCTGTGTTTTTATAATTTACAAGATTATGTATTAATTAATTGGTTTTTTTTTCTGTTTTGAAGCTTGTTTCCAGAAACACATGCTTTTTCAACACAAAGTTGCCAATCTCTCTCATGTTAGACAAATATCTCTGTGGTGCAAGATCACTGGGCTTCAGCCCCAGGCAACTCCCCAGGAACCGGTCTATGTGCCAGCTCGTCTGAAGCTCTTCCATTCTCTCCTCCTGGGACTCTTTTATGTTGCATAGAACATTTAAATACTGATAGACGTGGAAAATAAAATATCTTGATTTTAATTCATACTCCCCTAAAAATTGAGCAAGTTGGAAGGGAACAAAATGGTTTGGGGACCTTCTTGTTGCAATTTCTGTGATTACAGAGGGGATGGGTAGCTTCAGGTGAGTAAAGGAGAAGAGAAGACAAAACATGTTGGTCTACTGTTTTCTTCTCATATATCTTTCCTTGAATTGCTATACAAAACCTCTGGGGCAGATGGTTCAGAACACACTGACCTTCCAAACAGAAAACCCTCTGCAAGCAGATGTTGATTCTGATATGTATTTGCATATACGCAGTTGTTTGGGGGTCATGTGCCATCTTTTAACAGGTAATTCTCTTATCTTGCCTCTGACAGCATTTCTGGTGTAGGGTTGTACGCTGGTTATGCTCCTTTGCCTGCTCTCAGGTTTTTTTCTCCTCTGCCTTGGAGCTTGCCTCACAGGCATTTACACCTTTGCAAATTGTATAGGTATCACAGGCGCTTGACTTTGCAAACGCTTTGTATCCATTCGCAAAAAGCATAAAGCCTTTGGGATGGGAGCTTCCCTGTTGTTGCAGTGTGCCATGGCTAGTGCCACAGCCAGCAAGACCAAGTGGAATAACAGCTCCAGTGGTTTGATGCCCACACAGCCCAAGAACCCTAAGGTTAGGGTGAGTACCCAGAGAGCTGTGCAGGGTATGCAGATCATACCCCCATAATTGGCCACTGCCATCTCCTCCCCTTTTCCCCTATATTTGGTTTCCCCTCTAGAAAGTTCTCTGTAACTCGGTCCTCCATTGGCCCATGTTAATCCTCCCCACCTACCTCTGTCCCTATTGGTCAAGCACCTTTTTTCCCACCTTTGTAATGCCCCCTTGCCATTGTATCATTGGTTATTATCTGATTTCCCCTCCCTTTCTGTAGGGATATAAAACCCCATGTCACTACCATTTTTTCCGTTCTTCGTGCCCCTTCCTGGGTTTATGTTGGACCATTGCCCTCAATAAACCTTCTCCTTTACCATGAAGAACTCCCTCCGCCTCGCTCCTGCCTCCTCTGCGCACCCTTACCATTGGTGGGCAAGGTGAACCCGACTCGGAGCTCCACCTGCCCTTCTGTGCCGCGACAGCCTCCTTCTCCCCGTCTGGTGCGGGCGGGTGCCCGGTGCTTGTGGTCACAGCTAGCCGGTAGACAGTACTGTGGCACTCTGTGGATTTTTCAAGCAGCTGGGGACAGGAGTGGTGGAGGCTTAGGGTCTAGCACATGCCTAGCTGCCCAAGGGCGAGAAGAAACAGCCTTCCCATCTGCTGGGGGAAGCTTTGCATCATTTGCAAAGGATATTCCGTTTTAAAGTACAGTATGACTGCCAGTTTCTATGCCTTCAAGCTGTTTTTAAAACCAGCATTTTCTTTGTCTGACTGTTGTATCTAAGTTGCGTTATTTGAGATCCTGTTAATTGCTTTTTTTATGCTTGATAGACATGGGTCTTCCATTTCTTCACCGTATCTCGAAGTTTGTCTTCACAGGTGCAGTTGGCTCTTCTGTCTGAGTAACACCTCCCTGATAGTTCCCAGTCATGTCAGGATACAAGCATGGCTCCATAGCAAGACCAGGTGCCTCTGTGTTGCTACTGTGTGTTCAGATGGCAGATAGAATACTTCCTTTGAAAGACTGTCTCCATGCTACACTGATCCTGTTGCCTTGAAGATGATGAACTGTGCCATTCTGAGCATATTTGTGTGTTGCTGAAAGAATTTTCAGGAAATTCAGGAGAGACGTCTGACTCTGTAATGAGCTCATTCTTCACACTAAACTGGGGCTTGTGCAAATCTCAGCCTTTAAATACCCACTTCTTGGTTATTACAAAATCCATGTTGCAGCTACTGAAGCAGCATATGTACTAGCTTATTGTCTGGGTCTCATCTGTATTTATATCTCATGTTTAATCAAACTGAATCTGTTCCCCTGGGAATCATCAGTGATTCAAAATACTCCTGATCAGACTGACCTGCATTTCCCATGGAAAGATTGCTTCACTGGTACTGATAGTTTTACAGGAATTTTGCAGTGGATAATTGTGAAGTGAGCTGTCCTCAGGCACTTCTACTGGTTCTTCTATTTTAAAACGGCAAATCTAGCATGGATTTTTTCTTAGTGGGGGAAGGGACAAGAAAACATCTACTTTCACGACAGTGTCCCCTCCTTCCCCACCCGCTCCCTATACGAAACTATGCTTGTGAAACCTAAATGCACTGAATTCTGTAGCATTTAGAGGATCTGGGTTGCATCAGTCTGTGGTAATTCCTTTCCCAGTGTTGCTCAGAGCTCAAATCAGGTGAAAAAGGGCTTTTGACAAACAAAGGGTAATGTGGGCAGCTGTGAGGCTGCAGGCACAATTTACCTTAGTGCCACCAGCCAGACACTGAAACGTGTTTGTGTGGTACTTTGAACAAATCAAGACTTAAATCAAGATGAGTTGGTGCTTTACAGCAGTAAGCAACCCACAAAATCCCACATTAAGGAGCCAAACACAAGACATGCTTGTCTTGTCCTGAAGTCCATAACTGTTGCTCTACAAGTGCTCACTGCATTATTTCTAGTGCCAGCCACGCTTAAGGGTGGCATGACTTGTTTTGTAAGTCTCTGCTGCTTGATTCAGCGGTGCTGTGACCTAAAAGTGATATTGCCATGACCTACAAAACATGGTAATTCTTACACTGATCCATACAGTCTGACTGTGTGTCAGCCCTGGACTTAACACTGAATACTAAGGCACTAAACGGCAGTGTTTGCTTCCCCTTACAGGGAGCGATGGTGGGTCTGCAAATCACACTCCTAAGTGCTGATAACAAGGTTTTGCTGTGACTTCTTACGAATCTGGCTTTCATGGTTATCCCCAATGACTTGAAAAAGATTTGTTGTTGGTCTATTTATAAATTCTTAAGTCAATACTGCAGTGATACTTCAAGTGACGTTTAAGAAACTAAATCAATACTGTAGTAGCACCTCTTCAGCATTCTTGTCTTGTGTTAGGCAGAAAAGAGTAAGCCTGGTTATAACAAACATGCACGCATGCTCAAGGCTATATTTGTATCAAGTAAGTTGTGATTCCTCTTGGGAGAATATTCAGCACAAGCTCCCTCTTGTACAGCACTGTGCTGAGTATGTCTTAACAAATTCACCATGTATAGTTTTGGTGCTATTTTGCTTTATTTAATCTGGTAGTCCTGAAACTCCTTCTGGATCACATCATCTTTCATTTTAGTCAGATTGTGAGGATTTTATAAAGAACAGCCTATATGCGCAGCTGCTATGATGCATCAACTGGTTCATGTTTAATTAGATACCCCATATTCTGGGTATTTTTTTTTTTTCCAGGCTATGGATCATCTCAACTGTTTTCCTCAACTGTTCTAATTCTTCCACCAGGATTTTATGGTCATCAGAACAGTAAAACCAAACTCCTGTCAGTTAAGCTGAATCTCAGCTGGTTCATTCATAAGGAAAAATGAAGCTGAGTTAATGTGGTGATACAAAACCCCTTTACTTACGTATCTTGTTCAAAAATAAATATAAATTCCTTCATGAGCTTGGTCATACAGAATGTGGTCCTCTATGCTATCATATGCTTCTCCAAACTTCCTGCTCCTACTTGCTCTACTAATCCCTTCTCTTCATAGTCGTGTTGTGTTATGCTCACGGAGTCTGTCTGGTGGAAACAAAGAAGCTTCTCATTCAATTTTCTCTTATTTTTTTAAAAATAAAAAAATCTAGCCAGTACGATCGCAAAATGCCAAAATAATTTTAAAATTAAGTGTCCTTTACTTTTCTTCCCAGTGTCTGTTTATGACCTTTCTTGTAAGCATGACCTTTCCAATCCTCATCGGAAGGAACAGCCTGTTTATACCCAGAGATGGAACTGACCGTGGTTGCAGCATTGCAGTTACACTGTGTCTATGCAAAATTCAGGTCGCTGGCCAATTTCTTACCTCTGCAGAGCAGAATTAACACCACAGTGTCAGCTTGACATTAATGACTCAAATTGCCTTTAATGAAATGAAAGATATTTTGCGTTACCTTGTTGGCCAGGGTGAATAGCAGAAAAAAGAAGGCAAATCTGTGATATATGTTACCTCATTTGTTTCTACAGGTTCCCTTGGGCTAAATTACTGCAGGGTTGCAGTCAGCTTTCTTCACCATCATTAGCAGTGCTGAAAACCCTCTCATTGTACAACTGTCTTTACAGGGCAAAGGTGTTGTTGAGCAAGTGTTCATGTAATGTTCTGTGTGCCTAGCAATTGCAATATGCTGATCGTGCAGTAAATGTTCAGCTTGTTCCAGGTTCTTTCACCAAGACTGACTTCAAATGTTGAAATGGGAACTTGTATAGCCAAACCTACCATCCTGGAACATCCTTTCATAGTCTCCATGAGGCCTACATGCAGTTTGTGGTGCCAAGTTTGTGGTGCCATGATGGCAGTGTGGAGCAGCCTGTGAAGGAGAAACCATAGCCAGGGCAGCCTAGAGTGCTGCCAAGCCTCTGTGCAAATAGGATTGAGTGAGTGCATATAGGGCTGGCTGGCTGGCTGCCTGGAGAGAATGGGACCCATGGAGGACAGTGGCAGCAGGCCATTGCTGCGTTATTGTGGGAAACAGAAGATTAGAAACTTCCGCAGGCACTAATGAGTTTAATTTACAGCCCTGGAAAGAGCTTGGGTTGATGTAATGATAAAGGTATACACACCTTAAGCAGAAGAAGTATAAAACTATGTTTTTATAGTTGTAAGTAAGAATATGTATTGGGTGATATGGTGAGGGTTTTTAAGTATAGTAATGTGATTCTATAGTTTAAGTTAAGAATTTAGATGTTATAATAGAAGTATATGGGTATATGTTAGCTAGCAAGTTATTGGTTGAGAAACAGACGCAATGCAGAAAAAAATACCAAAGGTGATAAGTTATAGTCAAAACAAAGCTTCGTGTTAATTGCTTATTGGACCAAAAAATTATAAATTGCCAAATTACTTTAAAACTCATGACTGTCTTCAGTTATGGTGACTTGTTACTAATTCTGTTACTGCGGGCTCTGAGACTGATGCCTTGTTTGATTTTTCAAGTAATAAATGGTGAATAGCCATGATGGTCTCATCTCTTTGGATCAGGCTCTGACACGTTATCATCTGGACGAGGAAAGATGAGTGTTATGGCTGTGGTGGTTACGTCCTGTGAATGTATAAAGAATCTGGGAGCAGGGCTGTCTGTTGTGGCGGGTGTTGGTGGTAAAAGTGCCGCAACCTTCCCAGAAGCATCTCCGCCAGAAGCCGCTTCAGTAGGGCTGCTGCACACACAGCTGGCGAGGGCAATGTGTCTTCTCTGAACGTCTCATGTAGGATCCAGCACTCATGGAGTCGCTGATCCCCATGAGGGATGAACGGGGGAGGCCATGAAGGCGCTCACGCAAGCACTTTCTGCCACCGGAGCAGCAGGCACACACACACATGCAAGCTGACAATAAAAGAGTCTGGGAAAGGTCTCCGTATGGGGTTCCATAGGAGGGTTTGTTGAGACCACACGCATGAAGGGTTCCAGGGACAAAGACGAGGAACAATAGAGGGCACAGGGTTTTATATGGGGACGGAGAGAACAGCAGGGACAATGATCTGAGTGCACAGGGGCGGTACAGAGGCGGGACTAGGGTAAGGGAACCAAAAGGGATACCCCGAGGGAGGGACTAGGGAACAAGGGCCAATGGGAAAGTGGGGAAGGGAGAACATTCTAGGGTACAGACATATAAGGGATAAAGGGGCAGGGAGGACAACAGACTAATCAGGGGAATGGTCTCACCAATGGACCCTTTTTGTCCCATGTCTTATGGGCTCAGCGGCTTCCACAACAACAGGCCCACAAGGAAAAATGAGTGTTATAGCTGTGGTGGTTACGTACTGTGAATGTATAAAGAATCTGGGAGCAGGGCTGTCCATGCCCAAACACTGGGAATAGGTGGATTTAGTGGAGAAGGTGTGGGTGGGAAAGCAAGGCTCAAAATGCCTGCAGTTAGCAATGTTGATGCATCAGGGGCCCGAGTGTGCTGTGTTAGTCATGAGACCTCCTTCCTATGGAGTTAAATCCTGGAGGGCTCTGTAGGCTTGAATCTTCACCAGCTTCCTCCATCAGCAGACTTCTTGCATCCTGCATCCCTGTGGTTCACAAGCACAGAGCAAAAGACTTTCTGGTATATTTCCCTTTCCTGCACAACACTGTTTTCTCAGTCTCTTGCGTGAGTTCATACAGCTGCAGGGAGTGAAAAGGTAAGTCCCGGCTGTTCCAAAACTTGTGACGAGAAGCAGGCCTGGCTGTCAGTGCTGTCTTTATCCAAGAAAATTAATAACTTGAAGATCATGTAGGGGATATAGAGATGAACAAATCTTTTTTTTAGGTAGGTGAATAAACCCCTGAATCTAAAAATAGATAAAGAAAAGGGCAAGAAAAGTGAGTGACTTGGCATAATCCATAGAAAAGGAGATATGGGACCAGGTGTTGTAATTTCTAGTTCCTAGCCTGGTGTTTCGTTGTCCGGACTACGCTTCCCTCTGCTGCCCTATCTTGAACTTCATTAATTTAATTACTTCGATGACAATAGGAGCAAGACCTTAGACTAGGATTTTCAGGGACAGTTGAGGGAGTCAGAGACTCACTGCTGGTTTCTGGAGTGATTTTTTTTGTTTTGAAACCAATTAGAAAGGTCAAGATTTCAGTTACTTGTAAATGGTGGCTTAGGGGATTTGAAGTTCCTTCATTTGCCTCCTGCTTCCTACGCAGGAGGTCAGAAGAATTATGTGGACTCTGGTCAAGCTGTCAGTTGATTGTTGTGTTTGTTGGCACTTGCACATAACCACTGAGTTCCTTCATAAATATCTACATATGCCTCCTGCAATAAATTTTTAAGACTACTAAAAATAAATGTAAAACTAAGAATTGTGTGGTGGGTAGACTTACAACAAAATCACAGTATGACCTGCTGGATCCACACCTTGAACACCTCAAAATGTGTCAATACAGGTAAGGCTGAAGATCAGAAACTCAAAAATGACTCACTGAGGATCTACTGACACCTTGGGCAGGGGAAGGGACAGCCTGTGACTGCATGAATATTCACAGTGAGGGGCGAGGCAGAAGTTGCTTTTCCCTCTTCATCAGTCTAACTCTATGGGTTTCCACCCATGTCTGCTACAGAGGAAATAGCTGCATGAGTAGATCATGCAGGCATAGTATAGATCCCTCTTTATTTTCCTGGGTATGGAAGGCTTTACAGTGCAGCTGAGATGTAGCCAAGCTGAGAGCTGGGTCAGCCTGAGGGTCTCACCACTCTGAAGGAGCTCAGTGGGAAGAGTGAGGATGTCAGGCAGAATGACTGCCTGAACCGTAAGACATAGCATATAATTTTCCCCCCATCTTCATACAGGTGTTCAAGGAGTCATGCATGCAGTTATCCTTGCATACCGAGGCATGCACACCGAATTTACACTGCCAGCTCCACTCTGCATGCAGGTCAGGTGCAGATAAATGCACATGCAGCAGGTTCAGAATGCAACTCTCCTTCAAACATGCAATGTCAGTGTAAAGCACGAGAGTTAGGGACTCACAGCTGAAACCCTTGCCATTAGCATGCAAAGGAGTTCTAGTACCATCAGAGTTCCCTATGCTTTGTCTTACCATAAACGGATCATGAATAAAACATTCTGAGTCATGCAGAAGAGTGCAGCTCCCGTAATTGCAGGTGAGTGATGTAAAGGTGGCATGGCAACACCAGCAGCTCCATCCCACTGTAGGACATGAGAGTGACAGAGAAACAGTAATGTTGGCTCCGCAAGCAGACCCACCTCGAGAGCATGTCTGCCTGCACTGAGGCACATGTGCACCTGCAACCATCCCAGCTTTGCTGGGGTGTCGGACTGGGAGTTTAGGCCCATCCCAAGACTTGTCTGGAGATCTTAGAAAATGCCTTTCTAATGCAATTCCTCCATTGACATTTGCCTTTCATTGGGAAGTTCTGTCCAGCATTGAACAGATGTGCCTCAACACAAAAATTCATACATGTAAACATTTATTCATGTTTGCAGAACTGCAACTAAAAAGGGGACAAAGCTGACTTTGGGAAAAACAATTCTTTCAGGATTTGTGGAAAGCTGCGGTCACTGACCACTTGCATTGTGCCCAAGGCAAAGGTGTTACTATCCAGCAGGAACTGTGGTGAAACCTGCCATCTCTAAAGCTTTTCTACAGAGATAGGGACACTAATGGCAGAAGAAAGAGGTCATATTTAGTCCCAGGAAAAGGAAAGCAGAGCATCATTTCCAGATTTGCTCTTTGTATAGGGTTCACTCTATGAAGAAAAATCTGCTGCTTCCTCCTCTACTTCTGTTGTGGGTGACCTCTAAAACAGGCACACAAATACAGCATGCACACACCCGTCGTTCCAGCTGCAGTTCTCATTAGAAAGATCTAACCACATACTTGTTCAAGTTACTTTCTAAACCCATCGTGATTGGTATTGTGTCATGTTTCTTGGAAGCAGCCTGCTTCAGGTCACAGAGTGTAATTAAAGGCAATTAACGCAATTACTCACAACTGCGCTACTGATAATGCTCCAGATGCCATTACAGCACTGTGCCTCCTGCTGCTGGTCCTCATAGGTTGTGCCTTTATGTTCTCTTAGTGTTGTCATTGTGGTTAAACTGGGGGGCTGAAAATGGGAGTACAATTTATTGCTCCTAACTCCCTTTTCTCTGAAAATTTCAAATGTGCTAGGCAGAGCCTAAACCCATTTGTTTATTCACTGACTGATGAAGAGTAAGAAAGAGAGAAGAGTGAAGATTGCCATTGAAAATTATTATAGTTGAAAGGTTATAAAGAAAATATATGCAAAAGTGTGTTCTACAGTAGTCTGTTCTACAATTAAACATGTACTAAATGTGCTGATTTCTTCTAATGAGTTTTATAATTATGGAGTAACTTTTCAAAGGAACTATAACTTTAGGCAGTAAAATCTGAAAGACTTGAATTAGCTGTGAACTTCAAACTTTTCTTTTGCAATTCAGCCCTGCCTTTCCCTTTTGTCTAAGCCACTGCCAAGTAATTTACAGTTCAAGAAAGGCTAATGGAGCTATAAACAAAGCACAGATGCCTCTCACATTTCCTTTATTGGGCTGAGGTATGAAAATAGCCACTGCTTCCAGAGAAGGGCACACATGTAATTATAGAAATACCTCAAGTCTCCTGCTTATCTGTAGAACAGGTACACCATAAAACATCTTTCATCTTCAGTAGGGGCTTGCTTAGGGGGCTGAAACCTACCTGAATTCACTCCCTGCCCTCTGGGTTTATTTTTGTAAAGTGAGTGTTGGTCTACTGGGATGATTGTTAAACTCATTAAGTCTCTAAAGAAGGACTGACTGCTGTAAGCTCGATTTTAGAAGCTGTCTCAGATAGATAGTGGGATATCTTTGGATCCCCTTGTGAGCCTGTCAATCACTGCAAGCACATTAGAGTTTAACATTTCCCACTTGCACCAGCATGAAACAAAAATATCTCAGCTGAGCTGAATGGTGTTGAAACAGTTTTATAGTGATGCAGTTGTAACTGAGTTCATTAGCACCAGGTCAGGGCTGCCTCCTATTCTCCTGGGCCTTTCTCAAAATGCAGGTTCAGCAGTGCTGGAGCCTGGGCAAACAGCACTGTCCTGCTGCAGCGGATGTCTGCAAACATAGCCTGTCTCCAGGACCACATCCTGCTGCTGCTGCTGGGACAGGGGCATGGGGTGGTCCAGGAAAACCAAAAGCTTTGGCAGAGAGGTCTTAGTCCATCTCCCTTCTTCCCATGGGGACGGTTGCAGTAAAGGGGACTCCGTGTCCTTGGAAAAATGCAGTAGAATCCATATAATGCTTTGCTTGAGGAAGGCTGACTATTGATGCCTTTCCCTGGGCTTAGAATTAAAAGCCAAACACAGTTAGAGGGAAAAAGGGTTTTACCTCGGTATTTGTTTAAGGATCCTCTGGTGCACCATCCAGGTAGAAAGCATCCCCGAATGCACACCGAAAGTGCTCACCCGAAAGATGCACACCAGGATGCCCACCCCAAGATGCACACCCAAGATGCACATATAGTTATAGACCTTGCACATTAGCATATCTATCAAAGATTCCCCAATGAGAGGCTCAAGAGAAGCCCCCGTCCTGAGGAATATTCCCCCTGGATGGGCCTATCTTGGTTTACAGAATGTGTTCTGGAGAGGACCTTGGTGTCTGGGGCTTTCTGACCCAACTTTGAGGTTTTCAAGATGTTTAGTCTCTTGGCTTAACGGAACTTTGGGTCTAAGCTAGTTATCAGACTTGGGGAATTACAAGTATGTGGGCTAAAAGCACTAAGGGTACATGCAAAGCTGTGTAAAAGGGTATGTGGAAGGGTATATGAGAGGGGTATATGAAAAAGCAAAAAATCATCATGGCATCACTGTGAGCAGATGCTGGTAGCTGATGGTCAGAATCATTGCAAGCAGGGGTTTTTATGCATAGAGGGGTATTTCAGGACATGAGTGCAAATGAGCAGAGGTCAGCAGCCTGCACATGCACTTGGTGGTTCACTCCTCCACTGGCTGAAGCTGTGTTTGCTGGCTCTGGGGCCTTGCAGGGCGGGCAGTCCTGTCAGACACAGATAGGCTCTGTGCAAAGCTGGGGCTGATTGTCACCTCTTTAGTAGCTAGCAATGCCCTCCAACGTATAGGCTGGGTCACAGATGTACCAGCCAGAGGAAAATCTTTCCAGACCAACAGCGTTCATGAGCCCTGATGTTAAGCATTTGCATCTCAACCAACAAGAGCCATGGTTTGATTTTTAGGTCTGCTCAGAAATACCCCTGGTCAAAGCACAGCAGAGCTGCAACAGAGACCTTAGGACCCCTTACGGCTCAAGGCTCCTTTCATGCACTCCTGCCTGACACCAAACTTTAACTGTTTGTTTCACTGAGAGTGTGGGTCACAAGCACTTTGGGGAGCAGACATTTAGATGGGTGGTGTGAGTATAAAGGGAGGTCAGAAATCAGGATCCTAAGATGTGGGAAACAGAGGAGTAAAAAACTCTACAGGCAATAATGGTTTGATTTACAGCCCTGGAAAGAGCTTGGGCTGATGTGATTACAAGATATATAGACCTTAAGCAAAGATATATAGACCTTAAGCAAGAGAATCATAAACCTATGTTTCTATAGTTATAAGTAAGAATATGTATTGGGTGATATGGTGGAGGGTTTTAAGTATACTAATGTGATTTTATAGGTAAAGTTAAGAATTTAGATATTATAATAGAAGTATATGGGTGTACGTGACTGCTGCGGCACTATATTGTTCGGCTAGCTCGAGGACCACGAGTGCCAGGCACCCACCCACGCGGGAGAGGGTGGTGGAGGCTGCTCGCAGGCGTGCGGGAGGGTTGGTGAGGTTCCAGCCAGGACTCGCCTAACACACCAGTGGTCCAGGTGTGGTGAGGAGGTAAGAACGAGGCGGAGGGACTTCTGCGTGGGAAAGCAGGAGTGGGTTTAACTCAACTTGGAAGTCCTGCGCGGAAGCCCGAGGGAGACCATTACACAGACACTTCATCCTTTGCACAGTGGAAGGGGAGAATACAAGATAACCAATGATGCAGAGACGCGGGGTTTGAATTCTCGCGGGCAAGGGGTACAAAACCAATGGGAAGTACCGTGGGAGGAGAGGAATACCGGGGGCCAACGGGGGACCGAGGGCTACAGAACTTTCCAGAGGGAGAAACCAAATACAGGGGGGAAAGGGGGGAGATGGCAGTGGCCAGTTATGGGGGGTGATCTGTATACCTCGCACAGCCCTCTGGGCACTCACAGGGCTCCTGGGCTGCGTGGGTATTAATCCAGTGTACCTGCTATGGTATTGCTGGCCGGGGAATTGGCTATAGCACACTGCAACATGTGACCTAGCAGATAATTGGTTGAAACACAGACGCATTGCAGTAAAAAGTACCAAAGCTGATAGGTTATCAAGTCAAAACAAAGTTTTGTGTTAATTGCTTATTGTACCAAAAAGTTATAAATTGCCATGTAACCTTGAAACCCATGACTATCCTTCGTTACGGCGACTTGTTGCTAAACCTCATGGCCTCTGAGACTGATGCCTTGTTTGTTTTCTTAGGTAATAAATCGTGTATAACCGTGATAGTCCCATCTCTTTAATAAGAACTCCGACCAGAAGATGACAAGTACCCCGTGCCGACTCTAAGACAGGATTTAGTAGTTCTGATATTAAAAGGGAAGCATCTACTACCGACATAGGGCATTGTTTCATTTCTGCTTTGTACAGTCCATACAACGCCCAGAAACCCTCAAGACTTTCACCCTCTGTATGGTTTCTCCTCTCCAGGTTTGCACAGAGTATCAAGCATAAATCAGGTATGTACCTAGTGTTCTCAGTTCAATTTCCCCTCAGCTGCCCCACTTCTTCTTCCATTCCCATTTCCCTCAAACCCACCGTGCTCAAGTGGACTAAGGAGTACTCAGCTGCGGATTGGCACCCCTGGCCAGCCCAGCAGCACCACAGCACTGAAGCTGTCCCTCTATATGGGATCAGGAATGTTGCCTTAAGTGTCACTGCAATGTACAAGTGAGCAGAAGCTTTCCTGCTGAATTGAGTTAAACCTTCTCGTGATATTTAGCACACTCATTACAGTGATGTGACTATTGGGAAGGACAAGGTAAGAAATAACATGCCACTGATAAAGGTGAGAGCCTTAATCCAGCTGAAAATCATGGTAGCCCATGGCAGGCTTGATGAATGCAAGTTAGTTTCCATGAAATAACCACTACAGCTTCCATAAGAGTGCTCAGTGTGCCATCATCCACTGCATCAGGTCTGTAGAGCTTTGCATCAAGCATCTTTTGACAGCTATGGCACAAGCATGTTTATTTGGAGAATGTCCTTATAGCCATGCCTCCAAACACAGAGGCGATCCCCTATGAACAGTGGCTATAGAACAGCCTCCATTTGAACCTCCTCTGTTTTGTGGGAATTGGTGTAAGGTGTGCCAGGGCTGCATTTCAAATGGTGCACATCCTGGCTGTAGGAGAAAATGAAGACCAGGAAGACCTGCAACTTGAGTGGTTCCTGAGTCCCTGAATCATCAAGTCTAGTCCCATCTTCTAGTCAGAAACAGAAGATAAGATGTGAAATATTACCTTAACGATCAGTTAATTGTATGCTTTGATCTCTATCCACAAAGCCATTTACTAGTCAAAGTTCTGTTGACTTGAGCCTTTGCCTTCATTTTGTTATCGTGAGGCTTCTGAACACCCTGGTGCAACCTGGCTGATGGAGCATACAGATAAAACCAGAACAGCCAGAGCAGTCTGACACGTCCTTAATGTCACCCCTCTCTGCACAGGTGTTTACAGCAATGCTGATGTTTTGTGTCCGACTCCAAGAGAAAGAGACGATAAGGAGGACTTGTGGTTCTAGTAAGAGGAAGAGGAACCGAAGGTGTGCAGGGTGAGCTGTTAACAACCATCTCTAGTCAATCAGTTCTGCTGTGTGGACTGGGATTTGAGCTACAGCTCTGAATTTTCTTTGTCTGCCTCTGAGCCACTGCCAAACACTGATGGGCACCTCTGATCTTGGTTTGCCACAGAAAGAAACAAGCTGTTTGTTCTCTTGGCTCTGTAATGTACTTTGGATTTGACTTAGAAAGTTCGTCTCTGGTACAGAAAGACTCCTTCATTGCCTGGTGTTTGTGGGTTTTTTATGATGATAAAGTTACCAATCATACAGAAACTTCAAAAAAATTACCCATGAATTGCAGAGATGAATCAGCAGAGCTCTTGGTAGGTGTCAATTTACAGGCCTTGCCTAGCGATCAAGTAAAATAAAAATCTCTTGCCCCGTTACTTCTGATTCATCTAGTTTGTCAGTGGGTAGTTATAAAAAATTGCAATTTAAAATATTTATTGTATCATTGTTAAATGCATTTTGTAGTTTATATTTGTAGTTTGATTTCAACACAGAAAAGCTCTAAAAAACTTTGTCTACTGGTGCTCCCTAGTGGTGAAATTTGCCTTCAGCAGAGCTGGAGGAATTTTGCTAGTATTGTGCAATTCCGTATCTTATTTGAATTAAGTCACCCAAAAAGCCTCTTTGGAGGTGTAAGGTCATTCACACATTGCAGGTTTGCAGGATTGACATTCATACGGCACGGTGCCTTTATGATGTGAGAAATGTGCATTGCAGGAAAGAAAATCCTTTTTCCCTCCTTTTTGTTCATTCCTGCCCTTGTTGTTAATGTGCTACATGAACTGTCCTAAATAAGATGGGATATGCCATTCTTGTTCTTTTTCTCACTCTGGGTCTGACAGAAAGCCAGGCATCAATGCAGTGTGCCTGGTTCCCTCCCCGCAAGTGTGCCAGGCTGGGGACAAAGCACTTGTGGAAAGGACTTTGATAAATGCCAAACTGGCCTCACTCATAGGCTGAACTTCAGAAACTTGAGAAATATCTGAGAGCAGAGGTAACCCCATGGTGCACATCAACTCTTTCCTGCAAAACAGCTGTACACAGCCACAAACCACAGTTCTGTGCCCTATGGAAACTTCCACTAATCCTAGGCAAG
The DNA here is from genome assembly GCA_013397725.1 of Rhagologus leucostigma. Lineage (NCBI taxonomy): Eukaryota > Metazoa > Chordata > Aves > Passeriformes > Rhagologus > Rhagologus leucostigma. Next base: position 2,975,008 of record VZTD01004798.1, on the reverse strand, counting down.
GCTGACAGGTTCAAATTCTGCAGAGAAAGGAAATTTATCCCATGACAGGCCGTGAAGAAAACAGCAGACCCAGGGAACCACCACTTTCTGCAGAGAGGTAGTGAGTCTGAGCTGGGAATGGGTACAATGGGGAAGGAGCGTGTGTTAGGGGTGCATCCAGTTCCTTTCACCTCTTCTCAGTGAGGTGGATTTCAGGTCCTTTTTTATTTAAACAAGGTGGCTTACTTTGATTGATAATTATCAGACTTGTTTGATAGTAGTTATCATTGTTTATCAGTGCTTATCTTATTGCTTCAAACTGTTACTTTTGAAGCTTTTTCTTTCCTTTTTTTTTCTGTCAGGCAGGATCTTATCTTCCTATCGTCAGTGTTTTCAGCAACATGTTACCTCTTTCAGGAAGCTGAGATCTACCAGCAAACTGGAAGTAAATTGAAATAAGTCTGTGGAACCTGTAAAGGAACATTTCAGTTTCTAGGTTTCTTTCCAGTAAAAAAGGTTTGTGCTGAGTCCTCTTGGCAATGCAAGCAGTGGATGTGCATTTCAGAGCTGAATACCCTGAACTGTGCCTAATCCAGAGCAAAACATCCTGAATATATTTTCAGAAGCAGTGGCTAGTTCTGCTTCCTGCTGCCCTGAAATTGCCATGATCAGACCCACACACACACCCCCACTCCCCAACCTGGTAAAGTCCTTAGTCCTACTACTGATGCTCCAAATATTTCCAGATTATTAATTAAACTTAAGGAAACAGAAAATTCTGCATAACAGAAAGAATGCCTGACTTTGTTCATTCTAAAAAGCAGCCAGAGAGGGAAGCTGATTCCAAACCCTCCCTCATAAATTCTGAATCTGCTTGTCCAATCCTTGGACATAAATAGTTTTTCTCCACAGGTGCTGTTGTTTCACACACTCCTCCATGCTGATACAACCCGCCTTCTCAAAGCCTTGACTCTGCTCTTCAATCCCACACCTCCTTCAGCTCTGCAGTGGCAGCCAGGGAGGAGGCAGAGGCCTGGGATTCCTGGTGAAGCAGAGCACAAGTGACAGGTGCCTGGCTGTAAGCAGGGCTGTCTGCCACCACTGTGCCATGCCAGTGCCACTGACACCCCCGTCCTCAGACAGCTCAGTGAGGTACAGAGTATACAAGATGTTTTATGGTTCACTTTTCTTATTGCCACAGGATGTGTCAGAACAGCTCAGTATTGAAGCCACTCAGATGGCCTTTTGTGCTTAAAGGTGTCGTCTTTTGTATTTTTTTGTTTCAATATCCCTTCTCATGGGGGGCATATAGAGAGGAAGAACAACTCTCTGAATTATGAAATTAAGTTCAAGGTGTATTTTCCTCCCACTCCATCCTGATAGTGAATTTTCATCTGCCATGTAGGGGTGAAAAATATCTCTTGTGCTTTGTTTTCTGGAAGATTTTGAGGGGAAAAAAATGTCCAGTGAATAGTATCACTTTATGTTCTTAAAACTCCAGATTTTGTCAGAACACAGACAGCTGAAGCTATGTCTGTAAGATCGGTGTGAGATGAGGGATGCAGTGCAGTAAACTCTTGCTATTCATTATCTGAAGAACTGAAGGTTGGTGGTAACAGTCCACAGATACAAATTTTATGGGGCAGGATGAACAGCCTTTCCCATGTCTGTACATAGGGAATATGGAAAACACCAGGGGATGCCACTTAAGTTGAAGAGCTGTTTGATTTCTGTTTTGCTCACCTCTCAGAAAATGTTGTGGTGTTTGCCCCCTTCCTTCTGTTCTTTCCCCTTTGCAGTTCTAGACTTTCTCCCTTCAGCAGAGGTTTGCAGAGAGAACATGGGCTGCTCCAAGAGGAGAGTTAGAGGTTGACTTGGGAGAATAACATACTTTTTCTGAGTATGAGGAATTAGATACAGGGTGAAATAGATGAGACATGACCTTGTGAAAGCCAGCTAGAAATGCTACAGTGTCAGACAGAATACTCACTGAGGTTCTTTGAGGTAACATTTCCACATTCTTTGAAAAATGATCTTTTATACAGACGTTGCAGCAGAGATGAAGAGATGTTATGTTTGTTTTGCTGGATAAATATTTCTTGCAGAAATAATGAAACTGAGGCCATGAATATGTACATAGATATTTCCAAAGTCTGGGGGCAGTAAAATGGCATCTACACACTGACCTCTTTGGGCTGTTCCCAGTTTCATTCCAGTGCTTTGGTCTTTAGGGAATACTGCACCAAAACTTGAGACCAGAGACTCAGTAAGACACAGCAAGAGACAGCATTATATGGGAATATCTTTCCATGTTGATGCTTTTCCATGTGAAAATCAGTTGTAGAAGGTAACCTGGTTTGCACAAGCCATCATTTGCCATATTGCTGACTGAATGTCTAAGTGCTTGTATCTCAAGCTGACTGTCAGGACAGAAGGTGAACACAAACACTAGGGTATTGCCCAATGTTTAAGATGCCCTTGAACATCCCATGGTGTAAGGGAAAGATGCACTTATGCAAGTGCTAACCTCCGTCCAGGGTAGAGAGAGTGAGACTGCTTTGAGGATATCCTGTAAACAAAGCCTGTGAGATACAGGTATAAAATTGAGAGCAGTCCTTCAGTGACAGGCAGTGAGCTGCCACGCTTGCAAAAAACTCCTTTCTATATTCACCTTGGTGACAACATGGATGCCCACTTTGTTGTTCTGGTCCAGACCCTTTATTTGTCTCATCACCTTGCCAGCTGGCAGATGAGCTGACAGCCTCCTGGGGCACATCAGCAGCTGCATGCAGCTTTGCCAGAAAGTGAGTTAGCCCAAGCAGGTTCTTTGCTGGTGTGGCCGATAAGTTTCAGGCAACTGGATTAAGTTCACATGAACTCTCACCTAAGCATTCAGTATAGATGCAGCTGTGCTGTTCTCAAGCCCTGGCTTTGGTGTGAGGTCCACCAGTGCCCATCTCCACCTAACACTTCTGTTAATGCTAAGTGTGGCGCTTGTCTGTGAGCTTGTTCTCTAAATACGAGTGGAAGACTGCTTTTGTAAAAGACTGCTTTTACACTATGTGAAGTGCTTTGCTTTGTAATCTTTTAAAATTTAAAACCTCTTTAGTAACTCCTTGTTTTTCTGATAAGAAAAAGTAAAAAACTAGTTTCTCAGCCAGAAGGTTTTAGCCATTTGCATTACATACTGTGAACACTGACTTGCAGCTCACAGCTGCGGTTTGTTTCCGCAAAGCTGGGAGAAACCAGGCATCTCCTCTTTGGGGTGTTACTGGGGCTGGAGGGGCTGCCCTCAGTAAGCTGTGAGTGCTGAGGTTTAGAAGATGCTCTCTGGAGGGTAGAACACAGTATTTTCCAAATAACTTTAAAAATCCCACCCCTCAGCAATGATAGAGCCAGTGATTACTATTTTGATTTCCTATGACAAGTTTACACAATGTAATAAGGATCTGGCAGAACATCACTTTGCTAACTGTGTGCTGAAGTTGTGTAACAACACTTCTTGGCCAAGCTCAGAATTTAAAAAAATCTGCAAAGGCAACTGGAAAATGAAGCTATGCAGGAAGCTCTGAGTTTTTGTTTGTTTGGGGGTTTTTTTGTTTGTTTTGGTTTGGTTTTTCTTTTTTTTTTTTTCTTTTTTTTTTTTTTTCCCCCAGCGATATAGATGACCTTGGATCCCAGAAAATTGGGAAATATGTTTTGAGGACTCTGACATCTTGACATGTTTCTGCCAGTCCAATGGAGTCAAGGGGATTCGATGCAGCAGTGCCCTCTGGATGGAATGCATGCTGGGTATTTGGGAGGTCAGGGGGTCTATTTCATACTTTGATTATTTTTTTGGGGCACACTACTCCCCTGTTTTGTGCTTGCCATTGCTGTTTCTGTTCCGTAAGAGTGTATTCTCTCATTTTCCATTTTAATCCCTGACTTGGCACCTCAGTCATGAGGTGGTGTCCATGCTGCAGGACAGAGGCTCTCAGCAGCCCTTGTTTGCTGGCAGCAGTTCCCCAGGGTCAGGGCACAGATCTTGCCACCGAGGGCAAAAGGCAAAGAGCTATAAATAACCTCAAATGTATTTGTACTTTTGTTTTCTCTGGGAGCTCACCTTTTGTGGAGATGGTGCAGCAGCAGACAGATATTTTGCCTTAGCCTGGACTCTGTCTCCTGTTTCCTCGTGAAAGCAGTAATGAATTACAACCATGAGCCTTCTTCCAAATTCTCACTCTCTTGCTGTCAGACTGAGAGCAGAGAGGTTGTGCAGCTCTCTCGGGCAGCACAAGGAGACCTGCAGTGCATTGAGCCACTATGGCCTAATGCAAATGTACTTTGATTCCTCTTGGCTCATCCTGGGCAGCTGCACTTGCACAAAGAGGTGGTTCTCACACTTCTGTAGAATACATCTCCCTGGGGGTGCAGGTGCAGAGGTCGTTTTGTTCTGAGCACTCCTGCGACCAGATCAATCTGCCTTCATTAAAAGATAACCAAATCAAACAAAGCCTCTGGCCTTTCATTTGAAAGACTGCAGCAAACCACACCAGGGTCGCACCAGTCTGCAACATAGACTGACTTTTCAGGTAACAGTCTTACAGTAAGTTAAAAAGGAAGATTATTTTTTTGGTTGGCTTCAATGCACACAGGTTACAAGACCTATGGAGAAGTGTTCTGTGGGGTTTGTTTTGTTCTATTTCTTTAAAATGCTGAATTGCTCTCTTGTGCTAATATTTGTATGGCTTCTGATGCACTGATTGGTTGGTGTTTTGCTTACTGGTGAGAATAAAGAGTGTTGTTCTATGTACAGCACAGTGAAGGAATGAAGCAAGTAATTGTTCTGTAGGGCTTCATCTCTTTTCTAAGCTGGCATTCTTGGTGCAAAAAGCCAGGAACTCAGGTAAGGAAAAGGATGTAATAAAAAAAAGGATGTTTCTTCTTGGTCCACTGGAAAGACTGCTACTTCCTCTGTCTTCCCATATTTTGTATTTGATTATACTTAAATCTCTCTGAAAGACTTGTTCATTGATGAGCTTTCCATGTAAAAAGTGCTGCAAGTTCTCACTGCACAGCAGTGTGAAGATTACTGCCTTTTTTTGCTAAGGGAGGAAGCAATATTTTGATTTGATGCAATTTCATTTTCTTCAGCAAAGTATACAAATCATAATAGCACATGTGGCTAAAAACCTAAACGAGAAACGAATTGCACAATTCATTTCAAACTCTTTGAAATTAAGTATTTTCGGGTATTGTTTTGAAATTAAGTATTTTAGGGTATTGTTTTGAAAGAAATACTTTGGGTTTTAAACTTCCTATTGGGTTTGGGGTTTTTTTTTGAGGTAAACCAAATTTATAATGCTCTACTGTAACAGCCTATCAAATTTAGTGTTGATTCAACCTCATCAACCATCATTCAACCTAAGGTTTGCATTTTTCAATTAATACATATTCTGTCTGGAAAATGTTTTTTTTTTAGTTTGCCAAGTATTACTACTTCCTAAAGACTGCCTATAACCTTCCATCTCAGCAAATAAAGTTTGATTGACCACTGGAGTGAGAAATAGGCTAGATGTTCTATTTCTATTGCTGGTGGAAAATTCAGAGTAGCTTTGAATAGCGATAGTTTGCAGTTTCAAAAGGCTAGTCAAAACTTTGAGAAAGGTAATTCACTGCAGTAAAATGCTTATGCAAAGGGAGTTTATAGGCATGTGAAAATGAATTGGTTACAGGCTAATAGATGGAGTTGCTTAGTCTTAAGGTCTTGTTTGTTGTTTTACATACTGTATAGGAAGAACTCTCACATTACTGTTCTTATTTCTAGAAAATATTATTGAGAATACTTCTAAGCAAGGAAGAACGATAGCAGATCTTTATTTGTCACGTTCAAAATAATTTATAAGCAACTTCTGAAACAGAAATAATGCACAGTTGTGGTTAGTACTCCTGATAAATAAGTGGCCAAAAAACCCATTGTGACTTCTGGTCCTTAAAGTATTGACTGAATTACTGCTATGTCTATCATGAATGATTGCCCCTTTCTAGGTGCCCTGCTTAGCACCTTTGTATTTTGAAGCAGATTCATAGAGTCTGCATATTAGAAGAGACAACTCCATAAGAACTCTGGCATAACTAAGTGGTAGTTTCCTGAGCTTTTGCTCCTTGTCTCTGTGATGTAGATGGACACCTTCGCCATGGGTGTGACTTGGCCAGCGCACCTGGTCCTGCTGAGCCTGGTGATTGGGAGCAGCCAGGGGTGCTACTGTGAGCATTACCCGTGGGGGTCATGGTCTCCCTGCTCACAGACCTGCAATTTCGGCACACAGACCAGGCACAGGTAGGGCCAAGCCATCCCGCTACTTCCATGTTTCTCTTCTGTGACAATAACACTTCTGGAGAGGGGGGCCTGTGTCCGAAGCTCCACCTTCCATAATATATCGAGAAAAATTGTCATGCTCAAGTGTTTATCAGATAAATAGATCATCTTTTAATTGCAAGACTTTAAAATTACAAAATTTTGTATATACGTTACTGTCCGTGAGGCAGGGAGAGAAGGGAAGGGCTGAAATTAAATGATCTTTAAGATCCCTTCCAACTCAGACCGTTCTAATCCTATGATCCAGTGCCTCCAAACAAACCAATATCTGCTGATAGATGTTGTGACAGGAGGACAGCCAGGTCCTACAGTGGCCTTGCTGGCAGCAGGCACTGAGCGTTCAGCCTCTGTGGACACACGAGGCTGGTGTTCAGTGCCCCGCCCTGGCAGCCCTGCACTGGGCACAATGCCAAAGGAGGGGTGAGCTCCAAATTTCCTCCCTGCACTATTACTTTTATGGCAACAGCTGAAGTCAAATAAAGATTCAGCAGCATGAAATTTGATGTAGCTCTGTGGTATAATCTAAACTTGTGAGAAACCCCCTCTTTTCCTTCTGACTCTGTAGCTATCCTCTGGAACATCTGAAGTGACATGAATCAAAAAGATTGCTCTTTAAACTTGAGGCATATTTGGATTTTTCTTGTAATCAACGTTCTGCAACTGGGTATTATCTCTCAGAGTTTCTTAGATGGGTTCAAATAATTTTGTCAGCCTTCACCCACAGGCAGAGAACACCTATCATCTGTCTATTCTTTCCTAGCATAATTTTTTTACATTTTTTCAGGCAAATAAGAATGGATGAATATTATAGCCAAAACTTCTGTGACCAGCTGTGCACAAAGCAAGAATCTCGTGCATGTAACCATCAAACGTGTCCTATCAACTGTCAGCTTGGAGACTTTGGCCCTTGGTCAGAATGTGACCCATGTGTTAAAAAACAAGTAGGTAGATAATATATTATATGGGTTAAACGCAAGAAATTATGCTAAAGAGATCTCCTTGTTTCAGCTTTACAGCAATTGACCTGGAAAATGACAGTTTAAGTTAACAAGGGAAATTGGTTATGAATTATACAGTAGGAGCTGGAGAGAACAAGTTAAAATAAGCAAACCAGAAAGAGCTGATTTAGTAGAGTAAATCCATTTATGAGATTGCTTGTGATGTTTATGATAAACTTGCTTCAAAGTTTCCGCTGCCATAATTAAAGGTAAGTTTTTCACATAAAGAATAAACTAAACTGTGAATTGAACGTCTGCTTAAGCAGGAGAAAGTCACGGAATCTTAGCTTATCCATAGCATTCTGTATGTTCGAAAGACAAGAAAAATAGGATCAAATCATATCTTGAAAAGAGTCAACAAATCCTAAGTGCTGCTGGCTAGAAATTCTCAGGCTGTATCTTACACTGTCAGGATCTTGAGATTGCTGTTAAGAAATACCAAGCACCATTCCCTGAACCTTCACAGAATGCACAAAAAAAACCCCCACAGGTAGATGTGCTAATATCTGTGGGACAAAGCCCAGGATGGTGTTTTTTCCTTTTAGGCTTTTCTCTGTCAACAGTGGTAGGGTTAGAGGTGAGACAGTAGAGAGGGAAGAAATGAAAAATCAGGTTCAAGTGAATTTGACTGAAACAAACTAAGCCCTGTCAAATGTAAGGTTGTAGAGGATAAAGGGGAGTGGACTGCAGATTGTTTTGGGTAATTGTATGGCTGGTGGGTCTGAGCTTTGAAGCTGACCATGAGAGCAGCTACAAGGTTCTGTGCAGACACAACCTACATCCCTCTGTCTGTACACCTTGGCTTCAGAAATCCATGCCTGAAAAGCAATCCTGAAAAACCTGTCAGATATCATAAGTATAGCTTTACATATACATATAAGTTTCTGATGCCCAAACAGGAGGAGAAAGACATGAAAAAGCTGTTCTAGATGTGGAAGTGAACCAGCCTGTGGGGTTGCAACTAGGATGGACAGTGTGGGAGCAGAGCAAGGAGAATCAGTGAGAGACTGAGAGGCAGAAACTTCATGAGCTGAAAGGGGGTGTTCCTCTCAATCGGACTAATTTCAGTACCCTCTTACATGTCTGAGTTTCTTACCTTACATCCATATGTAAGTGTTCATTTTTACTAATGTTACATATTGATGCAACATATATGCTTTTTCAAGCAAAAAAAGTGCTTTTGTGGACTGTGGTCTGTTTTCCCCTCCAAACTATAAAGATCATTGCTTGTGACTTTCATAAATAGGAACAACCTACAGAATGGAGGACCTGGCTCACAATGTAAGAGTGAAGACTGCTGTAAGCAAGTTCCCACTGAGGGAGAGGGATGAAGAAGTGGATAAACTCACAAATAATATAGCGAGTGTTATGGAACAGAAATGGAGTGTAAGGAATGGTTCTCATGAGCTTGAAAACTTTCTGGTGTTGCTCTTTGCACTCTCCCTTCAGAGTCACTTGGTTACTGATTTTTACTAGAATCTTCCTGCATTGTTTGTCTCCAGGGTCTGTCTCCTGGGTCTGTCTCCTGGGAGGGAAACCTGGAAGGAACCATACTTTTCCAGTGGGAAAAATTCCTAGAGGAGAAATTGTTTGGTTACATGCAGACAGGTCTCACCAGAACTCCTGGGAAAGGAAGTGGAAAACATATCTGAAGTGCTTTATCTACAACCCTTCAACTTTACTGTTCTGCTTGGAGGGTGCTGTTTCAGGGAAAGAAAACTCAATGAGTGCCCATAAACTTTCAGAAAAAGCATTTTTGTCTTGTCAAGTCATTCAGTTCTCCTCAGAAAAGAGGTCCCACCCATGGGAGTCAAGCCACCTGAGTTGTCGCTGTCAGGATATTTCTATTTCAACAGAGATGGCAAAGAACAGGAAACATCTCTGTAAGCCTGTTCTCACACCATTTCCTACTGAATGTTTAGAACTGAAGATACAGGGACTGAATTTCTGATTGCTTCAGTGATGTAGATCAGGCTGTGTGCAGTTTAGTCATGTATGCTCCATCAGGGCTAATCTTAGATATCAGTTCTCTGCCTGCCTCAGCTGGGATGATGGCATGGTAGAATGCAAGGACAAGAATGATTGATTATTTCCTTCAGGGCTCTGGTTTTGATAAAGCTTCAGCAGCACTGAGGTGTGTGGCTCTGCCTGAGGTAGCACTTATCTACAAACACAGCTCACAAAAACAACCCAGGGTTTATTTCTTCTGCCTTTCAGTTCCGTACCCGGCTGCTCCTGCGACCGTCCCAGTTTGGGGGTCAGGCCTGCACCGAGCCGCTGGTGGAGTCCCGCCCATGTTTTCCAGCTAAGCTCTGCAACATTGTGGAAACTGACTGCAAGAATAAATTTCGGTGTGAGAGTGGTAATGATGATCCTCATGGTGTAACTGCAATACTACCAGTTAGTTAAAAGATTAGATACTGAGGCAAAAGAGATCCATAGATTCCATGCATAAATTCCAGGGAAAAGGGGACCAGGGAGAAAAGGCTATGTGAGGATTTATCACTGTGTGGGTGTCAATGGAGAAGCTGCTGCTCGTTCCAAGGGGAACCTTTAGCTAAGGAACCCCTGGCGGTGCTTCCTGCCACCTCGCAAGTCAGCTCTCTCACCCGTGCGATGGATACACGCAGCCACGCTCACACTGAGCCAGCTAGCTCAGGCGACACTAGAAGAGTAAGAGATGGCCCCTGCCGGAGCACTGGAGTTTATTGTTACCTCGATGCTGTCCCGGACGAGAAGGGGTGGGTTTCTGGTCTGTATACACTCATAAAGGGGTACAGGAGGGAGGTAGGGTAATACAAGAACCAGTGGGGATAAGGAGGGGGCGGAGTGGGGGCTGTATTACATCGTCTTCAGGGATACAAGGGGGTCTGGCTGCTGGCCAGTCAGACAGACCAAATCTCCATAGGGTCACAAGATCGATGGGTGAGGCCTTTCTCACTGAGGTAAGGGGGAATCTTACGCTTTGGAGCTTGTTCACCAGCGGGCTCTCTCTGTACCTGGGCTCTTTGGCCCCCCGGCCACAACAGCTGCTGCTTCAGATGCAACAAGGATTTTATACGTATTACTAGCAGCTTATGTTTTCAGTTTCTTCTATAAGTAATTAAAATGCAATCTCTAGCGTGGGATGTCACTATGATCATGATAGCTGGACAGTAGCACTGTTCCAATAGTATTTCTTTGCACAAATTTTTCATGTACAAACATACCCATATAGCTTGTCTGAACATAAATTCTCACTATTTCTATTAGGCTTGGGCCTACTTCTTGTTTGCTTCAATTTAAATATACCTGATTAGACTAAATAATTTTATCCACAATTTTATCATATCATTTTGCCAAACTTAAAATTAAACCTTTGCAACTTTGAAATGAGGCAAAACTCAGAATTGAAACAGTCATTTCTTAATTGGGATAATCCCAGCCTTACACTATCTCAGTGTTAACATCTATGGCAAGCTCACACCTTTGCAAGGGAAAAAGACAAGAGTGCCCTTTTCTGCATTCAGACATGATGAACCTTTGCTGCCACTGTTTCTCTGGTGCAGGTCGCTGTATTTCAAAAACGTTGGAATGTAATGGAGAAAATGACTGTGGGGACAACTCTGATGAAAGAAACTGTGGAAGGAAAAAGACTGTGTGTAACCGAAAGTATGAGAGCATCCCAGGTGTGCAATTAATAGGCAGTGGGTAAGCCAACTTTGCTAATTTTTTCCTAAGCTTTAGTTGTTACCTCACTAATTTACATAAACAAAATAATTCTCAGTTAGCATGTGAGAGCATTCTTTAAAACATATAATATCTCATATTAAAACTGGCAAGAAATTATAAAAATACAATAAACTCATCTGGCTAGGACTTGCCTACTGCATCTGCATCTTCCAGTCCTGCTCTGCACTGCTGGTAGACCAGATGAAGAGGTGTCTAGGAACACTGTCCCTGAGTGATTTGTCCTGTCTCACAGCAACCAGAGCATCAGGTATGGGCAACTTCCAGCTCATGGAATTACTTGCCTGTACATCGTGCCAAGTGCTTCAGAAATTTTGAGGATGTTCCTCTACAGATGTCGTTTGTCTGTGTTACGTTTCACAGGATACCAACTACTTCCAGGCTATTAATTAAAGCAATATAAAGCGTAAACATGGGATGCCTGTTCCAAGCAGGCTTGCATTTTTTAATTGAATTTTGATCTGAGTGTTGTCCAGTAACATCACTTGTGGTAGAAATGGAGAACCACTAGTTCGTTTTCCTAGAACAATTTTTAGGTTCTCTGCCTTATGCTGACATTGGGGTTATCAGTAAGATTAGGCACTGCTGGAAAGCAGGAAACTAGATTGATGCTACTGCATTTTTTGGGTGAATTCAGTGTGAATGAGAAATCTACAATGACTCAATGCAGCTATATATCATTGAATGTTTCAAGTCCATATATCTTTCTGGAGTTGTTTAATCTCTGGAAATAATTTTTTGTTAGATTTCACTTTCTGGCAGGAGAGAGCCGAGGGGAAGTTCTTGGAAACTCATTCAATGGAGGACAATGTACAATAGTGAAGCGCAATGAGACAAGGAAATTGTATCGTGTCCCTGCAAATCTGGAGGCTGTCAGCTTTCAGGTACTCTAAAGCAGCAGCTCCCAGCTGTAAAACCCTTGCTGTAATTACAATCCAAGTTAAGTGCTCAAGTGTTAGGCAGTGCCGTATTTTTTAGAACAAAATTTGTCAACCTGGTGAGGCTTGAACATGCTTCAGTTGATGTGTGGAAAGGGGATAAGTTTTCTGGCTCCACTCATGCCTTTAAGATCTGTGTTAACTCAATGCATCATATATCAGAGTCAGTATGATTGATTTGAACTTCTCCTGCTTCCTTGTGGCTGTGGCCTTACGTTGTTCTGACTTGGTACCAAGGGCCTTCTCCTAGGCAGACATCACCCAGGCAGAGGCTTGTTCAACTCCAAATCTCATTCCAGCATCGCTTGTATGCACTTGAAGTACCAGTGGCTGCCGCTACTGACTCCAGCTCCCTTCCTGTCACCTGCAGCCTCAGAACGCAGTTCCTCCCTGAGCCATTTCAACCCCTCAGTCCTGCTGTTCCCTGCCCAGCCCCTCCACAGTGCAGCAAGGAAAGGAGGCAGGACTGAGCCTGGGAAGCAGGAGGACAAAGTATACACAGCCTGGGGAGGAGGCTTACAGGACAAGCCAAGGAATGGCGAAGATAAACATGGAGTGTTACTTATAAAAAACCTAGGAACCACTGATACATTTTTGACACTAGCATTTAGAAAATGCTTTGAATACCATGGTTGGGGCACAACATCTGGCTGTGTACATATGAACAGGCCCTGTTTGAAGCCAGTAGATGCTGCACTGGGAAGGAAAGAATGCAGGATGTGAAGAAAGTCAACTAATGGATGAAAACTGAACTGCTGATTTTTGCCACAGGTGTTGTGAGGTTTTAGAATTACTTTAACAGAAGCAACTGAAAAAAGGACACCCTGCTACATTCCACAGAAACTTCAGTTGAAATGTCCATGACATGTGGGATTTGTCAACAACAAATTACTGTGTGCAGAAATATTCAGAGGGGAAAACCAACCCTTGGTTTTCCCAGGTCTCTTTATAGCCTGTGAGGTTCCTTAAGTTACTGATGTCTATTTGCAGAACTGTTAAGGGTTTGTGAAACTCACCTTCGAATGCATCTTTATCTTTTAACATTTAGAGCAGTTTCTTCTATAGAAGGCTAACTGCATCAGGCCTTTTTGGAACTCCAGTGTATATTCCTGCAAAGGCATATGACTTGTAAAATGGAAGTGGAGTGGGGGAATGGACCCCCTCATCTCCCAAAATCCTTAGCAGCCCTAATCAAACAAGTCTGGAAGTCTAGTCATTTTTCAAAATCCCACAGGGATTTTTCCCAAATTTTGGGAAATAATAATTTCTGATCTGATGCTGAGGTTGTCTTGGTGCTTTGCTCAACACCACCACTGAGGTTTAGCAACTCGATCAGCAGGTTTGCTCACAGTTCATCTGCCTTTAATCCATCATGCAGTGTAGGTGCAAACTGTACAAGTGTACTCTAAGACTCTCCTCTGGAAACCTGTTCATTCTTCTAGCTGGGAATTAAGGAAAAAGGTCAGGAAACATCAAACTCTGTCTTGTACAATACAGAAGCCATGGTTGGGAAGAAGTCATAATGTGGACATAACATGTATGTCTGGAATTCTTTTAAAAGTATGCTGAAACTTGTTGAAAATTATTCCTAAGCTTTAGAGCACAGGGGTGAGAAGCTTTAGAAAAAAGTGTTACCTGCTTTTTTGGTGCTGTTACATAAATGACTGTTAGTAAATCTGCTTCTTATCTTGTATTCATCTTGCCTATTAGCCTTTCTCAGTCTCATCTTTTGTGTTAAGAACAGTTTTGTAGCTTACTTTCCATCTCAAATAATCAGGCATGTCTTTTCCATTAAAAAACATCAAGAAATCAAGAATTTTTTGCTTAATAGTTTTCTGTTTCGGATTATTATTTGTGCAAATGCATTTTGCTTTGAATCAACAGGTAACAGATGAAGAGGATGATGTAACATCAGATTTCTACAAAGATTTAACTCCTCTGAGTGATAGTGCTTCTGACAGTAGATCATCCACTCATAGTGGTAAACGTTCTTCTGGTATCCCGTTTTTATTCTCAAAAAAGACACGGGTCCGAGTTACATCGTCTTCCTCTTTCAAGAAGGCTATTAAAGCCTCATATGAAAAGGTAATCGAATGTTGCCTTCAGTTTCTTTCTTTCAACAGATTTCTGTCTGCTCTTTTCGGAACTGAGCTACCAAAGGCTACTTTCCTTACCGAGACATTGGCCCACTAGAATTAGTTATTAAAAATTTCTCTTCTGATAATACAACATATTCCTGGTTGTAACATATCTTTTGTAATGCAACATAGTTTTCTGGGTTTAGTACCTAGGCTTATTCCACTTTTTAAAAGCATAGATTTGACATTATCATATTGGGTAATCCACTCCTTCTGCTATTCTAATTATAGACTAAGAGGGCATAATACCTAACAGTAGCAGACAACTCAAAAAATAAAGGAAGTGATATACATATGCATGTACTGGGTATTAATCTACATTATTTTTTTATTTGGTAACTAACTTGCATACTGGAGTCTCATGTCTGCCAGGATGCATTTGGTCATAAAGATAACCTGAGAAATAACACATCCACAGAAATGTTTCTGAGAACAGACAACAGTTTTCCCCTAAGATTCTGCGCCTTTAAAGCAAATGAATACTGCAGGGTAAAAAATGATGTATTTTTATAGCTTAATGGCGGTAAATGATAGGCTATTGTTTGCACTTCTGCATGGGAAAAGCCATAGGACTGAACAAAGCTAAGGCCCGTTGAAACCCAGGAGTTCTAATGCAATTAGAGTGAAACTTCTGCAAAAATATTAGTCTTAATATTAAGATTTCCTATGATGGAAGTTTGCTGCAGGTCTTGCTCACTTGTCCTAATAATTAACCAACTTGATTGCTTAAAGAGTCCATTGCTTCTAGTGTGAATGTAACTATCCTGAAGTTCCAACTGCTGGAAACCAGTTCGCTTTCATATAGATACCTGTACACAGATCAGGCTGCTCTCTTGTACAATTGGCAAGTTTATTTTGGTGGAACAGTGGCTTCTTATTGCCTTAAACCCAGACCAGAGCTAATTAGGGAAATGTTAGTTTAAACTTCCACCAGAAAGGTCCTTTTGCATATGCATTGGTTTTCAGCATTGTTGTCATAGAAGGTGGTGAGGCACTGGCACAGGTTGCCCAGAGAAGCTGTGGATACCCCATCCCTGGCAATGTTCAAGGCCAGGTTGGATGGGGCTTTGAGCAACCTGGTCCAGTGGAAGTTTTCTCTGCCTGCAGCAGTGGGGTTGACATTGGATGGTCTTTAAGGTCCCTTCCAACCCAAACCATTCCAAGATGTGGTGAAATCACAGAAACACACCAATAACTTAGTGTGGTGTTGGCTAAAGATGACCATTTAAAATCCTTTCTTCATGAAGCCACAGCAGGAGTTTTACCTTGGGTCTTCCTCGTGTTCTCTACAGTATCAGACAGGAAGCTTCTATGTTTATCTCTATCTCTATCTGTATCTCTATCTATCTCTATATTGTATTAGTGGGTGTTTGTAGATAGATGTGTACTTGTGTATGGTTGAGAGACCTACAAATAAATTTGCAACACTTCCTTAAAGAGTGAAAAAAGAAGTTTATATTGATCACTTAAAAGGAGGGAGGAATTTTCCTGGGCTTTGGGAGGTCACATTCAGACCTATATATTAATATATAAATATCTGTATCTCTATATCTGTATATCTATATGTATATTTATATATATTTATATACACATATATATTTTTATATATCATATGCATGTATTTTGCATATATGCATATAAATTAACACATTGCATATAAATATATGCATAAAAATTTCACATGACTATCCCAGGGTCTCTACAGGCCCTAGCCACTTGAAGTGTCATGAATTTTCCCATATTGGCATGGAAGAAATATGAAGACTTGATGTTTTTAAAGTTTATTTTTATTTACCAGAAACATTTTTAGCTAAGCTGACTGGTCCTCTAGTATGTCTTCATGATTTCTGATCCTTTAATTGTAGTAGAATGGTTTGTGTTGGAAGCGACATTTAAAGACCACCTAGTCCAACCTGCAATCAGCTGGGACATCTTCAACTAGACTGTGTTGAACAGAGCCCTGTCCAACCCAACCTTGAATGTTTCCAGGGATGGGGCATCCACCGTCTCTCTGGGCAACCTGCTCTAGTGTTTCATCCTCATCACAAAAATTTTCTTCCTTATATGTAGCCTGAATCTACCCTCTTGAAACCATTACCACTTGTCCTGTTGCTGCAGGCCCTACTAGAAGGTCTGTCCACAACTTTCTTTTAAACCTCCTTGAAGTATCACAATGCCGCAATGAGATCTCCCTAAAGACCTCCAGGCTGCATAACTTTTTCAGTGTGTGCTCATAGGAGAGGTGCTCCAGCCCTCTGATCATTATTCTGGCCCTCCTCTGGACTCACTCCAGCAGGTCCCTGTCCTTCCTGTGCTGGGACCCCAGAGCTGGGTGCAGTGCTCCAGGTGGATCTCACCAGAGCAGAGCAGAGGGGCAGAATCCCCTCCCTCCCCTGCTGCCTACAGTGCCCTGGATGCAGCCCAGGACACGTTTGGCTCTCTGGGCTGTGAGTGCTCATGGCTGGGTTGTGTCCAGCCTCTCACCCACCAGCAGCCCCAGGTTCTTCTGGGCAGGGCTGCTCTCAGTGATTCTTTTCCCAGTGCTCATGCCCAAGATTTCCCAGATTGCATGCAAGTGCATGCTGAAACCAACTAAAGTTTTAGAATCAATATTTGCCAAAGTGGCCCGCAATTTTGTGTGTCATGACTGAAACGTTAGCTGGCACAGCTGAAAATTGAGAAAGTGCAGTGGAGTAGAGCAGTAAAATCCAGGAGAAGAACCCATGTATAAAACACAAAGTGTTTTATAATGGATCTTTCCTGTCTTCCAGCTGGTTATTTGCTCCAGTTTCCTGCCCCTCTTTTTCTCTTGATCTCTTTGCTTTGGCCTTGTGCCATTAGTTCCCCTTGTCACTTTACAAATCCCTTCTTTCAGTTTTTTCTGTTTTCTTTCTACTTAGTACAACTTTCACATAAACAGACTCCAGCATTGCGAAAGCATATGAATAAGCTCTTTCAAAAGCATGTATTTTTTTCTGTGTTTAAGAGATGTCCTTTCCAGCTCAGGATATCCTATGATTCTATGATTCTATGTTTCCAGTGTTTGAACGTTCTCTTTGTTTCACCTCTCACATTAACAGCCTGACACTTGAACTCAAGGAGGTCTTTATCCCTAGGTTTAGTTTTAGTTTTAACAGACTGATAAATGGTGGAACTTCATAACAGTGCTTTAATGTACAAAATACCCACTCACCAGATTAGCTGCAAACAACCCATAGACACTTAAAAGTTGAAGCCTTCCTCAGAATCTTTTGGTCATTTTACCAATTGCTGTTGTATTTTTTTATGGCACGAATCTTTTTGGATTGGTGAGTCCTATTTTTTACTGGAATACAAATACTGGAATATTTGCTATATAGGCTCACAATGCGAGGGAGCCCTCAAGAACCTCGCAGAGCTGTTGGAAAATCCAGAGCTGCTTTGTTCATGGTTAAAGCATCATGATAACAGGATTATTTAGTTCTTCCAGTGTATCTCAGGATATACTCTTGGCCCCTCTACTTTCTGCACTTGCCTCCCTCTGAAGGTGCTAAGACTTCCCTTTTCTTATTTCTAGAATTCCAACTTTATCAGAGTCCATAAAGTAATTTCTGTTGCAAACTTCACAATGAAACAGTCAGATCTGCAGCTTTCAGACGTCTTTCTAAAAGCACTTAACCACCTGCCCCTGGAGTACAACTATGCTCTATACAGCAGAATATTTGATGACTTTGGCACTCATTACTACACCTCTGGGAAGATGGGTGGTTCCTATGATATTCTTTACCAGTACAGCTCTGAGGAACTGCAGAACTCAGGTATGTAAAGAAAATATAATTATTTAACAGTTTTTCTTATCCCTGCTTTTAGGTCTTACACCACATAGTAAGTTCTCCAACAGCAAAAAATTATTTTGACACTCACATACTCAGTAATATACTCACATTGCTTGCATATAGAGCAAGAAAAAATTTTTGCTTTACAATGTCTTTGAAAAGTTCAAGAGATTCCTTATTTGGTAAATGTCACTATATTCAGGGGAGCCACTTAAGACCTAGAGACCAAGACCAGGTGCCACCAGGAAAAGGTGTTCCAGCATCCTATAGCATGGGACTGAGGTCTGAGAGGTCTAAGTGGTACTTCTTGGGACGCAGTCAGTAAAACTGATGGTTTGGATTATAAATTACTTTAAATTTTTCCCGTGACTGCTGGACTGTCAAAGTGAAAAGACAATACCACAAAAATGGAAATCTGAAGTTAAAAGCTGTGATCTTTAATGCCACTGCTGTAACTTGCATGGGCATGGGAGGGTAGCTAGGACTCAGCTCTTTGTACCTGGGGAAGCAGGTGCCTGCTGTAGTGAAGTCTCCAGAGGTGGGTGAGGAGCAGGGGAACCTGCTGGCTCACCTCAGTGTAGGAGCCTGGGGTGTGGTGCCTGCCGTGTTTCATGGTTATGGCGATGAAGATGCTGCTCTGTGGTATTCCTAGGCCTGTCAGTCGATGAATCAACAGAGTGTGTCCGAACAGAAACAACCAAGCGTGTGTTCTTCCGGAAGAAAAAGAAAGTCAGTACCAGATGCACCACAAACAGGATGACTGCGACACATGAAGGTGACCATGATGAGAACAGGGCCCATGTCCTGTTACTTACCCTAGCAGTTATCATTGCCCTCAACTGCCCCAGGTGACCTCTCAGCTTTGTTGAACTACAGATGCTCTTCCACCACTGTCAGAGGAGTCAATGTTTCACTGTCTGCCTCTGACACAAGCACTGGTGTCTCATTTCTAAAAGAAATTATGATGTAGGGGTGCTATTTTTCTGCTCTGGAGCACTGTCATTGGGGACCTGGTGGCACTGGCTCTCCAACTGGTCACAGATCTGTCAAACATCACCCCTGTCCCTGGGTCCAGGGCCAAGCATGCTGAACTGGAAAATAAGCACAGCTAGAAATTTTTGTCCATGACTGAGTCCCTGATCTTCTTCAAGAGTTGCTCAAAGCTCGTTGAGAGAGCTGGGCAGCAATAACACACTCCCTGAGTTTCCCTTCCCACCTTCCGCATGCCAAGCAGACATTTAGGTACCAGGGTGCCAGAAATATGTCTCAGAAACTGCAGAAAGCTGGCACATTTTCCATGAGAATGGCGAGAGTCCTGTAATACATCACTAAGAATAGGGATTTCATCACCTTCACCATGTTTGTGTCCTCAATAGTTGATTAATTTCTGTTACTTGGGTGTTTACAGCCAGAACTAAGATCCTCCTGCCATGTTGTGTGTTCTAGAGGAGGCTGCTGCATCATCTGCATTTTCCACAACTGTCTTACACTCTGAATATCCCTATGGCTCAGGTCTCAAACACTTGGAATATTATCACAGGCTGCTGTCATAGCAGGGATTGTTCTTCTGAGCTTTGACTTCATTTTTCCAAGGATAGTTTCAAAGAATTAATCTTAGTGTATTTTTTAATATCCCCTTACACTTTTTCTTATATTTCTGTTGTTACATCAACTGTCTTTGGAGGCCTTTGTCTGAAAATACTGTGATGAAATCGTCTTTCAGGTTCCATTTTGGAGTCGGCCGAACGATCAGTCTCCTTCGTAAAAGGTGGCAGGTCAGAGTATGCAGCAGCTCTGGCCTGGGAGAAAAAGGGAGCTTTTCCAGGACACAGAGTCTTTGCAGACTGGCTGGAATCAACAAAGGATAATCCTGTGGTGATTGACTTTGAGGTAAGAGAAGAACAAGAAAAACACTGAGATAGCAAAGACTAACTGGTTAGCAGCTCTTCATAGAGCTGTGCAAATATTTATTCTTGTAAACAGGGATGATGCTATGTGTGATATGAATGTACATAAATATGGGCATAACATAAACATACAGAACTTTTATTAGGACAACTTCTTGTGCATGTTGGTTTATAAGGCACAGCTGTTTTGCATTGTCCATGGACAGTGGGAGTAAGAGCGAGGAATGTGAATGAATTGCTCCAGCACCAGCAGGAGCTCAGGCATAGGCAGGGTTTAGTTACTGTGCAGGAAAACAGTGCATGGTGCTGGGAACGCTTTCTTCCCCTGGGATCATTCCCTTGTCAGGCCTATGTTGCAAAGTATGTCTCATACCTGAACTGAAACAAAACAGCAACCCCTCCTATCTCTGTCCTGCTCCTTTAATGCAGCGTGCTGCTGTGACTGCACTGAGCTGTCTCCCTGCCCAGCTAGTACAGCAGCTGCTCAGCAGCACTTGAAGCAAATAGCAAATCCTGCCTGAATGCAGCATCCACCGAGGTCTCTCCTGCTGCAGCTGCTGAACTCCTGAAGGCAGCATGGGGATGTCTGACATGGCAGGGACTGGACGTAAGCAAACCCTACATCACATGGCGATCTGATGTGTGACAGAGAGTGACCCGAATTTTAGGACATAGTATCCCACTTCGTTGATTTTCTCCTGGCTCATAGAGCCCTATATTGGGGAAATAAAAGCAGTATGAACAGAATAATATAGGTGTATAGCACTGCCATGCCCCTTTAAATCATCCGTAATTCCTGTGTGACCCAGCTTCATAAGTAGGCTGTAGCTCCTTAAAAATCCTCCAGCTACCCTGTGAGGGCCTGGCTGAGTGTCGGTTCCTTCTGACTGATTGGCTCTCTGCCAGGTGTCGCCCATCGTGGACCTGGTGAGGAACGTGCCATGCGCTGCGACCAAGCGCCGCCACCTGAGGAGAGCGCTGAGGGAACACGCGGGCAGGTTTGACCCGTGCCAGTGCGCCCCGTGCCCCAACAACGGCAGGCCTGTGCTCTCTGGGACAGAGTGCCTCTGCCTGTGCCAGGCCGGCACCTACGGCTCCAACTGCGAGACGCGGGCTCCGGGTTTCACAGCGGGTATTTGGGGTGATGGCGTAGCCGTGCAAATATGGTCCTTCTGGTATCTCTTTGTCAGGGGTTCATCTGCCATAACCTCCCCTTACTAAATCCACAGCACGTCTCACCACATGGTGATGTCCAAAAAGTATAAGAATAAATGGAGGGATTAAAAACAAAAAAATCAAACTGAATAGCCATGACTCAAAAGAAAATGTAAGATATGGTAAAATATTCCTTAGCTACATAATTAAGATTACATAACATGAGTTATTCACCAATAAGGGTGAAGTTGAGATCAAAGATAATTGATGTGAAAAATTAAGAAACTCATTGCTTAGTTTTCCCTATAGCCTATTATGCTTAAGAGTAAATGGCTAATGAAGATAAAAATTGTTGATTACAGTCTAGAAGGAAAACTCAGTTGTCATAAGGAGAGAGAACATAATCATCATTCTGGAGAACTTAAAGAGCAATTTAATGCAAAAACATTTTTGAATGAAAATGGCACTAGTGCCATACCTAAGGGAAATGAAGGAGACATTACACATGTTTATATTCCACAACCAAAAGGGAACATAAGGTAAAGTCACTTAGGCAGATACAGGTCTCATTATCTGACCCTGATAGAGGAATATTTTGAAAGAAATAAGCAACTGAAGACAGAGATGGATACAGAAAGTCCACTGCATGCATTAAAAAAAAAGGTGTGTGAGTAGAAATTTTTATGCATGTTTCATGGTAGTACAGATAAAATATGCCAGGGGTTAAGAGAAGGCAGTAGTAGTAATGTTTTAATTTAACTGGGATGGGGTGTAGATTTGGGGTTTAGACATGGTGTTAGAACTCAGATTTATTCAAAAACTCATTAAATAATGACGTATCTAAGAAACTTGTCAGTACCACGAAAACTCACACATCTGTGTGTGCACTAAAAGTATAAAATATGCTGCTTCTGGGTTTTAATGTTACTTGCAATCAAAACTAGAAAAGTAAATGTGTTTTAGGGTTTTATGAAGCAGCTGGAATTTCACTGGCCACCTTTTGGAAAACTTAATATCCTAGATGCAATCTACTCCCTTAACATTAACAATTTTAAATCTTCTGAAAACAGCTATTTTGAATTTACCACTATCCCTGTCATATGTGGCCTTAAAAGAAATACTGTGTATGGTACTGGTCTGCCAAAAGATGGCGTTTCTTTTACTCCTTGCAGTTGCTGTCGATGGCCGATGGGGTTGCTGGTCTGAATGGAGTCCATGCGATGCTTCCTTCAAAACCAGAAGGACCCGGGAATGCAATAACCCTTCCCCAATGAACGGCGGGAAGCCATGTGAAGGGCAGTGGGAAGAAGAGGAGGACTGCTATGTCTCTGTGTTCACAGACAGGTAAGAAGATCAAAATATCTCCATAGTCATGGGATAGTTAAGGAGCTCTCCATAGTGGCTCTGTGACTACCGAGGAGAAGTAGCACACAACTTTCCCCTCTGAATTTCTTCAGTGGAGCAGAGAGAAGGAGAAGTCTCAAAATCTCTTAAATTTACTTCACATTTGGATTTATTAATTGTTTATTCCTAGAAAATCGCTGATGAATTGCATACTAAAGTATGCCTATAGATCTTGTATGCTGCTTTGCATGGCTTCTTTCCCAAAGACATGGAGAAATCTTTTGCTTCTCTTTGTTGGAGCTCACAGTTTCTATTTTTTTTTGCTATCACATTCTCTTTTCTTAGAGGTTTAGATCTGTAAGTCTCACAGAGAGTTCAGATGAAGATACCAGGTTTCTCATATTCCCACTTTAACTATGCCTGATGTACCTTTTTAGCTTGGTTTCAACTTCAAATCCTAACCCCAAACTGGCTCAGCTTTTTCATCTTCAAGCCCAAGGCTTCATTTTTTCCACTGGGACCAAGAGCTGAAACAGGATTTTCACTATCCGTGTTGTAATGACTGCAGAGGGGATTCCAGAGTGAATAGGAGAGGATTACAAGCAGTGGCTCCACAGTTCTTTGTTACTCAATTAGACACCATGGGCTGTACAGTTCCATACTTACAGAGACCAGCCACCTTTAACCCCTGCCTGGTTGCCAGAGAATTACATGGATTATTTAGACTTCCTGTTATGTTGCTCTTTCTGCCTCTTTTTCTTGCTGTATAAAGATATTTAATTAATTATGTTGCTAGATGCATTTAGCACTTTTTACTGCTCTCACGTTCTCCCTCCTATCAACCTGAAGTTTTGTCCACTGTCTCTTATTTAACAGAATAAAATTATGGGGGGAGGATGACAGGACACACTTGCAGCTCTCCTGACATGCTGCCATTGTTACTTGAATACTTAAGATACATCCTTACAGCAAATTTTCACTTTTCAGAGGTGCTCCTTGTATAAATGATGATGAAGCCAGGAGAGAAGAGAATGTCTTGATTGGAGAACCTGAGTCTGGATGTGCTAAACCAGACCCACCAGAATATGGCTTTATCAGGGTGAGCATGAAAAATTATACTGAAGCAAAGTGTAGTAGTTGCAGAGACTGGAGATTTTACAGCTTCTCTGCTGTATGTGCCTGATATCCAGTCTAGCTACTGTGCTAGTGAGAGTGCTGCTGTGTTCAAGGAATGCTGTGGGACTCTAGCCCACCACAACTACACCAGCAACTGAAGAAAAGTCAAGGTAAAATTCCTTTTCAAGTGGTCCTTGAATCCTTGTTTTGTAGCCATGACATCAGTTACTGCAACTGGACAAACTTATCATTATATTGGTGAGTGGATGACTCATATTTCAGAGTAGGAAAAGCATGCATTCATTACCTCTTATCAGGATTTTGCTATTGTTTCCTTTGACAATGCCCAGTCTCGTTACCATAGATTCTTGCAGAGCATTTTTGTTTGNTTTTTTTTTTTTTTTTTGTAGAACGAAAAGAACCAGTATGCTGTGGGGGAGGAAGTTGAAATTGCCTGTGTGAGTGGTCATAGCCTCATTGGTTATCAATACCTTCGGTGTCTGCCAGATCAAACCTGGACACAGCAACACGTTGAGTGCCAACGTAAGAAAGAGGAAACGAACAAGATGCATAGCAACAAAATAACAGTGGAAGAAAAAGACACACAAAAGATTTTAATACAGGTTTTAAAGAAAAGAATCTCTGTGATATCTGAAAAGATAATATTTTAAGAAGGTATTTCATATAGACATGGCAAAAACATCGTGAGTCAGTACATCACTCCTCTTTTAATTCAGAAGTATTACTATTATGTGCTTTGTAAGGATATTGTAATATCCAGTGCATTAGAAAATCCTCAGAGGGATGCTGTGAGATCCTTCTCTTTTCTAGTTTTAAATACCTTTAACAAAAGGACTCATCTTTTGTTTGCAGACTTACAGAGATATCTTTAAGTTGATACAGTTATAAAGAAGAAATCTTTCTTACAGAAATTTGTCTACTCTCTTTTATATTAAATGGATGATGTGTTTCTAACCACGACCTCCCAGGCTGCCTTGAAAATCTCTACCATAAATCAATGCCTTGAAGGAATTATAGGTCAGTTAAGAATTAAGGATCAGAACTGGTCTGAGATTGCTGACAAGAGAGATTTCAGTAGTTTTCTAAAACTTGGTGTGATTTCATTACTTAGTCTTCATTTTAACAAAAAAATGCACCTGAATATACTTACGAGCTTTCTATTGCCATTGATTTTGTTTAATTCACAAAAGAAAAATTAAAATATGCTGTTAAATGCCATTCTTACTGTTTTAAACAGCAAAATTAAATTACTTATATTGGCATACATTATAAACATATTGTCATTATTTATTACTATTTATTAACTATTACATAGTTATTACTTGAAAAATATTTTTTTAAAGACTATGACAATGCACTGAAAATTTCTGGACTTAATTATGTTAAATTTTTATTGGTTTTGAATGTCAGACAAATGTTCAGTGTCACTGAGTGTCTTTATATGGTTCTTCAGATAAAGCATTATGATTTTCTGTAAATATCCACACATCATTAAACCAACAAGAATTATGCTTTTTTTTATTGTTTGTTACAGCCTCAGTATGCCTCAGGCCACCAATATCTGACAGTGTCACAATTTCCCCATTTAAGCAACAGTACAACATTGGTGAAACAATGAAGCTGAGCTGCCAAGCTGGGTTTCTAGTCACTGGTCACACAAAATATACCTGTGGGAAAGACCTGTCCTGGATACCTCCTATTTTGAGGTCTATTACGTGTGAAAAAGGTTAGTATGCCTGCAGATACTTTACTATTTCCATATTGCTGGTATTAACAGTACTTTTTATTTCAGCTAGCTAGAACTAGGAGGCTGATGACTGGGTTTAAGACATATAGCAGCTGTTCATTAATTTTGGTTTTACTTTGTGCCTCCCATGGTGACAGAATTTCAGCTTCAAACTTCTGCATTAAGTTCAGAATTTTTGGATGCAGTGTACTGTAAACTTTAATAATGAAATTGAGACACTGCAACTCTTTGCTTAAAACCAAAACCAAACCAAACAAAACAAAACCCCAGCTGTATTAACAAGGCTTTATGAAAGCAAAGTATAAAAATTGCATTCTATTGAAACTTCAGCTTTCTCTTTTTAAACAGGATTTTCCAGTGATTTTTGGAAAGACTGATGAAAATACTTGTAGCATGCCAACCAGGGAGCTTTTGAAGAGAGAAACTTAGGACAAGTATAAATAAACCCATTTTAGCTTTTATGGTAGGAGTGTAAGATACTTCTGTTCACTCTTTAATAGTTACAGTAGTTTTCACTCTGTTATTACAGATATGCAAACTAAAATTAGAGGTATTTGCAATCCAGGACAAAAGCAGGTTGGATCTCAGTGTGTTTGTATGTCTCCAGAAGAAGACTGTGGGTAAGTACTGTAATTAGAAGTCAAAGTTTCTCTAGTGATAGACCAAGAGGCCATTGTGATACCAAACAGGAAGAGCAGGAAAAGACAACTGCAAATCAAGACTACTCTCTGTTCAGATCTCTGTTCAGATATTAGCTAGCTATTCCTCTGTATTCAAATTACAGCCCTGTTTGTAGCCTATGAAATAAATGAACAATCACAGGATTACAGGAAGGGTCAGGTTGGAAGGGTCCCCACTGGTCACCTGGTCCAATCTCCCTGCTCAAGCAGGGCAATCCCAGAGCACACGGCGCAGGATTGTGTTCAGATGGTGCTTGGATATCTCCATGTGAGGGAGACTCCACAGCAACTCAGACTCTCTCTGAGCAACCTGTTCCCCTCACAGTAATCCACTTCTTCCTCGTGTTCAGGTGGAACTTCCTGTGCATCACTTACTACCCATTGCCTCTTGTCCTATTGCTCGGCACCACCGAGCAGAGCCTGGTCCCTTTTGTGACCCCTCCCTGCAGACACTGACAGACATTGATGATGTCCCCTCTCAGTCACCTCTTCCTGAGACCGAACAGGCCCAGCTCCCACAGCCTTTTCTCATAATAGAGATACTCCAGTTCTTCGATCATCTTTGTTACCCTCCACTGGACCTGCTCCAGGCGTTCCATGTCTCTGTTGTCCTCAGCAGCCCATCACTGGACACAGCTCTGCATGGGTGCCTCACCAGGGCTGAGTAGATACGCAGGGTCACCTCCCATAACCTGCTGACAGTGCTGTCCCTAATGCACCCAATTACATTAATGTAATGAGACACCACAGCACATCCTTTTAATCTACACTGCTCTCTGCTACTGGAGACCCAAACTCTTCCTTTTTTTCTCTTTATTTCTCCAATGGCATCACCGTGCACAAGGAGCATGCAAGGTTGGAACTATGACCTCTAAGATTCCTTCCAGTCCAAACCATTCTATGATTTTATGATCCTCTTTTTGGGAAATGACTAAGCTCCACAAAGTGATGCTGCTTGGAAATGCATGCACCTTCTAGGAATGAATTTGCTCAGTAACCAGAGCAATATGGGAAAAAGGAGACTACAAGCAGCATGACTGTTTTTGCTGCCTTCGGTCCCAAGGTAACTGTGCATCAGATATAGACTTGCATACACAACTGCGGTGACTCATTAACTCAGAAAAGCCACCCCAGGGGCTGTGGAAATTTCACATCCTTGTGGAGGTAACAGCATCTCCTTTTTCCTGTACAGGCACATATCCTTTACCTCCCAACTGTTGAACAGGACCAAAGCTTCCCCATCTCATAGCACTTGTTTTATCAGGTCCAGGTCCTGCTGGGGCCGCCTTAGGACTTTAGATAGATCTCCAGCCTGGCCATGGCTTAGCTGTGTTTCATCCAATGCCAATGGACTGTTTAAAAGCATGGGCTTGTTCCACAGCCTGCTAAAATAATTTTTCTTTTCTTCCTTTGAGCAGCCACTACTCAGAAGACATCTGTGTACTACATGCTGTTTCTGAACAGAGTGTGACCAAGCCCAGCTGTCAGTACTCAGCTGAAATGTGCCTAGGAGTGCAGTCATTTCATTTCTTGCATGCTGGCCCTTGCCATGGTAATTCCAACCTAGACTGGGCTATTGAGAGGGCAAAGCTCTCTACAAATAGCTTGAAGAAAGTGCCCTGTGGCTATGACACCTGCTATGACTGGGAGGATTGTCAAGGTACGACTTCAGAATGGTGAGATTTAGCCATCCCTTTGGATCTAAGAGTGAAATGTGCTGACTCTTTCACTGCTCCAAGAACAGGATTTACAGACATTGTAGTCCCTCTGGCACAAGGAGTGTGGAAGTGTAGTCAGTCCTGTGTCCCTGCTACCTAGCGTTACACTTAGATACGTGCCTTTTCCCTTTACTCACAACCAGTGTAGTGTTGTTATCTCCCATTAGAAAGGCACAAGAGGCACTTGGAGATTAAGGGAACTTTTTCAGGAGAATTAACATTTGAACCTTTAATCACAAAAATGTAGTTGGTAATATTTTCACCCATTCCTTGTGAGGCTACTAGCCCCTCATTTGTACTTCAGGATTTAATTTGGGCCACACCCTCTACAGCATATAATTAAATTGTGAAATTAAATCATGATACTACTTCAAAAGCAAGACTGGGGCCATCAGGCTTAATGGGATTTTAATGGTAAAATTTGCAAATACTTATATATGAAAACTGTATTTATTAAGAGTTTTAATGAACTAGCTAAGCTGGTAAAATCCCTAAAAGGATTATTCTCTAAACACTGTTGTGCAACTTGGCTATTTACCGTGTAAGCAGGTGATAAGAGCAGTAGATTTTCCTGTAAATGTCTGTGGTGCTGACTGGCTCCAGGCACATCAAGTGCTTGCCAGGTAAAGGCTGAGTGACAGACACACTCACTCCATCCGTTGCTGCCAGACACGAATCTGATTCTTATCGCACCTGGTCTACTTAATGATAAATAAAGCAACAGCAGTGTGCAGCAATCCTAAACCCTTGTTTTGAAGATGCAAGATTTCTGCAGCATAGAATTTGAAGTAGGTGGCTGTAAAATTACTGCATGAGATGTTGTTCCTTGTGGGCTGAAGCAGAGGGCATTACTAGGTGTGTCCATTAATAGACATGCTCTGGTGGAACCTCTAGGCACCCCGTGCTCCTGGGAAAAAGGTGATAATTTTTTTAAAAATTGCTTATTCCAGAGCCTCTAAGAAGCCTAGCTCTGCTTCCCTTGTGCAAGTGTCTTCAAGATGGATCCTGTGCCAGTGCTTCAGTGTTTTTCTCTCAAAAGCCTACAGAGGCTGTTCGGAAAAGTAAGAGAGAGGGGAGAAAAATACATTAAATAAGATAAGTCAGTGTGGTGTTCAAGAGATTGGAACTGGACTCTTCACCATCTCCACAGAAGTCCACTTTTCATGAGTGTGCGCAAACATTTAGGAAATGAAAGTTCTGTTTTTCCTGAGAGTGAGTAGTTGGTATCAACTCAGGGACAGAAGATACTGCAGAGAAGATACTGCAGTACCGTGAAAGAAGCTAAATGGAGGAAAGCACACATTTTTCATGTTTTAAGAAACCGAAGGCAGAAACTCTGCCTAGGGAATTTCTGGGAAAGAATATAAAGAGTCAGAACCTGATTAGATCAGAAATAGGTAATGAAATAACTGGCAGGACTGAGCTTTACCACAGGCCAGCAGTAGGTAGCTTAGCATTCATAAAGAGAGCTTTAATGAAATAGGAGCTGACACAATATGGACCTTAAGACTCCATTTCATAGCAAGATTGTGTTCAAGAATAATTGGGAATAGAAAGTCAACTTAATATATCTTTGTTTAGAAGAAAAGTCTGGCAAAGCCAGTGGATAAAAATAGTTAGATCCAATTCTGCTTTTTTATGGGCCACTGCTGCAAAAACTGTTATTTAAAGCTGATTATGTCTCTATTGCTAGTATCTAGCCATCTAGTGTATGCACTACAGGCTTTTTGTAACTAATATATCACAAACATCCAAGAGTGTTTTTCCCTGTTGGACTTCAAAATGTCATCAAAGTATAAAATTTGGTTTTAGTCATCACATTTGCTGCTAAATTTCCACACATTCATTCCCAGAGACAGAGACCCAGTGTTCCTGCCTGATGCCTTACCAGTGCCCCAAAGAAGAGATCCACCCTCACTGCATCCAAATGGAGACGACAGGGAGGAGGAGGATGGTCAGTCATTGCATGCTGGCAGCCATGAAGTGTGCTGGCATCAAACTGAAGGTGCTGGAGCAGGGGAGCTGCCTGCCGTAACCCATTGGCTCTCTGCAGGCACCATGATCATCGCATCAAACGCAGACTGAGCCACCCACGGAAAAACTTTGTTGGTTATGAAAGGATAAATGGATCAAAACAAAAGGATGAGAAAAAAAAATACAGCTTGCTTAACAGCTTTTTAGAAGAAGGGTGGCAGTGGCTTGTTTCTGTCTGAAAATGACCTGTGTTTGGGGGTATAGGGATGGCTTGTCGTGCTGGCAGCTCTGGGGGTGTGCGCAGGAAGGGAGGGGAACCAATGGGAAGGGAGAAAAAGGAACATTGCCTTTGGTCTCCCCTAGAGCTGGATGAGACTTTTCCTTTCCTCAGCCATTTGTTGCTTTGTCCTTGAGCTTGTGACTGCTCTGCATTCTTGTCTCACTGGCTGAGTGAGTACCTGCTGTATCACACAGGCAGAGCAGGCACTTCAGCACCACTTCTGACATCAAATGGGGAAGGGGTAACAGGAGGCTACCTGCACTCATGGTACAAACGGAAGAAGCAATATAAAACACTGAAAACCACAATTATGCAATGATCGAATGAAGTCTTCAAAACAATGTGATTTTTAATTGGAGTAGCTGAACAGAGGAGGTGTTTGCTTTCCGTGTTTGTTTGCTGGGTTTGATCTTCAGGGACTTTTATGGTACCCCTCAAGGTGAATTAAGTAAGAAATTACATTTATACTTAAATATAAAAGAAACATTTAATGAACAATGCACTGGGCCGAGTCCTACTGCAATATGCGGTTCTCCTTGGAGTGGTTTGACTTGGAGTCTGCAGAAATACATCACAATCAGATTCCTTGTATACACCTGCAACAGCACCAAACCTGAGAGCAATTGCATGGGGCACCTCAGCCCAGTCATGGGTCCATGCCCCCAGCATTCCTTGGTAACAAATCACCATTTCTGAGCATTTGCAACTAGGATTTTCCCTTCAGCACTCAGAATTTTACAAATCTGAGGAGTATAAACCTGCCTTTTAAGAAGGGGAAAAGTGAAAGTCACTTCTTTTTTTACCAGCAGGCATCAGAACAATGACCATCAAGAAAAAAACCCCATAGAATCACAGAAAAGAATCATAGAATTTGCTGAGTTGGAAAGGACCCACAAGGATCATCAAAGTCCAGCTCCTGGCCCTTCACAACACACCCCAAGAATTCCTTCATGTGTCTGAGAGCATTGTCCAAATGCTTCTTGGACTCTGTCAGGTTTGGTGCTGTGACCACTGCCCTGGGGAGCCTGTTCCAGTGCCCAACCACCCTCTGGGTGAAAAACCTTCTTCTAATATCCAACCTAAACTGCCCCTGACACAACTTCAGGCCATTCCTTTGGGTCCTGTCACTGGTTACCACAGAGAAGAGATCAGTGCCTGCCCTTCCACTTTCTCCTCAAGAGGAAGCTGTAACTGCAATGAGGTCTCCCCTCAATCTCCTCCAGGCTGAACAGACCAAGTGCCTTCAGCCTCTTCTCATATGGCTTCCCCTCCAGACCCTTCACCATCCTTGTGACCCTCCTTTGGACACTCTCTAATAGCTTAATATCTTTTTTGTTGCACCCAGAAGTGCCCCCAGCACTTGAGGTGAGGCCACCCCAGTGCAGAGCAGAGCACAACAATCCCCTCCCTTGCCCGGCTGTCAATGCTATGCCTGATGCCCCCCAGGACATAGTTGGCCCTCTTGGCTGCCAGGACACTGCTGACTCATGTTCAACTTGCCATTGACCAGGACCCGCAGGTCCCTTTCCATGGCACTGGCTTCCAGAATCTCATTTCCCAGTCTGTCCATACATCCAGGATTGCCCCATCCCAGGTGCAGAATCCAGCATTTTTCCTTGTTGAACTTCATAATGTTGGTGATTGCCCAGCCCTCTCATCAAGTATCTCTCTGCAGGTTCTCTCTGTCTTGGAGGGAGTTAACAGCTCCTCCCAAATTAGTATTGTCTGCAGATGTAGTATCTCTTCCAGTCCTGCATCCAAAGTCATTTATGAAGATGCACAGGGCTCGTGATGTAGCCCTGCGGAACACCACGTGACCAGTTTCCAGCCTGATGTCACTCCATTCACTACAACCCTTTATGCCTGACACATTGGCCAGTGGCTCCCATCGCATGATGCATGAGAAATGTCCATTACTGAACAAACTGCCCTATATATAAGTGTCACACCTTGCCAGAGGCTGGGCAAAGTCAGCTGGGAGCTGGGAGAGGGCTGGATGTGAAATTACTATCTTTCCCTTCAAAGAAACATATTTGAGATATTGTCAAGCTCCCTAGAACAGCAGCTAGTCTCAGCTTGATGGAGACCAAGAAAAAGAAGAAATTAATCCTGCTGCTAAATACAATAAATGTATGCTTTCTTGCTTAAAATGTATAGTAAAATTTATTATAAAAGTCTGAGATAGGCTTTCTTTTGTAGTTCTATAGCTCTTTCCTCCAACCGAGTATCTACAGTAACATGCTAGTGGTGATCTAGGAGTGAGTTGCAGATTCAGTTGCCTTTAGATTGGTTTTTAGTGCCCTTGTTTCTTCTTGCTTGTTGCATTCTGTGGGGGGAGAACCACTCAGAATGGCTGTGTATGCTTTCTACACCATCAAGAAACAATGAAGATTTCTTGATCCTGATCCTCTAACCTTAATACTAGCTTTTCATTACAGGCCTCTGACTCGAGTGTGACTGTCTAGCAAAGTTTCCGATAAAGGGAATTTTTTATCCCTGACACTTTTCACCATGATAAATTGCCAGATGAAGTTATTTCCTGGTAAACAGAAGGCAGCCAAGTGCTTCCTGACTGCCCCCATTTCTCCAGCACCTCTGGTCTCAGAGTGGTTGTGTGCTGTGCAAGTGCTCGCAGTAAGACTTGCTTTGTTCTCTCTTGCTGACAGGGATAATTTCCGTAGTTTCTGTTTTGCAGTTGAGCCTTACAGGACAGAATGGAGACATCATCTGCCACTCATTAAAAAGGTGGTGATTCTGCCATGAACTGAATCCAGAGGAAATCTTCAGCATGCTGAAATCATGGGATTTTTACTGTTGGCTTCAGTAGGGTCTGGATTGCACTTTGAAAGGACTTTGGGTTTGCTCCTGTGCTCTATCACAGGAGTCCCCAACCCTTAGATGAAGGACTGAAGGTCTTTAATATTTCCTGCAACACCTGTCTTTTTCTTAGAAGTGATGACTTATATTAGGTAATGATAGTTTTCCTGTTCACTGTGGGCAGGAAATGCCGTCCCTCCTTTGCCATTGTAAGCTCCAAGTAACATACCTGGTTTGATGGATCATTGCCTTGGGCCATAACTTATATTTGGAGAAGATAGCAAACATGAAGTGAATCTGTCAGGGTAACCTAGGTCACACAGACCTTACCAATTCTCAAAGAACAGCTTTTTCGGTAATGCAGCTTCTCTACTGCACAGAAAAAAACTCCATCTACTTGGTCTTAACATCAGAGAGGAAGCATCATCCAAAATAAATATAATGAGCCTTTCCACACAAATTTCCATACAAATTCCAGCATATCTAATTTTTCACTAGCAGAGGAGTATATGTAGTGTATATACTATACACTTACCGGAGACTGAGACAGCTGAGGCATGATTCAATGGCTGGACAGTTAGCACCTGCTGTTGTGGGCTTCTCACCACGGCTTCTGTATAAATGTTTATTGTAATGTAGAATGCAAAATTTGAGAAATATAGAAGAGAACTGAATAGTGTCTCTTATAATGTTTATCCTTATGCAGCCTCAGAAAGGGGTAATCCAGAGTTTTCTTCAAGGGTTTGAAGGGAAATCAGATATATAGGTTTATATATCAACTGCTAAACTTTTGCTGATGAGCCACTGCTTAGTTACAGCAATTATTGTTCCTTGTTAAAACTATGAAAACATCTGGTATTAAATGTTTGAGTCCTGGTGTCTTTATATTTCAGATGCTGTGAGAGTTGTAATTATCTCTTGGTTTAATATTTTGGTGCAAAATAAGACTATTTAATGCAAAATTGCTAGACACAGTAAACACAGTAGAAAATAGGTACCAGTGGTTTTGCTAGTAACACTTTCCCAGTGAGTGATAAAGCAGAGACCATCTTAGCCAGTGTTTTTCCAATAAGTTCTGGCAGAGCCCACTGCTGTCCAGTGCACTCTTGGGTTTGCACTCCAGAAAGGGCAGGGAAGCATCTCCAGCAGCAGTATAAATTGTGGCACTCATGATAGCTCCAGCTCAACATATTCAGTTGTGTATTCAGAGGGAGAAGTCCATCACATTTCTCCTCACCCAGACATCCTTGTGCATTAGGCTTTGACTATTTTTTTCAGAAAAGGGAGGCTTCAGCTGTATCTGTAACAGAAACAACTCAGTTTCACTGATGGGGGGTTATGCGATAAAGATGCCACAAATAACATGTTTTTAAAACCAAAACTTAACTAAATTAATGAAACCTGTGCTCACAGATGTCAATTTTTCTATAAGGGGGTCTTTCAACAGCTTCCAAGGCTGTGTGTTCATATGTGGGTTGGTGTGAAGGTTTCCAGTGCAGATAGATTTGGGCAAGCTGATCTTCATTTCTTCATTATCGCAAATGAGATGCCCCTAAAGGTGTATGGCTGCACCCAAGATAATTATCTTTGGCTGTCCTTTCACTCAGCTGAGGAGGGAAACAGACCCTTAGAAGACAGAATTTCTGTCTTCTTAGATAGGTATCTCAAAACAAGCTGGCTGAGTTGTGCCTTGATGGTGTCTGTCTTCCTGTGCTGACTTTGAAGGAAGGTAGGGGGTGACTAGAACAAATACAAATATTTATGCTATAGCTATCCAAAACTGTATTAAACTTTCCTACTTCTGTTTTTAAAAAAAGAATATGTTTAAGTTATTGAAGTTTAATTTACATTTAACTTCAGCACCAAATGATTTGTCTTCCAGAACAGCACTATTTGTATTACCACTTCTTTTCAGGAATAACTGGCTCCATCCACAAAAGACAAAAGCTGTTGTAGGGTTCAACACTGCGATAACTCACGACTGGCTCCTGAAAGGGTGCTGAGCACCAAACGAGGCGCCTGTGCCTCCTTCCCATTGCATGTTCTGTCAACCAGAAAACATCCAGAGTTATTCACATATGGGTGGAAGAGATGAGAGTCTGTAAGGGTGGCTGTTGTGCATCATGCCCTGCTCATTACCCAGAGAGCCCAGTTGTTCTTAGACCTGCAGTAACCAAACCCAGAACAGACAGAACTTGATATTAACTCAACTGTTGTTCATTTTTAAATTAAGCCTTGTTGCTAAAACTCCTATTTTATCTTTGGAAGCAGTTACTTCCATAACTTGTGGGGTAGCAGAGCCTTTCACCCAGCATCATCCTTATCTGGGGAAATAATTTACCCAGAGCACATATGGTATCTCAAGCATCAGGGCATGAGGGGTACAGGCACACTTATGGTCCAGACCAGCTTCTCATGGGAATTCCCCACCTGTCCATGGCCCAGGAAACCGTTTCAGCCTCTCAAGGCCATCAGGCCCTGCCCCTCCTGGTCATGGACCTTGCTGGTTGGGATCCCTGCCCACAGAACAATAAACCAGGCTGGCTTTGGCCTGTCTCCATCACCTGGAAGGTGCCCGGGGCTAGGGCTGCCTGGCTGTCTGCGTATGGGGTGAGGCCACAAAGATGATCATGGCCTGGAACCTCTCTCCTATGAAAAAAGACTGAGAGAGCTGGGGCTGTTCAGCCTGGAGAAGACTCCTGAGATACCTCATAGCACCTTTCAGTACCTAAAGGGGGCCCACAAGAGAGCTGGAGAGGGACTTTTTACAAGAGCATGTAGTGAGAGGACAAGGGGAAATGACTTCAAGCTGAAAGATTTAGATTAGATGTTAGGAAGAAACTCTTTGCTGTGAATGTGGCAGGGCACTGGAACAGGTTGCTGAGAGAAATTGTGGATACCTCAGGCCAGATGGGAGTTTGAGCAAGCTGGTCTTGAGCAAGTAGAAGGTATCCTTGCCCATGGAATGGGGATTGGATTATAAGATCTTTAAAGTACCTTCCAAGCCAAAGCATTTTATGATTTCATGATTGGTTTGAGCTACCAGGTATTGCCTGCTGCCCTGGGGGTCCCTAGGGAGACCTGGCCCTATGGCATGCAGGAAGGTGAAGAAGTGCACATTTGTCTGGAAATCGAAAACATGTCAGCAAGTGCAAACTTATAATGATATTTTCTTTACTGGGCACATAACCTGGTTACCAGGGATTTTCTCCCTCTACTGTACTCTGCAGCTGAGACCTTACTAAATAATAGAATCAGTCTTCCTCTTTTATTAGATTCTTCTGTGAGCATAGTGTAATTGTGCAGCTGATAGAAGAGCCTTAGCTTTTACGTAGTATCTTACTTTTCAGACAAATCAACTACAAAAAGTTATCACACAAGTGATTGTGGGTAACAGGGCACCAAGTGTGAATTTCAGGCTCATGTGTTAAGGTCAATGTGACCCATGTGTTAAAACCCACTCAGGGAGAAAATAAAGCTGATTATCTTCAGTTTCCTCAGTTCACTGGCTATTTATGTGTATCTCAGGAAGGCTTTCTGACACAGCACTATAAAGCAGCTGATCTGTAGCTTCATATTACCAGTCCCAAGAGAGCGCTGCAATAAACAGTAAAGCAGAAATGAGATCTGTTCCTGGAAATCAGCTCAGCTAGAGGCAATTGAAACTTATAGCAGATCAACCATGACTGGTTGAAAGCACTTAATTTTTTGTTTTTCTCAATTTCCACAATGGTTGTTTATGATGCATATCTAGTCAGAAAGATCCAGGTTATATTAAAGAGGTGGCATGTGTGTCACTGTCAAAACCTCTTTCCAGAAATGAGTCACTGAACACACCACCAGCCACTCTGGGGCGTGCAGGACTGAGGAAGGCCCTGACCTCATTGAAGCACAGCGATGCTTCCCCCAGCACAGGCAGGTAATATTACAGAAAACTGGAGATCTTGGTTTACCTGGAAGAATATCTATGAAAAAAACAACTTATCCAAGGACTACAGGGACAAAGAACGATGACACACACCATCCAGGCTGCCAGATTCAACAGACATTCTTTAGATTTCAGAAGGCAAAAGTAAGCTGGCCTTCCACCAAGTTTGGGGAGTAAGGATTTTTTCCATTTAAGTTTTTTCTTCTTTGAGCTCTGGAGACACTTGTGTCCTTGTCAGAGCTGTAGAATAGAAGAGAATGAAGCCACATGGCCAGTATTTGATTGAAAATGTCTCAATGACCCACAACCCCTCTTTCTCCACTTTGGTCCCTGTAATTGTGACATTGACATGAATTGGCTATTGAAAAGATAAAGTCTTTGTGAGGATTGGACAGAGACCTGCTACCACTGGGAAATGGATTCTGTACAATTATCAAATGCCTTGATTTAGGTCCGCATTTTCAGTGCTAAATTTGATGGCCAGTCTTTGGATTAACAAAAGTTCTATGATTTCTGGTTACCAAGCTTCATACTGCATGTAATGACCCGCTGATTTAATTTGCAAAGGTTTGAAAGGTAGAGATGAGCCTGGCAAATAAGTACCTCTCATGAAATCATTTTGGGAGCTACTATTATTACCAGTGATCATCCAAGAGAATTAAAAATGTATCAGCAAATAAATAGCACTTCTGAGTTGGACTTTAGCAATGGGCTAATTTCCTGGAAGTATTTCAGAACACTTACTTTATAAAGCAGTTGTATTTAGGATTTCATTGCTTGTGTAAGTTCAGGATACTTTTGGAGAGAAGTGATTTTTGTTCTATGTTCCCAGAAGCAGCAGAGAAGGGTCATGTACTAGTTTGAAAACAAACCAGTGGGAGATCGCAGGTCAGAATTATAATTTAATAGGAAAATTAAAATAAATGCAATAGTACAAGAACACTGACAGAGTCAGGCTACAACCTGACACCCTGCTAGTCAGGGTGGTGGTAGCAGTCCAGATGAAGTGGTCCTGTCAAAGCAGTAATCCTACAGAAATGGTCTGGTCTTCACCTGAAGGTCCAATGTCAGCTCTTATCCTCTGAGAACCCAGTAAATAAAGCTGCTTGTGCTGTTCCAAACCCCAAATTATATCCAGGTGGGAATACCTAGTTCCTCCTACCTGGGTGGAGCGTCTCACAATGGGCTGATGTAATTCTATGAGTCATGCAGTGGGTCCTTGATAGCCCATTAACAGAGATAGCCCCCCGAGGGAGTTATCAGGGGTGAGTAATGGTAGGAGATAACAAACACTGCCCCACCTGCTTTAACAGCTTGTGAAGACGATAATAGAATACATGCCTTTTGTTCCATCTTACATTGTAACCTAGGACAGGTCACCATAACATTGCAGCCATTTCTGTCCTCTGTCAAGCAGCCTGGTTGTATCTGTTCTGCTAAAATGAAAGAGGATCAGGCCATGGGCTCCAGAAAGGGGCACATGATTATCCTTCCTGTTGAATTATTTAATGTGATTTTGGTCTGTACTAGCTGGTTCATCCTCAAAAGAGCACTTGGGTCCAACTGAACCACCCACATGGGCCAGGGACTGTTTCCAGCAAGACAACTGTTTTTGTGGGGGTTGCTGGCTGGATGTGAACTGACCTACACCCCTTCGCTTCTGGGAATGCTAAATGAGCCCTGTCTGGTTTTATTTACTGTTACAATCACTGGTTATTTGCTCTTTCCCAGGAATTCCTAGATTTGATTTACTTTATCCACATGTCCATATCTGTTATGAAACTCTCTAGCATGCATTAAGGACAGACAACAGTCCATTAAGGACAAACAACAGTCCAAAGGGGCAGAGCTCAGGGCCAGAGAAATGTTCCAGTGGTTGGAGTATAAATGAAACTTGACATAGTGTTTCAGTCATCTGAGACCTCTAAAAGGGGCTGGGAAATTTTAAGAAACCAAGATATCTTAGTATTGACCAAATCCTCAAGCAATATTCCATATGTGCCTTCAAGCTCTTTTAGGTTAAACCTGCACGGTACAATGCCTGATGGTATTAGATGATAATCACCTCATATCTTGGGTTTTGTTTGCTATGGAATAATTTCTTAATAAATGCGAAATCCTGGGTTATTGCATTAGCATTTGTGAACACATGGTTGTTTTGTCTGTGAAATTCCTCTGAGAGTTACTGTGTCAACATTAGTTGTGCAATGCTTTTATTTGCTGTGTAACAGGGTGAGACCAGCAGTGAGTTTTCCTGTAAATGTGAATATTTTCTTGGCTGACACAGCATGCAGAGCCCTGCTAAGAAACATCTGGGTAGTGGCTGTATTCATTACTGTATTGATGGGTGTGCCTGGGGGTGTGTACAGGTATGTGTCTGCACAGAGGTGCAAAACTATGCATTTACTGGAGGGACTGAAAAGGCTTTAGCACTGGCCAACACCAGTACATATCTTAGTGTCCTGGCTTAGTTTTTAGCCTTATGATATATATCCTATCTTTCTAAAATTAACAAGACCTGTGAAAAACCTTGAGTGCAGCAGCAAAACAGCACGAGCAGTCAGTCCTTGTTCGTCCTTGCAGCTGTGGCTGGCACTGCTGGCCCCAGGTCCTTATTTGTGCCACCTCTTCATAGCCTTAAAGATGGCTGAAGTCTCGAAGCACTGTCCTTTGTTCATGCTAATCCATTCCAACCTCCTCAGTGTTTATTAGCCGGCCAGTGTATTTCCCCAGTGAAGCTACATGGTCTCCAGATCAGGCTATCTTCTATCTAGACAGCTTAAAGAGCAGGAAGAATTGGTATACACAGCCAAAGACCATCTTTGGGATTCACAGGGATTTAGCTGTCTCAGAATGAGACTTCATTGGTGAGTTTCCAAAAAATCTGGTAGAGGAAACAATGTCGAGAGAAAAAAAAGAATAAAACTTCAATTATTCTGTAGATAATGTTCCCAAAATTTCCCTCTGAGGGACACAATACCTTTTCCTCCTGCTTCACCCAGGACTGGGAGAAGTTTGATTGCATCTTGGTGGGAGCTTCATGTACTGAGAAAGATTATATCCAGTATGTGTGTTCTGGGAGCAATGGTATATACTGAAATAAAGATGACAATCCTGTTTTCAGGTCAGTATCAATGTGTATGTGTCCTGGGAGATGATCTAAATAAATGCACTCTCACTCAAGAAATGCCAGCTTTGGCGTCTTTTTCTATTTGGAGAGGATTTGCAGCAGCCTTTGCTTCTACATGTGCCTGGACTAATTGCACAAGTAGAATGCTATATCCAGCTTTATGCATGTCCCAGCACTTATATAGCTCTCCTCATCATAAGATTTGGTAACCTGAGTAATAGTTCCCAAAATAAAAGAACACTGCTTGTGTTGGTTGGTTGCCTTTGGGATCAATAAGGCCTGTAGTATGAGCAAGTTCAGTTATCATCATAAATTGCATAATTATTCAGAAAGTGAATAGTACAATCACTTTAAAAGTCTCAGTTGGAGACTTTTTGATGTCAACAGTAAATTATAAAATCCATGGCTTTGCTTTACCAGAAGCTACTGATCTAGTCTGGTTAAACTATCACTGCCCAAAAGCACTTCTGGCAGGCAGCTCTTTGCCACTGCTTATCTCTTGCTAAAGTTTATTTTGCATATTCACACTTAATACAGTTCTTAGAGGCTGTATAATAAAAATCCATTTAGAGAAGTGCTAAACTGAGTTGATAGTTTTCTCTTGCATGCTGTGCATAGAACTCTGCCCACTGGCCCCTGACCACAAGAAGTGAAAACATGCAGGAGAGCAGGTCCCAAGGGCTGAGCTCTGAGCAATTAGCATGTCTCCTGAGTTAAGCCAGAAGATCCAGTGTGCCAGCAGCATCCTTCTGCTGGTCAGAAACAACTCCTCTGTGTTTTGCAGCAGAGAGAGAAGGAAATCAATAGCAGTTTATATTCCCGTGCCCCCTGTCATGCACAGTAGTGGCTCTGCTGTTACTTACAGTGGCAGCTCATCACAGTGAGCAATGTGGCAGAGACACAGTGTGGTGGAAATGGAGCTGATCTGTAATAGTGCTATGAAAGTAGTGATGCAATGGCTTTGGGTAGTAGCAAGACCAGGGCAGGAAGTTATTCAGTAAGATTCTATTTGAGCTGGAGAGAGAATGAACAAAGAAGTGATGTAACAGCTCTCAGACTGAAAGCATTTGGGAAAATAGTCAGGTGTAAAGAAATTGCGAGGGTATTTTATCAGGTTCTGTCTGGCAAGTGAGGGGAAACAGCAAGTTAAGCCCTGCAAGAAGAGAGATGAAATAGTGGAAGCGCACTGGCCAAAGCTGTCTAAAGAAGATGTTAACAAAACAGGGAGAAAAGGGACTTCTCAGTGGTGGAGGAAAAATGCATCTTCTAAATGTTATTTTTGACAGCTTTTTAATGTTTTCAAGTTATGTTCTAGTTCACAACATTCTTCTTTCAGTTAATGATGTTTTGCTTTTGGCAGGGCACTAAACTGCTGATCTGTCATCACCTGGGAGGGTCTTCCCCAGGGCTGCAAATCAGGGAGTGCTTTGGGAATCACAGCATCCTGCTTCACGTGTCACTCACCCTGGAAGGCAGAGGATGCCTATGGGCTTCAGTGGCTGGGCTCAAGAAGCCGTGAGAAGCACACTGGGCAAATACAGTTTCCAGTGAAAAAGAGATTTGCAAATGATACCTCACTCTACTAGTGCTACTATTAGTACTTTAACAACAGCAGGTTGGCGGACATAACTTGCTATCCTTCAGTTAGTCTCCAGATATACACTGGCCCCAAATCTTTTCTGTGCAGGTGGACTCCCATCTGGCAGGAACTTAGGAAGCTTCTCCCATGTCACTGTATAAGCAGACAAATTTTCTATCAGTCTGCAGATGTTAATTTTCTGCTCCCAGATTAGGAAAAAATACATCAGAAGAGTTTTAACCCTTCCTAAGTTTCTATTAGTTACTTGGCTGTTCTGTTTGGAGATATTCCATATCTTATGCTTAACCTGGGGGCACTACTGCTCTGTGATAGGCCTGCTGTCTCCTTCCCACCTTCACTCCTAGGGCATCTTCTTTTTCCAGCTTGTCATTTTTCACATAGGGAGCCTGTCACAGGGTTATTTGCACAGAAGTCTAGTTTTGTTGTCCCTTCAATAGTATACAAACCTGTTGTCTATCTTTTAAAAACATGTAATGGATGATTAGGTCTGAAAGGTATGGATCCTTCATTATCTTTCAGGCAGGTGAGGAGAGAAAGATTTCTTCTATATCTACCCCAAAGGGAAGGACACAGTGCAGACTTACTTCTTATTACTCTGAGAATCTACATGAAAAAAAAATTCCTAGAAAAACCGGTTTTGATAGTGCTGCTGCTCAGCAGACTACTTTTTTGGAAGGAAGCAACAAAGGCTATATTTCACCCCATATGCTGATACTGTTTACCAAATGGCATTAACTAGGAGGAATTTTTTCAGCATTTATAAAGGTCCCTCCATTCTGTTCTTGTACCTATTGCTCTGTACCAGGCAAGCCTTTTTACTGAGCAGTATGTGGTATCTTCCAAGTCACTGGCCTCAGATGATCTCAGCAGTATGGATAACAAGCTTACCCTATCTAGATCTGTTTACCTTACCTTGATCTGAGTTAAATTTAATCTGCCACAGCTGCCCAAAGCTCAGGTCATCTAATATCAAACTCCTCCCAAGTATCCTGATACATGGTCATAGGGCAAATACATGGTCATTTAATTCAGGTAAAACAAAGGGGTTTACCACTCTCTGCCAGGTAATTTTGCTAAGCTTATTGATTCCATGGAACCATGGTCCCCCTGTTGTTCCCCTTATTTGACTCATTCATCTGATTTTGCTTTCTTACCAAGAAAAAGTGTTGTGCATTTGCTTGTTAGTTTAATATCAGTGTGGTGGACCATTGTGACTGGAGATGCTTCTGTACTGAAAGGGACAAAGTGTGGCCAGCATACATGCATACCACAGGAATGGCCGTGTGACTGGACAGTGTCATCCCAGACACTGATCCTACATGAACCTGTTTTTCTTTCAATGAATAGTCATATTGCTTTGAAGAAAACTTCTACCTATTCACCCTACCTTTCCTCTCATGCAGCATTAGACAGTCAGCTGGTTGGTCAAAAAAAATCCAAAACCAAAAAAGCCCATAATGTCTATTCTAAAATGATGATACTCAGGTTTTCAGGAGGGGTGTTGGAACTGAAACGCCCCTGATGGGGCAGGGAATTCACAACTCAGGCAGGGAAAGGAGTGTGGTATCACAGCAGGAAGGGGAGCAGATCCTTGCTGGACACCTGCAGACTGGCGTGAGGAGGGAATGTGTCTGTGAGGAGTCTACAGAGAAGGAGCTGACTGGCTTGAGAAGTAGGAGGGGAAAAGATGGAGTGGGTAATTAGAAAGAAAAAGGAGAGAAAAAGAATCCCTGCAAAGATTTAGATGGGTCAGATAAACAGAGATGTCAGGGACTGAGTGAAGCATCTGAAATGCAGCCTTCATTAATATTTTGGCTGCCTTATCTCAGACTAATTTATTTTATGGACACAGAGAGCTGTTCCTGCTGATGTATTGAGATGATTATCAGGCAACTTTATTGTTTTTTGGAACAGGAATTTTCAACGTTTCTTGAGCTGGTTTTCCACACTTCCCTATGTTTGAAGACATGAATCACCAAGTCACTATTATTTCTGTGGTATCTATCAGGAAATTTCCAGGTGATTTTTTTTTGCCTTCAGCAGCTACAGAAGCTATTGTTACCCAGTGGGCTCATGGTCCAATCACATGTTGTGCCAAATGCCACAAGAAAAAGGTTAGAAACTGTGGACAAGAGACTTCAGACTAATCAAGTAAGCAAACATCTGGGTGCTCTACAAACTATTATGTGCTACTCCGGGGCAAATAATAAAGAGAAAATAGCTGATTAAATTTATTTGGATTTTATTCTACTTGTTTTCATCTGTATGCTATTCACAAAAATTTATTATTTGCTCAAAAAGGAAAAAAA
Organism: Rhagologus leucostigma; assembly: GCA_013397725.1. Lineage (NCBI taxonomy): Eukaryota > Metazoa > Chordata > Aves > Passeriformes > Rhagologus > Rhagologus leucostigma. The sequence continues at coordinate 2,931,324 of VZTD01004798.1, read as the reverse complement.
CCCCAAACCCACCACCTGATACTGTTTTCCAGACAGCATAAAGGTCATAAATGTCAGGAGGTCCTTTCAGTTAATGTGTGGCAACCTTCCCCTCCAACGTGGCTACCCCCCCAGAGAGAGTCTCCAAGGAAAGCCACTCCTTTTCTGGCTTACTCCTTATTGCCAGCATCATAGAAAGCAAAGCTCTTCCAGCTCAGGGTAAGGTTTATGCAAGGAAGCTACTGGTAGAAACATGATAATCAAGAGAGATATTTAATCTTACTATATTACTGATAGTAAGAAATAAAATTTGTTGCTTTAAACGCATACGTACATATTATACATGCTGATAGTACTGCGCTTGGCTGAACACCCACTTGCTATCCAGCCCTTTGCCCTTGTTTGCATCCAAGAATAGTCAAAAGGGATAGGACTGCCAGTATGGCTACCTGAATGGACTTGCAAGATGTAAGCAAAGATGTCACTGTCCAGCTATGCCAGAGAGAATGCTTAGCTGTGTAAGGAAAGAGTGTATAGTCAGGAATAGTCTTTGAAGATTATCTAGTGGTATCTCCAAAGGGACTGCATGCAGAATGTTTTCATTGCTGTAAAGATGTGTTTTCCCTAAGAGCTGCCTTTGAGAAAGTTTTGCTAAGGCAGAAGCCCTCTTGGTGCAACGGTCTTTAAGGAAACCAGTCTTGGCACGAACATAAATGCATGTGACAAATGCAACTTGACTTACCTGTGCTTACAAGTGTAGCTCACAATAATAATAATAATAATAATGATAATAATAATAATAATAATAATAATAATAACAATAATAATAATAATAATAATAATAACAATAATGACAATGTGAAATGGTGATTTTCTGTGAAGTGGTTCTGTGTATGAGAAGCTGCAAGCATAGATATATTCTCAGTGCTTTAATGTGGCTTTACTATTAATGCGCATTGTTTTGACCTTTAAGTGCATCAGGCTCAACAACAGGTTCAGTTCTGTGCAGACGGTTTGCTCAACAGAGTAGAGCATGGTAGAAAGAAGCTGCTTTATTAAAAGAGAAGAATCATACCTCTTCCTCTGTAAAGCTTAGTCTGTATGTTTCGCTAATCTAAATCTACTCAGTGCAAGCATATGTTTGTGTGGCTTTAAGAAAAACATATTTACAATGTCAGACATGGTAATCCATCACTATAATAGCTACTTTGGCAATTGCACTTCAGCAATATTTTTTTAATTCTGATGGAAATATGAAGTAAATCTGATGGTGGTAAGACTGGTGCCTAAGCAAGAGCTGTGTTGTGAGCAGTAGTGGCAAGTTCAACTCTGTCTAACGAAGAGCCTCAGGCCTTGATTCAGAGCTGACCAGATGCATAGTCTCATCAGCTGCGGTGAATTTCACAGCAGAGCTCACATTTGGCAGAGCAAGGTTCAAAGTATGTCCTGGCCCAAGAGCTGACACGTTTTGACATAACCCCCAGCAATAAGCAAAATAAAGTATAACATATCTTATTTACTCTGCGTGTCGCAGGGCCTGATGCTGACAAGGGTGACAGTCTCCCCGCGGCACCTGAGCAGCCCAACCTCGCACTCAGTCATGGTCTGATGGGAAGCAGAGCCACTCACTTCAACACAGACCTGGACACCTCCCTCCTCACACAGCCCATCTTCATCACAAACACAGATGTTGGATGGCACTAAATAAAAACATAGAGGAAAAACACTCATGATAGCATCAAAGTCACAAAAAAACCCCCCAGACTAAAATGTTTCCAGGAAAACTGTAAGACTGAAAGCAGTTTTCTGGAGGGTGCTCAGTTTTCACAAGAAAGACTGGACCTATTGGAGCAGGATTACAGGAAAACGCAAAAATGATCAGAGGGCTGGAGCACCTCTCCTACAAAGACTGGCTGAGAGAATTGGGGTTGTTCAGCAGGGAGAAGAGAAGGCTTTGGGGACACCTTATAGCACCTTCCAGTACCTAAAGGGGTCTTATAAGAAAGATAGGGACAGACATTTTAGTAGGGCCGGCAATGCTAGGACAAGGGGTAATGGTTTTAATCTAAAGGAGATCATATTTGGACTAGATATAAAGAAGAAATTTTTTAGGATGAAAGTCGTGAAACACAGGAACAGGTTGGCCAGAGAGATGGTGAATGCCCCATCCCTGGAAACATTCAAGACCAGCTTGGACGGGGCTCTGAGCAGCCTGGTCTAGTTGAAGATGCCCTGGGTGATTCCAGTGGGGGGTTGGACTAGAGGATCTTTACAAGTCCCTTCCAACCCAAAGCATTCTGTAATTCTATCATTCTTTCCCTAACCTAATTCCCTAATTCTTTCAGTAACATTAGCTGATATTCACGCTCAGTGAGAAAACTAGAAGTGGAAACAAATCATGCACTGCTGGGGCTTCCTCTGCTTGGAGAGGTTGATCACGCTTGTGGTAAAAACTTGCTCAAGCTGCCTCAAATGCTGTACTCAAAGGCTTCTCTGATGTTACTGCTTGAACTGGTCCATGTATCTACTGCTCTAGAGCTCATATAACTTGCAAGATGAGAGATCTGTCTTTGGACACTAACAAACTGATCATTCAAACCCTTACAAGTGGTATCTATATTTTCATACAGACAGTTTCATGAAGATCAAAGGATCTACCCCTATAAATACGTGTGTGTAATTGTATCAGTGACAATCAGGTAAGAAGATTCCATCTGATATTTAATTTTCATAACTGTGTCTTTTTTTTGGTATTGCATGCATTTTTTTGCCTGTGTTTGTCTTTGCTAAAGCTCCAGACAGTTTTGATTTTTTTTGTTGTTGTTGTTGTTATTTTTGTCTGTTTAACCCTGCTAGACAAAACAGATGAACTCCTATCTAGTAATCCTTTTTATTTTCAAATTACGACAATTACTGTGCCTCTAGCTTGGGCACTTCTAAAACTCGAATTTATTACTTCATCTTCCTATTCCTGGCAACCCTCCACTAAATGCAATGTAGCGTAAGACACTTAGGGAAAATAAATCAGGGAATTTGAAAACTTCCACTGCAGACAGGTTACAAAAAACAGGAACTATTTCCTCTGAGGGAAGAGACCTCACCTTTAATCATTATATGAGAAACTGGGGATAGACAGTGAAGTACAAACAGTAAGTGGCTTTCCTAGCTAGTATACAGCAAGAATTTTAATTCCTAGCGACAAGATCCTGCTGGGGAGACTGCTTGGCAAATTTCAGGAAAGGATTAGTTACTCGTGGGCAGTAAGGATTCCTGCAATTGCTGTTTCAAGGAATCTAAACAGGTAGATACAGTGAAAAAGAGTAGGGCAGGGGTTTCACCCAAAGGAGAAAGTGAACCAAAAGGATGATTAACAGGGACTAGGAATAAGCTTTTCTTGTATACAGCACATTTTGTTACAATATCCTGCAGGGTTTTCTTTTCCATGGTTAAAGATTCCTGCCATGTTTGGACACCAAACACTTGGCTGATGGTTTGAGCCGGCTTAGCAGTGCCTGGTACTTCTGGGAGGGACTGTAGATGCCATACCAGGACAGACCAATTGCCCAACTGCTAATGTGTAACTGAGGATAAAGATCTCCTTTTGGTTATATGAACAATTTTGCTTACAATTGTGAAGAATCTCTTACCACTGCATTTTTCCCATGAACGGCATGATCCACATGGTATTTCAGCTGCCTGGGGTATTTTGCAGTTTTCTGCATTAGTCAGAGAGTATTTTCTGCCCATGCACTCCAGAGCATGCATCTTGCAAACAGTTAAAGGCGTGTTTCTCTTGGTTCGTTGATCTGTAGCGCAGGTGTCCAGGGAAGGACTGAAAACAAAAGCAGGAATTGCACTATTTAAATGTGCTTTATCTTTGTAACTCTTAAAAAGAGCTGAGGGAATGGAAAACACTCAGAGTCCAGTTCCAACTTCTCCGTTCATTTAAGTACATCCTAAGAGTGCAGCAAAGAACTCAAGACATAGACATGTGGACAGTCCAGACTTCCTTATCCACAGGATGCTGCACCTCAGAGTCAAGATCTGTCCCATCTGAAGGACAGGGATATTACTGTCTTTTTGCCATTGTCCTCAGCAGCAGTGAGAAAGACTTTAGTCAAAAATATTTCAGATCTCAGTTATTCTCTAATTTATGACACATGCATGAATATAAGTACAAATACTTACATTACTTAAAGAAAACATTTCTTATACATATATGGCATATACAAACATGCACATATATTAAAATATTTTATAAGTATTTCTTAATTTTAAGGTGTTCAAATATACTTTAAGATTTTTATTCTGCTGTCCTTTAGAATGCTCAGCTTTTACTAAATAATACCTTATAACTGACCATCAGAAACCAAAGATATTTCTGGAAATACACATACATCTCCACAGAAATTTTATGAAAAAAAATTACCCAGAAAAATTGCTTATTTCTTGAGATGCAGGTAGAGCTTTAACACGCACATAAATGAGCTTTTAAAACTGGTAATAACAATTCTTGGACAACCTTAAATGGTGTTTGCTTTAGGGGCAGTTCCAGGAAGTTGCCATCATTTGTGTTTCATGCTCTAAGTGTAGGAGAGGAGGAAAAAACCCTTCCATTACTTCAATTCCAGGAAGTTGTCATTATTTGTGTTTCATGTTCCAAGTGTAGGAGTGAAGGAAAAAAAACCCCTTTCCATTACTTCTGAGTTTTAATCTTGAACTCCTAGCTTCTCCACTTGTTCTCAATGCAATCAGCAGCATTTGTGTCGAATGAACAAAAGAGCGACTGTCTGGAGTAAAGCATGCCTGTGCTCTCCCGGATGCACTTTACAGCCATGGGTAAGGGGATTCACTGGCTACCAGAGAGCAAAGATAGGCTCCCAGGGGATGGAGAGCTTTGAAATTCAGCCCCTAAGCCTAATTTTCAGCACAGCAGCTCACTGTGAGCTCACAAACACTCCCACTGAAACTTTTGGTGTCTAATAGGCCGGTTCTGAATGTCAACCTCAGCTAAACAAGTGTTTGGTGGGGAGAACAGGCTGATGAGGTAGAGGTAATTGGCCCTAATGAGCTTCACAAGGCTGACTGAAGGGGAGAGTAATGCTTGTAGGAGGAGGGAAGGGGAATTTGGAAGATGAAAGTCTAGTAAGAAGGCCATAACTCAAACATTGCTGACTTAATGTCCAAGCATTAAGGTAACTTTTCTTTCCTTTTTTTTTTAAATTTTTTTTTTCTTTTTCTTTTTTTTTCTTTTTTCGCTTTGAATTAGGAAGTGGGTTTTGATCTATAAATAAGGCACCAAGTAAAAGAGCCTTCTCCAAGCTTTGGGAATGGTTCTTAGAAAGATGATTTTGAAGCCTTTTAAAAGAGCTGGCTTTACTGAAATTTTAAGATGCCTGTAACACAGTGCATCTTTAAAGTATTTAATATATGGCATGGACTTCATTAGCTGAGCCTGAAAAGTTTGGTGTATCTACCTGTGACCAAATATTTTTATTAATTGTATTATATCTCCCACTTAAGTTAGCATCCTCAACCACAACAGGTCCCTTAACTGCTTTGCTGGGTCAAAATGGCAGCTACTAAATCCCTAGTAAAGTTTGTTGCATGAATTTTCTTCAATCCTCTTTTGTTAACATAAAGAATGAGGTTAATCCTCTTATTCTGAGGCACAAGAGGACAGACCAAGGAATATATAGCACCAGACACGTGATAAAGGAAACAGGTCTACTTGTATGCATTATACTGTTTGGTCATCTGGCTGCACAGCCTCTGAGATAGTGGAGCCCTGATTTTTATGTGAAAGTTGTATTTACAGACAGAAGTATAAGAAAAACTCTCTGTTTATACATCATCTTAAATTTTAAAGAACAAAGTAAGTTCCAGGGAAAGCAACTAATCTGTAACTAAATTTTTAAATTATATTTAAAATTGTTCAGATGTCTTCTTTACTTGCCTAAGTGATAAATCTCAATATCTGAGTCTTAAGGTCAAAATCTTGCAGAGAAGCCAGCTTAATTTACCTAAAAATATTAAGATCAGACCTCTGAATTAGTCTGTCTGCTTTGCACCCCTTTAGCAACACCTGAAAGAATAAAGGGAGCTGATTTAACCAGCTGCCAAAGTTTGAACCCAGGAATTTGTGGATCATGTTGCCAAACTCTTGCTAGAGTTCAATGCCTCATACTGTCTGGAGAGTGGTTGACATATTTGCTATAGCTGGGTCAGCAGAAGCAAGACAGTGGAAATCAACATGTTAAGATGCATAAGAAGAAGGATGGAGAATCTGCACTCATAAGAGAAATAACTAATTTGCACTCATTGCTGAGAAAGTGTATTTCCGAGGGCTGGGAACATTACAGCAGTGCAATAAAAGTTATTAGAGGCAAGGAATAATCCTTGTGTAAAGTCAATGTGAGAAAATCAATACTTTTTACCTGAAAAAATAAGGTTAAGAATAAGAACAGTGTTTTACTAAAGCATATATTCTGAGAAATTAAATAATATCTGTTAAGTCCATAAATACCTTCTCTCCCTTTCACCTGCAATAAGAAGAAGGCAACTTTCAGTGAAGCGAAAAATTCATCATGTTGGGAATGATTTTAACTTCCTGGACTTATATTTGAGATGAGAAGTTTTAATATCACACAGTCCAAGAACTCTCAGGAGAGACATAGATGCTATGCAGATAAATTTGGAGAAAAAAAAGAGGGGATAGTACTTAAAAATTATCAAATCTCATGTTTCACTGTGGAGATAATTCTAAGCCACTGGAGGCTGAGGTTACATCTGTATTAACACACTGTGCTCTGACCCCTTCCATGTGCTGGGGACAATTTACACAGAGTAGTGGTGTCCCTCTTTGCCCCAGAAGATGACGACTGCATCAGACTGGAATGGTCTCTGATCCTAGTCACTTCTGATCTGTGCCTGGGAATTATCCAGGAATTGGCCCTTGTCGAAGGTCTACTAGGAACTGCTATAGCAATTTAGCGGCTCTGGTGCCAGGGACTATTCCCTTGCTGTCGCTGATAGGGACAGATGTAGCCTAAGGCACCCTACCCTGAGGGACAAATTACCAGCCTGTTCTAGGATTCTTGTGCTGTTCTGGGCAGCCTCTGTTGCTATTCTTGGAAAGTGAAAGGATGGAGGATAGACCTGAAACCACGGTGTTCCTGAATTCCCACATGAACTCTTCTTGCTCCAAGGTCTCTTCAGAGAAGAGGCTGCTGCTGCAAGTCACTGCCACAACAAAGCAATTAATTCTGCTCTCCGAGGAAGGATCGGACCAAGATCTGCTTACATGCTTTACTCCTACAGCCTTAACAGGCTGGAAGATTAGTCTACTTTGACAGCTGATGATTTATCCTTCTATCATTAGATACATTATTTCAAGACAGTGAAATGATGGCATCAGGTAAAAGGGATGATTGTTATCTATATTCTTGCCATTTTGAACATAATTATAAAAAATAGAAACAGGCAAGTAGTAGATTAATTACAAATGAAGCTTCAATGCATAACTAAATGTAATTAATTTAACTTCCAAGGTTACTGTGACTCTGCCCAAGGCCTTCCCTAGCACTGTGACTCCCCTTGTATTCTGTGTAACTGACCTCAAAATACACATAAACCAGAAAAGGGGTTGCTGCCCCTTTTAAGTAAGTATTGAGAGAAAAAGAGCAGGACCAGACTGCTTAAAATATTTAGGTGTTTAAGGATAGGAATAGTGTTAGATTGCAGAGTTATTACAAACCTGGCACTCAACTTTCCATGCAAAGACAATGGCCTCAGACCCTAGGGAACTACCCAGTGGATCTGCATGCAGCTCATCAATTTTAATTTTGAGGTGTTCAAAGAGTGCTAATTTTGTCTTAAAATCAGAGTCATCATGCAGAGCACTCTTGGTTTACGTGCCTGATGGAAAGTACACATGCTCCACTGGAAGTTCTGCTACCTTGAAATCACTTGAGACAGCGTCAAAGTTTCTTCCTCCTACTACACACGGGTAAGACAAATTTGGTCTGTTATCCTGAAGCTTCCAAACTACTCAGCTCAGGCATATAAACCTGGCCAGATTTCATATCTAGAGCTCACACCCATTTTATAGGAGTGACTTTATAGGAGACATCATCCAGTCTATGCAAACCAGCCCAGATGCTGGAGTGCTGAGCTCTTTGGCACATCTGGCCATCAGTGCCATTTGGTCTCAGGTGTCTTCTTGTTACTCCTGTTTTAATTCTCTTACTTTTGTGTTTAGCAAAGAACTGAGAGACTTACTCATTTCTTTAGATTATTTCTTCTGCATTGCTTATTGCAGGATATAGGCTTAGATCAAACAGGAAATAGCAAACTCTAATCTGCAAGTTATGAGGTCAGGAAAAGTGACATGACTGGTCTATGAAAACTGCTGTGTAAATATGAGATGAAATTAGATTACTGTGCCTTTCATAACACCCTAGTCTCTCAGCAGTGAAAATAAATCTGCTTTATTTCACTAGCTTATTGCTTTGATGGTTTGTGTCCCAAGGGCCTCTGTTTTAACTTTTCCTCAATCCTCTAAATCTTGAAAATATAATTTTATTTTTTTCCATCTACTTCACAGATCAGTTGAAATTATGCCTTCATCTTCTGTCATCCAGCCAATTTCCATCACTGCTAAAACCCACTGACAGTTCTGACAAGGCAGGTAAGTGATGAACAGGACATTGATTGAGCTGTAAAGCAAACCAAGTACAACGTCTCCTTCTCATATAAGTAAAGCTTTCTCCTCTGTCATGGACTGAAGACTTAGGAAATGTAATTGGTCTTGAATAAAGTGAGAATCTAATTGCCAAATTGAGCCTGAACTTACCCACACTCATAGGGCATTTTGCACACACATTGTGACTGATGTACTTTCTCCCATGGCTGACATTTAGGCTCTGTCACTTCTGGTTTCACACTGGGCACTGAAGTAGAAGAACACAGTGATATCAAGGGTCAGAAAAACAAGGGTCTACTCTGATATTATCAGTTGAGTTTAAAAGGCACTGAATTATACAGTCATGACAAAGTCATATCCTACATGGTCATTAAAAGTATCTATTACAGGGAAGTAATCAACAGTAATAAAAAGATATGATACCCTTTGCAAAGTTACTGTTCAGTAATTTATCCATGGGTCACTAGCCAGATGGAAAGAGACAGGTACTATGTTAAAGCTTAAACATTCATCTCATTTCTGCAGCAGTTACTTGTTTCTGCTAAATTCAGCACTGCTAAGTCGTAGCTGGGAACAGTTTTGTCATTAGGTTTTAGAGTCACTGACTTCACTGTAGTCACTAGAAAAGCTAAGGATCCACACCCCTGCATGAAACCAAATATCTTTATACACTGATGGTAATGAAAACTACGAGTTCCATCATCAGTCCTCACTTTGCAGCAACTTTAAAAATAAAAATAATAGTAACTCTTGGGGAATTTTCATCCTCACAGATGTACCATTCTTTAACTAGAGAGTTGCACTCCAAATTTTGCTAAGCATTTCTCTGTAGGTTTCTGTAGCATGTTAACAGCAAGACTTTGCTAAATCCATATGGACACAATTTCTGAGGAGGTTTTATCCTGATTTTTTTTTTTTTTAGATTGTGTCTGCTAACATGAAAATTTAGTACTCTGGATTGTTGCCTTTCTTAAAAAAGTATCTCCCTTAGAGATTAAGACTCACTAAGCAAAATAGACAAATTACCAGAGAAGAAGAAAAAAAAAGAAAAGAAAAAGAAAGAGTTGCTGTGTATTACAATACAGATGGCAGGCATAACTCTGTCTTCCTGCAGAGGGGAAATTTTCACCAAAAATCACTGCATTTTCTTCATCCCCTGGGTAGTTGGTTGCATAGTGACTAAATACTCCCATCCAAACATATGTATGCCACTGTGTCTGTGTATATTTATCTTCATAATTTTTACCCTTCTTATCTCATACTCCTTGAGTTTTTAACTGTTATTAATCCAATTGTTGTCCTTTATTTTTTTAACTTTTATACTAATATAATGTTCCCATACAGCCAAGCACAAGCTGTTTCTTTCTTTCTGAAGGAAGCATTTGAAACTTCCCAATTATTGCTGGAATTTGAGAACATGATGTTAGCAAAAAAACCAAAAACCAAATGAAAATCAGTCACTGAGGCTAAGCCTAAGTAACTGGTAACAGCAGTTCAGCACTGCTACTCTGGCTGTTTAGCAGCAGCGAGTCATTTATGTACAGCTATGCTATTCCTTCTGAAACCACTACACTTGCTGTTGATGTGTTTATGACGGCAGATGACTTACACCAGGAATCTCACAAGACAGTTGCCTTTTAAAGTCTAAGCCTGACTGTTACCTTCCTCCTTCTGCAGGTGAGGCAATGTCAGCAGCATTGGCTGATAAGGAGAGGACGGACAAGAAATGCAGGACATGTGCCTAGTCTCCTGCAGCAGTGGCTGTTGTCCCCAGTCAAGGGTCTTCCCAGCTGTACAAGAACATCCAGGACCTCAGGCGAAGATGTGGCAGGCTTGAAGTACAAGCTGCTTGGGTGCCTCTGTGTCACTGATCAGCATCACAGCAGGGCTCACGAGAAATTCTTGTTTGTCTTCCACAGCAGGAAAAGATGACTTAGAGCTGCTCAAAGCTGTAGCCCATTTCCCTTTCTGCCACTGCCTGCCCATATCAAACCACAGCTTAAACAGCTGACATCGTAAACTTAAAGCACCATTTTCCCATTGCTTCCAGTTCGTGGATATTTACTTCTTATCAGCTGCTTGACTGCCAGATCAGCAAAACGAGTCACCCAGACCTGTCTCTGTCACAAGAGGCTCTGGTGCACTGAACAGTTTCCAGATAGAAAAACTCTTAAGGTGTAGTTCATATGGTGGTGGTGTTATACAGCATGTGAAAAGTGAAACATATTTGGGTGGCAGAATAGACAGCATAAATCCCAGGCAATCTCTTAAAATAGCTAGTGACAACACTCGATAGCAATAGAGAAGTGGGAAGCAAAAAGCCTTAATAAAACTTCAATGAAATGCCTTCAGGCATCTTGTTGAAACAGACCACAGAAAACATACCCTAATGTTTTCTGTGCTTCTTGCTGGTGATGTAAGTATGGCTTCTCTATCACTGCCTCAGGAATAGCTCTGTCTATATCTAAACTACATAAAGCTTAGTTGGAAAGAAACTCCAGGAAAGAAACTCCTGCATTGTACTTGAGGACTGCAGTGGCTTACCTGGTCTCTTGCACTGGATAGTCTTCACATCAGGAGACCACTTGAGGGTGGGCTCACACAAAATGGATTGTCCCCCTTCCAAATGCATGCCATGTGGACAAGCCAGAGTTATTCTCTCACCGATCTCGTACACAGGTTTCCATGGCTCTCCTTGCAAACCCTCCTCCAGGTCAGGCAGGAGACAAGCGGTTTCTACGGATTGAAGCATTTAGACAGCCACAGTAAATCAGTGGATTGCATAAAGCAGTCATGTATTTTATCTTCTCCAAAATTCCTTAACATATTGAATAGTGAGGTTAGCTGACTCTCCTATAGAAACATATCAGTCAGGATATTAACTCATCACACCAGTCAAACATGCAAAACTAAGGACGCAGTGACAGTATCTTCTCCTACTGCCTGCAGGTGCAGCTCTAGCTGTATGAGGGCTTCCCTGTCCTTAGGACCCATGTTTCTGTTGAGGGTTCCTACTAGGCAGTAGCTTCCTAGTAGAGGGACATCACACATACGGGACCCTGCAGGGGTCTCCCATACAGGGAGACCATGTCCTAGTACACACAGGGATGGCCTTTAAACAGTGTGGAGTGGCATTTGTGGGCAGTCGGTCCTGCTTGGAAGGAGGAAAGGATGCTGTTGAACTGCAGTGCTGAAAATTCTCATGGTTCCTGTATATAGCCCTAGCACTGAAGTAAGCAACAATGTTTGTTTCCACAGGAAGTAACTCCTGGGCTGGAATTTAGTCTCCCTCAGTTCCAGCCTTCTTTAAAACTAGCCTTTATGGGTGTATTTCTACTTCAGCATTACAATATCTGGATTCACAATAGAAGTCAATTTAGACCTGATTATATCTAGGGAATGGACAAACACAGGTGTGTCTTTTCCCCCCTTGTAGCTGGAAAGCAGATGTTCTGAGATGTTCCACGGGAATTCAGCAATGGAGTTGTATTTCAAAACAAGAATCAGTTAGACATACCCTGGCAATATCTCTCCCCAACTTGCCACTGTAAATTACTGCCACACTTAGCAACGGGATCACCAACAAGAGAATATCCATGTTTGCATGCATAAACAATGCTTTTCCCAACAGGGTATGAGTTTTCAGCATTCTGAAAGAAAATGAACAGGTGAAATTTTGGATATGAAATATAAGAACTACCAGCAGCACTGAACTCTGTTTGATTCCAGAACTCAGTAGCTGAGGACAGTGAGAAGTATTATTGCTACTCTACAATGTGCTGATGAGAGAGTCTGGAATAGTGGGGGCAATCCTGGTTATCAAGTCACTAAATGTGATCAAAAGGGGTATGGAACTCTGGTTAGTGCTTTCCTGATGGTGTATAAACAAACTGCAAATATGGCTGTTATTAAGCATTAGCAGGGCAGGATAAGATCTTGAACAGCCTTGGGCTGTGGGAAGATCAGTGGAGAGTATATGGCTTTGCCAATTTTTAGGATGGCATGTTATCAGCTTTCTAAAGGTTAACACGATGGACTTGAAGACACAGGTTTCTCTCATTTTATATCCTAGTGTCTTCTAAGGAAAGATCTTAAGAAAAATTGAGACTACTCCATGAATTGCAGGATTACCTTTCATTTGTGAACCAAAAATATCAATGTAGGAGACAACTACTGATTACCAAAAAAAAAAATCACTAGCAAAAGAGGGAGGGGAAAATTTTGGATTTTGCCTCAGGTTGCAGTTGTGCAGAGGCAACTAATGGATTTTGAACTAATCCTTTTATCTATTTATTGAGCAAAGAGACTTATGACAGCCTGATAACATGAAGAAGGCATAATTCATTCCTCCAAGGGAGGAATTTAGTCTCCCTCGTTAAATAGGCCTAAGCTGTGGTGACCGAAGTACCTTGCCAGGACTTCGTTTCACCAAGGAACAAGAAAGTGGAATAGTGAGTTACAGAGAGAAGATTCCTAAAATCTGTTTATAATTTTGTTATGGACTTCCCAGATGACCGAGCATTTTTTCTCTCTAGTTTGCTGTGATTTTATATATAATCCATGTGGCTCACTAAATTTTTAATACATATATGGAATAAAGGACAAGTAGATGACTTTTCTCTGTAGGTACCATGGTCCAGAAAAGCAAAGATTTAGTTCTGCTTTTGGAGGTGGGGCTTTTTTGGTTTTATCCAATTTTTAGTATCAAGTTTTGGATACCATCATGTACAGCAAAAAATGCTGCAAGAGCTGCTGTATAGTAGGCTGGATATTAACCTTGCCAAGAGAAATACAAATTTGCAAGTGAACATCTATATTAACTGTACAAAAGACATTGCAGGTAGAGACAGAACAGATATCAGAGCAATAGAAATAACTTACTTGAACAAATCCATTTTCTAAGACAGGAGGAGATGAACAAAATTTTGTAGGATTTATGGATAAATCAAAACAGTGTGGTTCAATCAAGCTATGAAGCAAACAAAAGTACAGTTTAGTTTGAATTTAGTCTTCTTTCCTTTCAAGATGCTACACTTCTCAGTGAAGCCCATTTTCAAGACTATTACGCGTACATTTACATCATGATTATATTGAAATCAGGCACTGCTAGCCTATCCAAGAGAGTGGTAAATAGAATGCTGTCAAGTTTACTGGCTTTTACCCCATTTTCTAGCCTTATCTTGTATGACATTCACAGCTTCTGAATTTCATTTTCTTTCAACTTAAATATTAAAGCTCAGAAAGTGATCTCCCTGAATTCAATAGTTTAGGCACCCCTCTGAAACAAATTTTTAAATCTTTCAGCAGTTGTGCTCCAAGTGTTTTTTATTGCTTACTGAAAATGCTGCAACTCTTCATCTTCGCATGCTCTGCTTTCATGCTGCTCTCCCAAGCAGGCCTTCCCACCGCCATGTGGGGACGGGTTGTTGCAGGTTCGACTCCTCAATTTCCTTCCCCCTGAACAAGGACTCCAAGGAGACCAGCAGCTCCACTGTCCATCAACAACGCCTGTGGAACATTTGGGTACATCCGGTTTAATGCGAAAACCACTTTCTTTAAATCACTCTCTCTTTAAACCATTTCCTTTGAGTGGTTTAAAGGCACAGGCTGTTCAAAGCTAGTGATGACCCCAATGGTGCCCTTATAGAAAATTCCAGATTGCAAAAATCTAATCTTCCATCTTTCCCCAACTTTTACATAATTCAACAGAGGCGATATATTATCAGTGTCTGAGAGAACATAAAAACAGCTATCAGCTACTACTAACTACAAAATTAAAAAGTAAAAATTTTTGAAATCATTGATAATTAATTTAGGATATGTACTTACTCACAGATGGTTGCATTGAGCAGTTAGTATTGTCCATTGTATTTAACCCTAATAATAAAACCAGCTTTTTGCTAAGGACTGTTTAGACATGCTAAACAAAGACTCAGGCTTGGCATGACCCACCCCATGCTAGTTTTTTGCAGTGATGCCTCACCCCAGCAGCCACTGCCTGGGTGTGCAGTGGGACAGACAGACTCTAGAAGCAGGAGAGCACATTTTGCCACTTCTAAACTCTCACAGGTTTAAAGAGTGCTGACCTGGCTGATCTTGCACGAGAGTTCCCAGCTCACAAGCTGCTCCAAAGGTGTAAGGCTTGCAGTAACACACACATTGTGTTCCTTCCACAGCCGCCTCACCACCGTTCTGGCAAGGCTGACATTTGCAGGGATCATTTTCAGCCGTATATTCTTCAATGGCTTGTTTTAGGTAATGCTTTTTGACTGACGAACAGGGCACTTCCTTCACCAGCTCATATAATGGTGTTAGCTACATACAGTAGGGAAACATGCATATTAAATAGTTATGATTGGAATGTAAGAGTTTACAAGCACATTTCATCACGCAAAGTAATTTGTGACATGTGCTTCTGCACATGGGAGTTAGCACATTAGACACTCTAATTTGCTAATTAGCTAAAATCTTATGTTAGTATTAGCCTTTTTATGAAAATCCAGTTCTGCTTAAAAGCATCCTGTAAAGCTACTGGTATATCAGTCATGTTTAAACATATCTGAGCTATGAGAATACAGTTGAGATAAAACTACAACACAGACCACCAATGTACAATAACTTGAATTCTTACACAGTTGTTCCCAGCATAAAAAAAAAAGACATTTAAAGAGCCCACTATGGCATTTCACTGAAGTGATCAAAGGTAACAAAAATTGAAAATATTTTGCCTTTAAATTGACTACTTCATGATATTATGTGCTTTTACATTTAGCTGA
This sequence comes from Rhagologus leucostigma, assembly GCA_013397725.1. Taxonomy (NCBI): domain Eukaryota; kingdom Metazoa; phylum Chordata; class Aves; order Passeriformes; genus Rhagologus; species Rhagologus leucostigma. The sequence continues at coordinate 2,915,865 of VZTD01004798.1, read as the reverse complement.
AAACTTCCTAACAGAAATATTTGGGGTTTATACCATTCTTAAGTATGTGGGCAGTTCCCAAAAGGGACATAGACAAGGTAGAAGTGAATAGGGCCATGCCCAGCTCTGAAGTGTCTGACTTGGAGAATCTCCAGTTACGCTAAACTTCTGGATGCAGAGTGAAGGGGGACAGATAAAAGGAATATGCAGAAGTTGGCAAGTGAAGTGGAAGCCACACAGACATGCCCATACGCATTTCAGGAAAGAGGCTATCTCAAATTTGGTCTTTCTCCAATGCTAATGTGACCCTCTATTCCTAACCAGAACTCCACTAAATTCACTGAAGGTTGGTATTGACTTGTCAATGTCAATTAGATTTCTGATGCACCTGATCATACTGGCTTCAGAGCATTTTCTTCCTGAGCACTTTCCTTTTTTACAAAGTGATCTGAAAACAAAATGAGTATAGATCACGGTATGATTAATCATCAGCTGTAGCTTAATAATTTCTCCCCTTGACGTGATCCCATCTGCTCACCTATGCTTCAGGAAAACAGCCTTACCTTTTTTTTAATTACTCTGGGATAGTCTGTCACTGATGCAGCCCACAAGGTGTACATCCGACTGTTCCCAGCAGGATTATCCAGGTCTAGATAACTAAGGCCAGCAACAGCACCTGGGCTTCCTCCTTCTATGTAAGGGTCTCCTTTAATTTTATTACCACTGCTTCCTGCAGATTCAGGATAGGAAATACACAAAGTATAGGCATTGCTATGTTTACAAATGAAAATAGAAACAATACACACAAAAACTCTGTAAGCAAGTAGTGAAAGAACTCACTGGTACAGTTCAACCAACCATCTGTGCCTGGATCAAGAACTCCTACCCTGGTCATATATAGGAAGTATCTGCTTTTGCAGGTGCCTTGGCAGCTCTAACTTAGGGTGTCTATGAAAGTGCTATTTACTGGGAAATCATTAGAAATAATTGATGACTGCTGGAGAGCCTTTTAAACCAGACACTTGATGTCTGGGTTCAGCATGTTAGGACAGAATTCAACAAAGTTATCAGCACCTGCTCCTCATTTTGACAGCTATTTAGGATGAGATGAAAGACGGATACATGACAACTGTGTGAGTCACCACTGAACATTTACCTGAAGAAGTCAGTAGAAGTTCATCCAGTTTGGTGCATTCCTTTTTCTTCTTTTTCACAATGAGTGCATTCCAGCCTGATGAGGTACACTTGTACAAGTCTGTTATGTTGACACCTGCAGATAATCCATCCATTAACAATACTGTACACAGAAAGTGTGTTAGATTAATTTCCGAGTTTCCCTCTGGCTAGAGAGGTCATGAAGTAACACACTTAAACTAGAAGGTAACTAACTAGCATTTGTGGGCTGTAGGAAGATCCATACATTGCTAAAGCTTATGGATGAAGGCTCAGAGGTGCGAGTTGTATCTGGGAACAGTTTACAGTATCATTTATTTTCTCATCAGTCCCTAATTCTACAGCACTGCTCCAACTGACTACCATTATAGGTGCCACTCTGGCATTCGCTCTGTTTGCAATTTATTCTGGTTTACACAGTTTTACCCAACCTTCACCTCCGTGTAACCTTTAAGCTTTAACATTGTTTGAGACTTTTATTCAAATTTAGCCTGAGGAGGTCCTAAACTGACTATCAAATTTTTGCTACACAGAGCACTGCAGGTCACAAACATGGATCTAGAATTAAAAGCTGTGGTTTGAGCATGTTTTATAGTCTTCTTTTTTTTGCCCATGAAGAGAACGTGGTAACTTATAGAACTCTATTACTTGATTTTAGACATTAGCTGGAAAAACATGCATATAAATTTTTATTCTTGATTACTGACTGCTTTCTGCAACAAATACTCTAGTACTCTACCTTCTGCTTTCATTTTGTCAGTATCCATATAAAAAATAACTTTGTAATGTCCTCCTAGAGACCCAGAGTGTAAGAAGTGTGTCCCAAAATGTTCAATTAGTCTTCGGTAGGCGCTGTACTCGTAGACGACTGGAAGGTTGAACAGTTCCTTCCAGAAAGGTTCCGCAAGAGTGAGAAACTCTGGGCGGTTGTTAATGAACTGAGCAACTTCCACACTGTTCTCAACAACCATCAGCTGCTTACTCTGGGGGAAGGAAAAGCCATCAGTCATGCTCCATGTCACTATCAGAGTGGCTCCTAATAGCCAGATGGCACACACATTCTGTTGGCAACCAACCAACAGCTTTACAGAGCTGTTAGATATGTCTAAGCAACACAGTAAATGCAAAAAGAACACCCTGAAGTCATGAAATATGGTTGGACCTTTATTTATAATTGCTGCAACATCTTTCTTTTCCTCCTGTGTACTTGAAAGCTAGCATAAGGACAAGTGAGAAAGGAGAGTACCACTCTTCAAAGCTAATGGTGGCTTCCAGAATCAGAAGTCTGGCAGAAGAAGGTTAACAAGCTTTGTCTGAAAGCAAATCACAGGCAGTACAGTTGTTCTTTGCACTCTGTTTTGTCTAGGTAAGCTTTTTGTTGTAATGAGCTCTAGCCGTTTTGAGGATGCTGCTTAATTATAAAATCTGATATGCCTATACAATACTGTTCACTTCAGACTCTCAAAGTTGCTTTTGAACTTGGTTATGCTGAGTCTCAAAATATGTCATTGTTAATGTCTGCTTGGGGGGCATAAAATGCATACATTTTTTACTTGATTTTATTTGCTGTAAGATAAAGGTTATACTTCATAATTTAAAATTACTCTCAAATTATTTATCTAATGCTCCTTTGAAAATAAGTTAAAGGCATAAGCACTGTGACCTCCTGGCTGTTAAAGACACCAGATATCTCTCTTAATGGAGTTCTACCAACGGAAAATGCATTATAAAATAAGTTAATTTTAACCACAGAATTATTTCAATCTTTTTGCTCCAAGATACTGACCAAGAGGTAGCAGAAAAAGAAAAAAAAGGGGCAATAAACAACCTGAAAAAAAGAGAATCAATTATGAGAAGAAGCGAATGACTTCTCCCTTAAATAGGGAGAAAAACAGATAGTAAATAAATAAATTACTACTAAATAAGTAAGGAGGAGGGAGTAGAAACAGCAGCCAACTCTTCTGTATTGATAAGCAAACCAGTGATCTCTTTTTAAAGGTTTTACGGGATATTTACTGTCATGTACTTTGTGCCAGAAGTGTCTTATACAATAAACATTTGCATCTCACCACAAAAACACATGAATAAAATGACAAAAATACTTATGCAAAATACTAAGCTACAGTGACGAGTTATACATACCTTTTGCAGATTTTCATTCTGTGTGTGTTTGTATCTGTTTGAATTTTCATACCTCTCTACTTGTTTCATATAAGACCAGGTGCTGTTGAAAAACTCATAACTGAAATCATTCTGAACTTTAACCTAGGAGGGGAAAGATAGATGTCTGTACGAAGAGCTTCGTGTAGGATTTAAAAATGATAACTTATAGAGTAGAGCAAGGCCTTACTGATGCAAAATAAACTGATGTGTTTTTCAGGCTGAATCCCTTTTAGATTTCATAAAAATTACTGCACACTATTGGAAAAACATGGAAATGCATTCATTCATATCTATCTATCTATATATATCTATCTATATCTCAAGTATTTATGCTATGAAGTAAAGTACATTATGGATTGTTCGGCATGCTTTTGATAAATGTGAGAAAAACCAAATCACTGAGACAGTGACTTCAAACAAAACATTTCTGGAACATCTACACAAAGCATGACAAAGCCTTGTATTTCACCCCCAAAGCATTTCTTAGGGTGCTTCAGGCCGCTGCTTATGCTAAGCAGATTAGCTTTACATTCAGTCTAACTGTGAGAGATTTAGAAATCACATCTAAGCAATTAATCTTTTTTTTCTTTTTATTTTAGCAGGACATACACCAATTTGTATTTCAAAATAGTAAGCAACTGCAGAGAGGGTATAGGTGCCAGTGAGCTGTGCTTAGGGAAGCGTACCTGCCAAGTGCCCCTGCAAGCTTGCATCATTCTTCCAGTTTTAATCCTGACTGTAAATACAAAGCTATGTTTAATGGAAACATACCTGAAAATTGTAAGCGAGAACACTTTCACTCAACCTGTAGTATTCTCTTCTATCGCCACTAAAGACCTTTCTGCATTGCCCTCCAAAGCTTTTTGTATGAATGACTCTTCCCTTAGTCTCACCAGTAATAGTATCAAAGCTACAAGGAGAAAAAATACACCATTAAGACAGAGACAAAGATTACAGAGCCATTATAACTGAGTGCTGGATCTGCAAATCATGATCACAGGCTGATTTAACCACGGGGTTATCACCTGATAGACTTCTATACGTGCAGAACTGCAGTATACGTAGCATGTTACAACATTGAAAGTGAAATGTTGGTCTTGATTTGTCAACAAAAATTAACACATTTTCTCTATAGATTAGGACATTCATATCTATCTCAACTGATTTTAAGTTTTATTGTTTGAACAACTGCTGCAACACAGAAAAATCAAGGCATCCATTCCAAAATGTGGAAGTTTTATTATATCTGAAGTGTATTGCATAACAAGTGATAAAGCGACAGCAAAGAAACTTAAGACTTAAAGATTATTTTGCTAGGTTGCAGTTGGGATTTATAAACAGAAATCCATACAATCTAGAGTGCTAAATACAACAGCAATGAACAAAAAGACTGATCATTGCTGGCTCATTTTTTCCATGCTGAAGATACATGTTATTAGCTGAAATTTGATTTCATATCATAATAGCTGTCTTTCAATAGCAGGAATGAAAGACTGAAAGCTTTATTCTGTGCTTCAGGTCAAAGGACCTGTACATCCTCCACTGAACCACTGGCATGGTGGAAGCAGTTGTACTGAACACTTGCGTATGGGACGTTTCATCATAAGCCCAGGAAATCTACCTGTACACCCGGAGCTTGCAAACACATCAAAATGTAAGTGCATTTGGTACTACTGAGCCTGGCACAGAACATTACCCTGCTCCTGTGAGTTCTGAATTCAGAGGTGTTTTGTCAATATCACATACAGTTTTCTTCTCTTCACATCGATCTTCATCTGCACCATCCTCCTCACAGTCCTGATCGCCGTTGCACACTAGGGATCTGCTAATGCACTGACCTAAATCAGAGCAAACACGCACCGGGAAAGAAGTCTTTGTTAGTTTAAAAATAGATCACCTAAGATCAAAGCAGAAGTTCTGCTAATCTACTACACTAATTAGCATATTCACTCCCATGATGAACAGCCCATGGTCACGAGGGCTTGTGGAAAATTAAATGTGGACATAAAAAAATAGTGCACAGCACACTCAAGAGAGCCATAGCCATTCAAGGCTTATGATATATCAATGAAACAGTTGACTTCTAGATCTACTTTCTCAGCTTTCACCCTTTGACCCAATCACTTGTGATTAATTATGATTGTCTCTCTAGTAGCACCAAAACATGTTTATCACGGTCCTTTGTGATAAATGTCTACCTACGAGATAATGCGGTCTTCTGTGAAGGTAATGGGAGCTGCTCGGTTACATTTTATGGAGCATTAGTTTCCATGATCCAGGTCATTTCATGTTTGGAAATAGCCTAGAACAGCTTTGAGACATCAATCTAAGGTTGCATTCTTTCACTACCTTCTTATAATGAAAAAACCTGTTCTCTGGGGCAAACGAGTAAGGCAGAATGAGTTAGAGAGTGTACCAGGGCTACAGCATATTATCCTCAATGCTCTTCAATGCTCCATATGAAATTAAAAGCGTGCATAGTTGAGGCTGGAAACATTCACCTAAGTCAAATTAATCTGTAGATCAACATTTCTGCAAATACATTGCCCATTTACTAAAGCTGAAAGATAACAAGGTTATTTTCTTAATGTCATGACTAGAAAATATTGAAACTGGTCTTGGGTGGTACCTGAGAAACACCTGAACCGATCACCACAGCCATCTTCTGTTGGGCATCCCCTTGTGGGGATGCACGGTCTTGCTTCAAAGGCATCCCCAGAGCAGGGGTTTCCTCCATACTGACCATAAACTGCCACTGTCCGTCTCCTAATCTGAATACAAATCAAGGGAGATCTTAGAAAATCCAAATGCAAAGCCAGAATAGTTTGCTACTGCAAAGACAGTGCTACTACTCTAGACATTCACTATTTTTTCTGAGAGCAACTACACCTGGTATTACCACAATATGGTAGCAAACTCCCAAGTTAATAGAAAGACAAGTCTTTTATCTATAAGGTCTTTAGACTGGTGCATGAGCTTAGCTTGGTTTGTTCAAAAATCTAATATGTAACTGAAGTCAAGAGAAAGCTGCTAAGAAATTTAGGTGGGTTTTTTCATTTTTGATAGGACTAACCATGCCTGATATGAATTTAAGTTTTTTAAAGTAAACAAGGTCATTAAGGAAGATGATAAAATCTTTCATCAAGTGGGCTAGTTTTTGTTTCTAAAAAAAGTTAGCACTGTCTCATGGAATATCTTTAATTTTGACTAATCCCTCTTTAATTGATGTAACATCAAAGTAAATGAGAAGGAAAATCAAAAGCAAGTGTCTTGCACATCAGTAAAGTTGCAGTGTAAAAATCATCAACTTATTTTCATTGAAGGTAACACTTTGCAACCAAGTTTTCTTCCCCTGTGACATTATGCCACTAATGAAAAATCAGTGGAATTGGCACAAACCAGTATCAGTGGAGGAACATCTGTGTTTACCAGACAGTTCAGCTGAGCTTTTTGAAACTATCACCAAAATAAAAATAGCACAAATTATTTTACAACATGAACATCATAGCTTTGAAATGAAACATATTGGGACAGACTGCAAGATTTATCTTCTTAGTTTTTTGCTCTTCAGCCTTCTTGTTCTTCTGGGGCTTTTGTCTGGCACCTGATTTGGGGTTTTAATGATAGAGTGGCTTGTTAATCACTGGAGAAAAAGTATATGCTTATGAGGTTATGAATACAGAAAAGATGTGTCCATCTATACCTGTTTTTGAGTACAGCCATTGCACTCAGACCAAGGGCCAAAAGAATTCCAGCGGCAGTGGACGGGAGGGGAAGGGCTGCTCCAGTATTGGTTTTTGCATAAAATACAAAAACAAAAACAAAACAAAACAAAAACCCCCAAACAAACAAAACCAACCCAAAACAAACAATCAAACAACCGAAAAAAAAAACCAAAACAAAAGAAAAGAGAGAGGAAAATCATCAGGGATTTCCATCCATAAACATGAGTGCAAAACTTTCCTAAAAGGCAAAGCAGACCTTCAATATAATTAGGCGTATGACTAGGTTTACTATAAAACCACTTGGATTTGCTTTTCATGTGCAAAAGTGAAATCAGTCCCAGCTTGGGCTTTCTGGCCATGGAAAAGAAGAAACGAGACACATCCACTTAGCCTAAAGATCAGCAACAAAAGGAACTGCCAGTTTCCATGGGAGACACTGAGGGTGCGACCTGTCCCTGGGACTGGGGCTGGCTTGGGGTAAGCTGTGCTGTGTTTCACAGACATGGGTTGCTGTGCCTCACACCACCACTGTATGCTCTCTTCCCCAAGGATGGCTGACTCCTCTGGGTAGAAGTTAAAGGACACCATAATGCCCCACTGCTGTCCCCATCAGTGGTAGTGGCAGAGCTGACACAAAACAGTGCGTATTTCTTCCAGAAAATACACGTGATGACCCCTTGAAGCCCTGCCTCACATCATGCACCACAATTATACGTGCTTAACCTTCAGCACGTAATTTATTAAACAAATTTTCACCTGGAAAAAATGGAAAAGAAGCCTGAAACTTCCAGCAACAGAAAAATCCCAAGCACCTGAAAAAAAAGAAGTAAAAGCAAATTTACTTCGCTTTTCTACTTTTTCCTCCCTTTTTTAGCTCATGCAGTTGTTCAAGGTTTCTGCAATCTATACACTAGTCAGCTTAAGAAATAAAAGGAGAATGTCACACTGATTTTCTCAGCTTTGTTGTGCAAGTTCTCGTTTTTTATTTTTCTTCTTTCTTGCAATGCTGTACAATTACTTTTTTCAGCTAACTACTTCTCCATATAAATTAATATTTCACTGCACTTTCCATATTCACTTCATCAGTACAAATTAAGTAAGCAATTATCTTACCTTCATGTTAGACAAAATACTCAGATATACAGCAATTACCAGGGAAAACGCACTTCCAGCATTTTCAATTTGGAAGCCAAAGGAGTCAGTCAGTCTGTCTGTTGCTGTTCATCTCTTCTCGTTCTGCCTTGCTATTCCGCTTTTCTTTCTCTAAAAGGAGTGAATATTGCCAAGGAATTTTAACCTTAACCCATCTAGTCCTCTCCAGGGACGCAGCCTGCTTTGGGAGCTGCTCAGTACATTTAAGACATATAAATCAAGGCTTGGATATATTAACTGGGGCTGGCAGAAAATTGTGAGCACTTACTGAAAGAAAAATCATATTTTCCTTATCTTCTCATAGTTTCTTTCCTCTGAACAAGACTTTTGAGAGATTCCAGGCCACATGCACTGCACCACAGCTGAATTCACTGCTGCAGCAGGAAGAGCTGCTCTAGAATAAAGCTGATGTTGCTAAGGTTTCATTTTAAGCACAAATCTTCATTTGCCACTTCTGCAGTCATGCTGATTTTTGTGCATCAGATTTCACAGTGAAAATCAGCTTATTGATCAGAATGCAAGTTTTGGTCAATTCTGGCCTGGTTCTGCATGTTTTTTCTGGAGATACTCACACAGAAGTAAGAGCACCCGATTTTCTCTTTTCTCAGCCTTCCATGTCCTCTTATTTTTAGCTTTTATTTTTTTTTCACTTTTCATTGCAGTAACAGCATGAAAATGCCACCGCTGGGTAAATTTACCTTCATTTATCTTAGTGTACCACAGATAAAGCCGTCACGGAAAAGTAGAACCTCAATGTGAAGATCTCAGATACTGCACCAATTTTGAACTGCTTACACAGTCCTCAGAAAGCTCAAAACTTCATGTCATAGCATCACAGCGTGGTGAGTTCTAAGCCCTGCACTACGTTGGCATGGTCTGCTTTCCTTAAGGAGGTGCCTAAATCTTGGGTCACACTACTCCATTCATGTGAAGGATACCTATGGCCGCTCCTCAGAGCCAATTTAGATGAGCCTGTCTTTGGAACTTTTCAGGTTTAGCAACTATGAATCTCTTTGATAATGTAATTCACAGACTTTCAACACTTTTGTACACACTTGATTGCTTTTCATCAAAATCCTCATGCACCTATTTAGTTTATGACCAATTTGTGCAACACTGACAGTGGTCATCTGCCTATGAAGCAAATTATTAGAACTGAGTTAAGACCTTTAATAGCTGGCCCAGAATACAGGAACTGCAAAGAATATTTTATCTATCCAGACATATGTCTCGATTTGTCAGTCAGCTGTTTCAATGGCTCAGATAGCAATTCCACTTTCTCTAAGTTTATAAGTAGCTATAATAACCCTCAAGATCAAGATATACTGTAATTTGGTCCCAAACAAAACATGCAAATAAATACAAAAGAGGACAAGTAGAGCTAGCAAAGAAAGTGTGTATGTTGGCAGGGGTCTGGTCTTAATTAATAGGTATTCAAATCATTAATAGTAATGGGTATCATATTCAAATGATTTTATACTGATAGAATTACGCAAAAAGTATTTCAGCAAGACAAAAATGTTGCTCTGGCAGATGCTGTACAATAGTCCTTTCAGTACACATGTTCAGGTACTTCAACCTAATGATTTTATCTTCTTTTATTTGGAAAGAGGACCCTGCTTTTTTACTGATGCTTGCTTCAGGGCAACAAAAGCAAAGAAACTGAACCAACATGGTTAGAGCGGACTTGTGCTGCTCCTAGGGCTGCAAGTCTAGAGGCCCCATGGCACTTCACTGGTTTTCAGTGAATGGGTGTTCAGTCTCTCCTCTAGAACAGTAGGACTAGGAATGGCTAATGCTTATTTCATTTCATAGGGTACTTACAGCAGCTTTTTTTCTACTTAGCATTTAAGCTCTGAACAACTTTTATAGTTTCCTACTTTTTCCTGTGTGTTAGTGACACTCAAGGCAATTAGTATTTTTATGCTTAAGTAGCATAAAAATCTACTTACACTTTAATTTTGTGACTGTGCAACACCTAGTACAGTCTCAGGTTGACTGACATGCAGTTCTACAATAACATCAGATATAATAAAAGGCCTGATTGGGGACCTCCCCAATGACTTTCCCTGACGGAACAGCAACAAAGGGCAGAGTGCAACTTACAGAGAAGCGGAGGCTGATTTTCCCTTACTGTTTGTGAAAATGGCAACAATCTAGTAACCATTTTACTGTTTCATCATAGCAGCTTTTGGTTCTTGCTAAACATTTCTAATGTGTATTCATAAATAAACCATCCTTAGAATTAAAACCAATGTTTCAGGGGATTAAAAGTGGAGTCGTTTGAGAGACACAAAGGGTTAGCCATAAGGCACGGCACTTTTCATCTTGCATCAAATGACAGTCCTAGCACTGGAGTGATTAATGCAATGCTTCTTTTGCTGGGCTAATGATATCCTGCCTGGTCTAGAGACAGCCTGAAATGGTATTGTCTGTATTCTACTTCACACTAAGGTCAGCCAGAATATAATTATATCAATGATATTTCCCTGTAGACTTCCAGCCTTTTATAGGATTGATGCTAAGGTTACTCAATAGTTTACCAAGCTTTAAATAGTCTCGTGTCTTCATTGTCCAAGTTCATTATGTATTACAGCCCTAAAGACAGTCTGTGCTCTGTGACTGCTGCAAATGCCAAGGTTCTAGTGACAACTGAGTGGAGAAAGAACATCCTGTTATTATGGTTTTGAATTGTGAAATTGATTTGCAGAGTTTTTGTATTTGTTTCTGTATGCTAAGGCCATCTCACTTTTTTGTTGTTGTTTTGTTTTAAGCTTTTTAATTGCCTGTTTTGCTTTTAATGTATTTGCTGCGTTTCAAGGATTAATGACAATGCCTTGGGATGTGTCTCCATGAAATATGTCAAATAGCATTACTGCTGTGCTAAGTTTAATGCAAATGATTCTCTCTCGGGGGACCTTGTAGAAGGATATTGCCTTAGATACTGGAATTTGTATGCGGCAGAAGCTATGCCAAACAAACAAGGGCTGTGAGGGTTCTGGTTTGAAAGAACTGGGTTAGAACAAAAGAGCTCAAGGTATTAGGATTCAAAATTCAAAGAGCTTCAGTGGTATATCAGCAATACATCAGACTTGTCCAGAGCACAGACATTCCGTATGTACATAAAGGTCATCACCGGGCAAACAAATAATCACTATTCTTTAGAGTTACGTTCTGATCTTAAAACAAAAGACATGGTGAACAAACTCAGCAGCTTGAATCTGCCGAAAGTCGAGTCACTGTTCCACATTTTTGCCTGCTTTTACTCCCAGTCCCCACTGTGGGCTAGCTTCTTCTGCACATCTGATGCTGGCTTTGGCACACTTCAGTCTCCTCTGAGCCAGTTTAACTTTATCACAATAGCAGAAAATAAATCCAGAAAAAAAAATCTGGGTGGGTTTGAGCTGTTTTTATGAGTTAGATCATCTCTCAGAAAGGTCCGGTGAGCCACAGACCCATGGAGAAGGTAAAAACATACACAGTCACAGAGAAGAGAGATGGGACAAAAGAGGTGGGAAGTGGGAAAAGAAGGAGGGCAAGAGGAACATCTTCTGTTTGCAGATGCAGCCAGCCACTGCATCTGCTCAAGCGCCAGTGAACCACCACCTTGCACAAACTCTTCCGGTTTCTGTTCATTCCAGACTAGCAGATACTGCTCATTGCTTCAAAGGACTCCCCTGAACAGGATGGTGGCATCCAAATGCACCATGCTGTCTAGTGATCAGTTGCCTAGACAGGCCTGATTTAGCTGTTCACTGAAGGTGAATACTTATTTTCACTGCTACTGTTGCTGATCCTTACCTCCCTTAGGTAGAACGTCTCTAGGTAAAATGTCCTAGAGACATTCTACCTTCAGACTGACAAAAACTGCTCAGATTCAGACCATCTGTCTGGTGAGGTGACAGCAAACAAGGTATAGCTAATAAATATAAGAGGGATTTTCAATGGTCTTCATCACCAAGGCTTGGGAGCAAGCTAGATCCACTTCAAGTCCTCAACCTGAAAATTTTGCCCAGAGCTTACAGGGGTCAAGGGCTTCTGCACAAGCTCTTCTGAGAGCTCACCTGCCAGCAGTGTGCAGAAGCAGAGGTACTGTGTCTACAACAGATCTCTATGCTCTCACGTGTCCAGCAACACAGGGGCTCACACATACATAAAATAGGTGAACTTCATGAACCAGAGGGCTGGTATCAAGGTTTTAGCACTTTAAATATGCCAACACAGAAAGAGTCACCTGAAAGAGGCTAGAGTGGAAGTATTATTCCATTTGTGCTAATAGTGACACAAAACCACACACAGTGTGTAAACGCATGTATCAGAGGTTAAACTACAGGGAGGATTCCAGAGCCTGTTCTCTGCAATTAATCCTCAGACCCAAAAAAAGCCATTTTTTTGCAAGCATACAATGATTTAGGCTTTTGTTGATTTTTTTCTTGTGTTTTTCTACATTGTGTACTCTAAGTTTATTCCTACATTTTAATAAATTCATGAGGATCTTTATATGACTGCCTAAGAGAGCAGTATCTCACATTGATAATCCAGACCTCTTTCGGCCTCAGGTCCTGGTGCTTTTTAAAATATCATCTCTTTCTGATTTCACTGTAGAGTGAATACAATGTCAAGTATCAACCATTAGCAACCTTGCCCATGCTTTTGTATTTCTGGTTCTTTCTGAATCAGTAAATATATTCGAGACTTATTATTGTAACTAGTTGAAAAGCTAAAATGCTTCAAGCACCAAACCTCGAACAAAATATTTCATTAAAGTCCATTAGTCTCCCTCTGAAAATTTCCAAGTATCTTGAAATTAAAAGCTTAAAAATGTTTTCCAATAAGCAGAACAAGGTCTCTTTTCCTATGAAGGAGAGTTAGGTAACAAAATGAAGGCAGGACTTCAAAGAAACAGATCTTATTAGGGTATCTTTTTGAACTACAACATTTTTAAGACCATCTGGAATTCATTTAAATTTTGTCAGCTTACTTGAGAAGTCAGTAATTAACCCTAACTGCTACTGTGAAACTTTCTGGAATAAGCTTTTGTAGATATCTTCCATCTGGAAACAAAGTTCAACAAATAAAGTAAGGGTTTGCAAACTTTCATAGAGGCAACAGAGATGCAGCACATTGTGTAGAAACAGAAATGACATAGCCTTAACTCTGGCTCTCCCTCATTCTGGACTGGCTGTGCATACAACCACCATCAGACTGCGATAATTGAAAACATGTACCAGTAATGAGAAAGGGATAATGCAGTTGCAGAGATTCACCTGAGCCCAGAGAAATTTAGATGTGCTCAACATTTGCTATTTCTTCCACAACAAGCTTATAAGCTTAGTGAGTTATTCTGCCTTCTGCCTGTACTTGCTGTTCAGTTAAACGGAGCAGGACTGAAGCACAGGGTCACTGTGACCATACCAATGATGTGCTTTTTTTATTTCCAGATATAAAAGTCTCAGAAAATTTCTTGCTATCCAGCCATCCAATTACTTCTATGTAACAGTTTTGATTAGTTGGAGTTATATAAATAGGAAATGCTTTATCTGATAGTGGAGACCATATCACTAAACATCTCTGAAAGAATCTTCATTTCTGGAGATTGGACTTGTCCCCACTTAGCCTGAAAAGACATCCCATTCTGTGCTTATTTGGTTGAAAGACCATCATGAAAGTATCAAAAGTATGGTGTTTCTAATATAGGTGGAGGTTCTGTAGAACTTTTAATAGCTAGAAAAAAGTATTCCACAAAGAGCACTGTCCAGACTTTTTAGAACCAGCAAATAACTATAAGATTTTTATAAATTATATAAAAAAGAGATAAACACTGATAATTACAAAGAGAGAATGTAAAATATAAGGTTTGTGATAACAACAGACAAGGAAGCCTCCTGTTTCCTCCTCTGTAGGGCCTCATGGCAAGAGAGGTACACAGTTCTGCTCATTTATTGGTGAATACATATTTTGTCTTGTGAGACAGTAATGAAAGCAGGTGTGCTGTTTTTTGCTGGGGTAGAGTTAATTTTTTTCACAGTGGCTAGTACAGGGCTGTGTTTTGGATTTGTGCTGAACACAGGGTTGATAATATACAGATGTTTTTATTATTGCTGAGCAGGGATTGCACAGAGGCAAGGCTTTTTCTGCTTTTCTTACTGCCATGCTGGCAAGGATGCTGGGGGCTCATGGGAGGTTGGGAACAGGCACAGCTGGGACAGCAGACCCCAGCTGACCAAAGGGATATTCCAGACCCTATGACATTATGCTCAGTACATAAAGTGGGGAGAAGAAGATGGTAGTGGGGGACATTTGGAGTGATGATGTTTGTCTTCACAAGTAACCATTATGTGTGATGGGGCCCTGCTTTCCTGGAGATGGCTGAATGGATGCCTGATCATGTGGAGCAGTGTAAGAATTCCTTACTTTGCTTTGCTTGTCTGTACAGCTTTTGCTTTCCCTATTAAACCCTCTTTATCTCAGCCCATGAGATTTCAGGCTTTTACCTTTCCAATTCTCTCCTCAATCCCACTGCTGTGGGGTGAGCAAGCAGCTGCATTGGGCTTAGTTGCCATCTGGGCTTTAAGCCAGGACACCAGGACAGGGAAATGCTTCCATGTAAAAGTATGCCTCAGCCATGAGAAAGGTACTCTGTGAAAAGCTGGTGGTCAGTTTCGCACTGCGGTCAACTACAAACTTGTAAAATGGTCAAGAGACAGAGCAGAAAAAGTAAATTACAGATATTGTTCCTGGGAGGGCTACCATATTTTATTCTGCTGCTAAAATACAGTAAGAATAAGTAGACTTGAACTTGTCACAGTTTTGTGACTTTTTCACAGTGCAGCATTCTCTCAGACATTTTCCTTTCTTGAGCAAGCACTTTTTAGGCTACATCTCTTCCAAACCCTTGTTCAATCTTTGCTGAAAACTGTGCAATTAGTTAACAAGGACTAACTAAAGGGATAACCCAAATCTAAAACTGTATGCACTGGCATATTCTCCACCATCTGCCAGAGAAATTGAGTTTGCCCTGTATCATCTGGAAGACTGTCCATGCTGTGCGTGTTAGTCTAATATAGGTCTCATGGCCACAGGACTGTGAGTTCCATTTTGTGATCAAATAAGAAGTTCAAAAAGCTCCATTTCTTCTCTGTATCCTCCCTGCACACACTAATAAGGTTAGACACTATTTTGTCCTCTATTTTTGTTAAAGTGAAGTAGCGTAAGAGTGAAATTGTGCATGGGTTTTAGGGGAATTCCCTGATGGAGCCAGCAAGCCTCAGTTCCAGTAAATGCAAAGCTGAAAATGCCTGATACAGGGAAAACATATTCCAGAATAAACAGAAGATAGCATTTGTAACTGTAAAGTTGAGCTGACTTCTGTTAGCAATTCATTTGTACTTAGGGAAGGTTCTCAGCCAGTGAAAATAATAAAATGCAACAGTGATTTTGATGAAGGAAAGTGAACTTATTTTACCTGGGGAATAAGCCTTTATCTTCAGTAAACATAGAACTTGCATTTGTCTGTTTCACTGCAAAGCCTTTTTTTTTCTTACAGCTTGTGTCTCACATCCAAAAATTAAAGGCAAACCCCACAAATCCACGCAGAGTAAAAGGTGCTATGCAAGTGACAGGTTTTTCTACTAAAAAGTGAGCTTATATTTTTATTTCTAGAGAAGGGACCGGGTGTCCAGGGAAAGCAATCACTTGCAGTAGTCCCAGAGCAAGAAAAATGTAAATTCTTTAGGACTCCTGAAGTGAGATGTGAGATAAAGTAAATAAATATACAAAAAACTAATATGTTAGGCTCATTTCGCTGGTTTTCAGATCAAACATGAGTGCCCCAATTTTCTTCAGTGCCCTCTTCTTTGACCTTCCACATTAGTGCAGACACATATCTTTCTTCCTGAATGGAAGATCTAAAGTAAAACTTGAAACTTACAAACAATAAATATTTGTGAGAAATGCGTATTTCTAAAAGAAAATCAGATACCTTACATTTTGTGCACAGCTTTGCATTCACTCACATACTCGGATACTTCTAATTGCAACATACATGAAAAATTTGAAAATTTACTGTACCATGTATATGCTGTACCAGTTCTTTTACCACAAACAGGCGCCAAACCTGGATGGGTTTTGTAAAACTGAGTTACCTGCTTACCCTGGGAGACAGAAAGCAGTGTAAAAAGGCATGTATCTGCATTTCTCCAGCATTTCCAGGAGGAGAATATCAAGCCATGTTCTAAGGAATGGCTGGTGAGAAGTAGAATCATTCACATTTAGTAAAACCTTACTTTTACAAAAGATAAAGTCATTCACATATGCACTTGAAGCACAGCTGAGGAACACAAGGAGGGAGTGTGATGACAGAGTCATAACTAGGCAAGCATGTAATTCCACATAAAAAGTGAGAAAATTGAGAGGATAAGATAGCTAACTGCTTGAACCCAACTTTAAATTTAAGCTGGCTTCCTCTTCTGAGCTTCTGGCAAAGACTTTTACTCCCAACATTCCTTCAGAAAAGAGCTGGTTTTTTCCCAACCAGTTGATACTGTACTTTTTTTCCAAAGATTATGCCCATGTATCATTCATACAGAACATTTGGAAGTATAAAATAATTGACATTGTAAGTTATGTTTAGACACTGGGCTTCCAAGTTAGCAAATTTCAACCATAATGCCTGGGCTTTGGTATAGGCTGTGTCTAGCTACAAGTGAGACAAGCTTTTGATATTTTTTTAGTACAAAAGAAAGGAAAGAAAACATTTTTAGCACAGCTAAGTGCGTACCATCTGTGTATGTGTCTGCACAGAAAGATACACACATGTATCACAGAATATTCTGAGTTGGAAGGGATCCACAAGGATCACTGAACCCAGCTCTTAAGTGAATGGCCCATATAGGGATCAAAGCCACAACCTTTGTGTTCTTAGCATCATGCTCCGACCTACTGAGCTAATCTCAGGGTCGTGACTAGGTAACATTTCCTTTTCATTTACACAATTATTTTCCATAATGCATCTTTTGGATTTAATGTGCTTTAGAATAACTCTGAAAATGCAAGTCAGAGACTTACACAATCCTGGGGAAGGATGAATGTTTAAAATCCAGGCCTGTCAGTGGGCTTATAGCACTTATTTGGCCAACCACCACAACAGGAAAAGCAGACAAAATTTGAAAGCAAAATTCATGAAGATCTGACCTTTTTTTTTTTTCCAAGTATCAAATCGGTCAAATGCATTTTTCTGAGAAAATTACAGCCTGAGAGATTAGAGATACAGTTACATCTCTATAGTTAGAGGCCTTTTATAAAATCACAGCATGACAAAAGTACAGCTGGGAGGAACCTCAGAAGGTCATCCAGCTTATTTGCCTTTCCACCAGAAGATCCACCACACCTATGCCATTTTAGACAAACATTTGACCAGCCTTTTCTCAAAAATTCCAGAACCATCTGAAGGAAAACTAAGTCCAGTACTTTGCAGTCTGTAGTGATACAAACATTTTCCTCACAACTCACTAAAATACTTCCTGCTGCAATGAAGAGGAATGTGGTTAGAAGCTAGGTGTGGAATGTGATTCAGACTACAATACCAGGCGGTGCTAGCTCAAATGCTTTTTGTACCTCCCCAATGAAAAGTTTGCTCTAGGCTTGTGTGTGCATACATTTGTGCATGAATAATGCAACGAAGATTTAAGACAACAGTATCAAACAATACAAGATCAAAAAAGGTTGTTTTTTTATCAAAATAATACTAATCAAAATAATATTATGTTGTTATACAACTGAGAAATAAATGGCTGTCACCTCGTAATGGAACGTGTGGTTTTCTCCTATGTATCCTGTTTGATGCTCAGCCCAAATTGCCAAGCAACCACTCTGCAATCAGTGAAACCCCCTCTGAGAATTACTTTGGTGCAACAAAGCCCCACAGTCCTGTAAGGTATCTAAGCCTAAGCACTAAAAAGAAAACAAAAAAGAATTGAAACTAAACAAAAACAGAACCAAAGCAAAAAACAAACAAAAACTAGGGACATTTTAAAATTCTGAATTTTCTGAATTCTGTTGCACTGTGCAGCAAATGTGTCCCAGGCTTGTTCCTACCTCTGTTGTGCAGAGATATGCTCTCCCTGTTCCCCAAGCCAGATGGAAGAAGAAAGATTCTAGCGTGGTTTCTTCTGGGGAGGAAACCAGGATCCCCCCTGCAACTACTCCAAGATAAAGGTGAAAGGCAGCTGAGGAAATGGACGGGGAACTCTTCTTCCTGCTATGTTTGTGATGGTAGTCATGCTTCTGCCATGATCTACAAGTATTAGTGCTACCCCCAAGGTGGACTGAAGGCTATAATCTAGTCTCTCTCTCTCTGATGCTAAAGAGTGGCAATAGAATAATAGAATGGATAGAATGGTTTGGGTTGGAAGGGACCTTAAAGATCAGCTTGTTCCAACCCCTGCCATGGGCAGGAACACCTTCTACTAGACCAGGTTACTCAGCCCCACCCAATCTAGTCTCGAACACTTACAGGGATGGGGCACCCACAGCTTCTCTGGGCAACCTGTGCCAGCGCATCACTGCCCTAATAGTAAAGAATTTCTTCCTAATACCTAATCTAAACCTGCCTTTCTTCAGTTTAAGGCCATTGCCCCTTGTCCCATCACTACATGCCCTTGTATGGCATGTAGTCTCTCTCCATCCTACTTGAAACCACCCTTTAGGTATTGGAAGGCTGCCATAAAATAGCAATAGAAAAATACAGAGTTTTTATCACTTCCACTGTATTTTAACAAGCAGTTTCAGAAGTTAGTGTCAGCTGTTTAATTTTCTTCTATTCATTTTCATCTTAAACAAATAGAAAGACTTTTCTATTATGCTTATTAGTTTCTTAGCAGGATACAACAGCCTTATTCATAAGCACTGCTGTTTGCTAAAATTTTCTGTTATTGTCATAGAGATGTAAGAACAGTACAGATAATACTCATTAATATTTCAATTTATTAACCTAATTTACTGTTTGACAGTTTTTACCGAGTTGTTTAGTAGAAAGGTTTTACTTGAACTATACTGTCATCTTGTGGTGACCAATGTTTCTGGCTCAAACTCACATACAAAAGTTTTCAAACTGTAGAATCTGGATATTGTACAATTGAAGTTATGCTCCTTCTGCCTGCTTGGTAACAAATAATCAGTGTCTTCCCCACTAATTCCAACTCAGATATCTATCTCTGCAAATCAAGATGATACCCAGAAACAAAGGCATCCAAATCAACCCTCATAAAAATGTTGGCCTTGATTTTCTCAGTTTTCCTGCAGCATTCCTGAGATGTTGTTATGCATGTCAAAGTGTTCAATATGCAAGAGGATACTGAAAGGCATTCTTTTGATCTAAGAGATCACGATAAGAATTAAAGACTTCAGTGTGTCTGCACCACTGAAGATAACTGAAGATAAAATTAAGTGCTGACTAGCTTCAAACGTTTATGTATGCAGGTTGAATTTTCACTATTCCCATCCCTTTAACTCATCCCTGCTTGCGCTAACGGTGCTACACATGTGCACAAATGAGTGATGCCATATGATGACATTAGACAGAACTTGCTTGGGTATCAGCTGTGTGTTTGCCACACACCAGTCCTTTCAGCAGTTCAGGTTCTGAAAAACAAGTTCAACTCCTCTGGTTTTTGAATCAAGTCACACCACAGGGTGTGCCTGGCTGCACTGCACCGCAGTGGTGGTGTAATGGAGTAGCACGACATCAAACCTGAGCAAAACAAAAGCCACTGAGGTTATTTGTCGGTCACATCCCCCTTCCTCTCTAACGCCTAGCCAGCCCCGATTCTGGTCTCCCTGTCCTGGAGACAGACTTGTCTCTAAGGCTTATTTCTAAAGGCATACCTATTTTTTACTACAGTGTTTTAACCCCGACCAGATCAGCCAGGCTGCAGAACATGGTGCGGAACACAGTATTCAATAAATCCTAACCTAGAAGATTAATAGGATCACTGTTTGCAGGCACAACAAAGGGTTTTTTCCATCAACAAAACTGGCTGGACCAAAACTGCTGTGCAGAAGCTGTGATGCGATACCAGCTGCAGTGACAGACTGCTGCTTCCTACATCAAAAAGACAGTTCTGAAATCCAGACATGTCACCTTCTAAATTTTGAATTACTTTCTAGGCAACAAAGAAGCAGTGTGAGTTAGTCAGTGCTGAATTTAGACTGGTGCCATTCAGCAGCTGCCAGTACACGAGGCTGTGGGTTCTGAGCAATGGGCAATGAACTCTGTTCTCCCCTGAGAGCTTACATGGGCTAAGAGCTCCCAGAACGGTACTGGGTCAGCCACAGCTCTGCCCATTCTCTACCCTAAAAGTGTTCCTGAATACTAAAGACAACTGCATGATGATAGCAAAAATGTTTCTTTCTGAACAGGTTTGAAGACATGTAAATGAAGAAGATTATTTTTATCTCACAAAGGACAGGAATAATTCCTGCATATTCTTGCAGGCAGCCAAACCAACAGACTTCCTTTGGAGGCTGTTGCCATGGCACCTGTCCAGTGTCCATGCCATCTTCCAGATTTCTGAGATCTAGTGAGATAGAAAGAGCAAAGGAGGCACTAGATAAAAGGCACACAGCAAGGTTGCTGGGAGAAATATGACTCCGGTTCAGCCTTCAGGATGCATTCACACCGTTTTAAGTGTGTTTGGTTTGTTTTTTTTTTCCTTAATAACACTTCATCCATAGGACACTGTGATTTCTCTTTTGACTTCTGGTAAGGAAGACAGAATTGCTATAAAACATCTTCATTGAGTCAAGTCAGAGTAAAATTAATTTTACCTAACTTCAGCCACCTATGTGCCCTGGCCTAAGGGGCCTGCCTAGGCTTCTCTTAGAATTCATGGAAGAAGGGTTCCTCCCAGAGATCATTTTTTCACCCTACTTTAGACACCTAATTTAAGATGGGATGATTTACCGTTTGGAACCAATCTCTCCTTCTTAACTACTGCAGGACCATGCATGGAGTAAATGTCTGGATTTCACGTGAGGTAAAACTAATACAGGCAAAGACATGTTATTTCAGAAACAGAAATTGCCACCCGAAATGAGAGAACTGAGCAAACAGCCTGAGCCACACTGTTCTGGGTCTGGAAGCAGTGCTGCCAAAGTCAAAATGGCTTTTTGCCCCATTCCTCAACCTCAGCAAAGGTCAAAAGCCTCCCAGCACATAAATTAGCACTGAAAGAATTCAATAAGAGGCTGCACTCCGAAACAAGTGAGCTTAAATCAATACTAAGACAACCATATGAACATGGTTTGTCCAGGAGTGAAAATGCAGCAGGTCAGACACAGCTTCACTAATCCGGGGACTGTGCCATGGGACTACCCCTTCTTCTGATCAATGAGCTCCATGTCACAGGGGTTCAACTCCTGCATAGTGGGAGGGTTCCACATAGTTTGTTGGCTTCTGGTGAGCCCAGACAGCTGTACTTTGGAAAAGCTGCATGTTAAGTCAGTAAACCAGGAGTAAGATCTAGCCTGCCAGATAAAGACATGCTTTCATCAAGTGCTGTAAGACAAGTTACATAATTCTACTATCATAGATAAATAAACTGGCTATAGCGTCAATTTCTGGCTTTGTTTGGGATGACAAGGTAATGATCTGGTAATAAGATACACACAAATTTCTCCACTTTCTCTCTGTACATGTTATTTTCCCTGAAAGAAACTCTCTCAAGATAAAATTGTGTATCGATTGTGAGCCTACTAAAGATGCATAGTAGGCAAGCATATGAGAATTTAAATAGAAGGTTTTCACAGAATCACAGAATATGCTGAGTTGGAAGAGACCCACAGGGATCATCAACCAACTCTTGGCCCTGCACAAGACAGCCTCAAGAATCACAGCATGTGTCTAGAGCATTGTCCAAATGTTTCTTGGGCTCAAGCTTGGTGCTGTGACCACTTCCCTTTTCTGTGCCCATAATGTCCATGGTGATGCTTTTGACTCCAGGCAGACTGCCCAGCATCGTGGAGGGGTCTGAGAGAGGACATGGACAGAGAGCACAGGAGAGCCTGTTGTTCAAAGCAGCTTACTTTGACACTCATGTATTACAGGCAGGAGTATCCTGTCCCTGAATGTCACTCATTAAAACTCACCCATTAAACCTCATTGCTCTCTACAACTACCTGAAAGGAAGGTGTAGTGAGGTGGGGTCCAGTCTCTTCTACTGTACCTACAGAGAGGACAACAGAAAATGGCCTTAAACTGAGAGATGGGACATTCACGTTAAAAATTTCGTCACTGTTCGGGTGGTCAGAAATTGGTTGCCCGGATGGTGGTGGACTCGCTACCCTGGAGGTGTTCAACAGGCGTCTACATCTCGCAATGGGTGATGTGGTTTAAGGGTTACAAGAGTGACAGGGGTACTGCTGGGCAGACGGGTGCACTGGATGGTCTTGTAGATCTCTTCAAAAACTGACGATTCTGTGATTCTATCAAAGTAACTTCGACTGTCAGCGGGAGCAGGGTCAGGACTTGGAGCTGAGGCACCCGCCGGGCAGCGCGGGCGCTGCTGCAGAGGGGCAGCCCCGGGGTGCTGAGCTCTGCGCCGCGGCCGCCGGCGGTGCCCGGGCCGCTCTCTGTGCCCGCGCCCGCGCNCGGGCCGGGCGGGGAGGCCGTGGTGCGGTGTGGGGCCCTGGGCGCTCCGGAGACTCATGCTTCGTACCTGCTGCCGCCGTGGCCGAGCAGCCGGGCGGTACCGTAGTAAGAAGGGGTTCGGTCGCAAAGGGTGAGTGTGCGGCTGCTGTGTGTGAAGCGAGTCACTTTTCGTCAGGGGAGAGCAGTTTGCTGCTTAAGGGTGATGGGTGCGGGGTGGGAAAGGGGAGCTGAGAAAACTCGCCGTGACTCCGTTTTACTTCAGCCCAGGGGCGGGGGCACATAAGGAATGGCGGCAATGAGTCCTGAAAATGGACGCTACTTGTAGTTGAAACTGAGTTGTGGTTCAGAGTTATATGTGCGTCTGACGTGTTTATACGACTCGGTTTGCTACCTGAAATTTAGGGCTTGTTTTTTTGGTTTAGGGCTTGTTTTTTGACGTGGAAATGTCAGTGATATTTCCAACATGCTATATCCTGAAATGCTTTTCAGACGAAGGGTACATCGTCGTTTGGTAAGCGACGAAATAAGACACATACCCTGTGTCGTCGATGTGGGTCCAAGGCATACCATCTGCAAAAATCGACCTGTGGGAAATGTGGTTACCCTGCTAAGCGTAAGAGAAAGTGTAAGTAGCAAACTTTTAACTGACTTTAGTTCAAAAAAAATGTTTCTTTTCCTTCAGTATTTTGACTTCTTTTCCAGTGGAGGAATACTGTGTCATTTTGCATTTTGGAGCTTTTTTTAAATTAATGGTGATTTAACTAAATGTTAGGTAACATGCAGTATTACTGCATAGAAACTGACTTAAATTGTAGTTAAAAAAAAAAGTGTAAATACGTAAAAATGTAACATGCACCTTAAGTGATTTGGTGCAGATGAGTAACAGTAACCTATATATTGTAGATAACTGGAGTGCAAAGGCTAAACGACGCAACACCACTGGTACTGGTCGCATGAGGCACCTGAAAAAGGTCTACCGTCGATTCAGGTACAACATTTTATTACAGACTAGCAGGGTGTGAAATCCTGCACAGACACCACTTAATGACAAAATTCACCATTCAAAGTTAACACTTTAAATTTTTTTTAATACCACTTAATCTTCTGAAATATATCGTGAAATTAGTGATGCTTTGTATAGTTGGCTGCATATTCCTTTGAGGATAAAAAAATCCTTACTGGTAAGACAAAGAGTGTATAAAAAGTTCTGATGTTTCTACTAAATGAAGGTAGTACAGAACACAGAGGTTATTGTAATAAGATGCCCCCATCTAAAAATGCTTTTTGTGGTATTACCTCTATTTATGATTCAGTTAAATAGATGATTACACTTAAGTGGGGAGGTTTATAGAGATAAGTCAAAATGCACGCCAGTCCCCATTTGCTCACTTGGAAAAAAGTTCAGAATGGGAATAACTTCTGGTCCCTCTCTCTATTTAGAGTTCAGTAAGCATTTAATAGGTATTACATCAGATCCTGAGTTGAAAGTTTCTAACACTTGTTACAAAGCTTTCGAGTTGTACTTAGGAGGTAGTGGGGGTGGTGTTTTAAGGTTACGCTCATTTTGTATGACTCCCGTGGAACTCTGTAGCTACCTGGTCTACTACACGAGGAAGCTATATGAAAAATACATAATTCTGGAGTGTTGTCATAAAAATGTAGATTGGCTTTATTAGCAAAAGGTAGGAGATTTTAAGTATCAGTCTTGGGTGTGGTTGAGGGATCAATTAATTTGTTTTGTTAGCTCATTCTTTTCCAGTGGCAGCTGTAAAACACCTTCCAGGGTGCAGCTGTAGCTAGTGTTCCACTGAGTGTTGCTCAAGTAGAAATGTCATATCCAAAAGCAAGCTTGGGGCTGAAGAGCGGTTGGAGGCATAGAGGATTTTTATAAGAAATAGACTTAGGCTTCACAAACAAGACCTCTTTGGTTGAATTGCTTAGAAGGAACATGAACTAAGATGTGCTTTTAGCAGGTGTGCTGTATTTTGTGTAGTCTTGCAGTGTTCACTCAGGTCATGAAATCTTCCTGTTTCAAGAAGTCAAATTTAATTCAGCAGAAGAGAGTGAAAACCACACTGCTTATTCAACATAACTGTTAATAATGTGTTCCTTTTTTTTAAAAAAAAGTCTAAATGGGTAATTTCTGTCGTGATTTCAGTTTCTGAGATAAATTGAAAAAAGCTAGTGAGCTTCCATCTAAAACATGACTATCAGAAAATAACCTGGAGTTAGAATCAACTTTTTGAAGAGTGGTAACCATATTTCTACTTGCAGGAATGGATTCCGTGAGGGAACCACACCGAAGCCCAAGAGAGCAGCTGTTGCAGCCTCCAGTTCATCTTAAAGACTCATCTATTTGTTAAAATAAATGGTCTTATCCAGAAAATCTGTCAACTTTTTTTACACACTTTATTTCACTAAAATGTAGTATTCCTGAAAATACATAAATACTTTAAACCACAAATTCTGAACTGATTAATTTAAAAGAATCCTTTCATTGACTTTTCATTTGATAGTACTTCTGTCTTGAAAAGGATCATAATCGCCGCACTGAACTGAAAAAGAAGCTCACCCCAAGACATATGTATTACCCAAAAGAGCTCCCTTGCCAGAGAAGTGGAATATTGGTACTAAGGATTTGCCGTGTGCCTCTGAATCTTAGTATGCCCTAGCACAGAGATCCAGAATTTTTTTTTAGAGATGGTAGATACAATAATGGCTCTATGTGCTGTCTTGGAAGGTGTTAGTGAAAGAGGGATTTCCAATACTGTTAATTTACTGGAAAGCCTGCAAAGGTACTACCTACTGTGTGAATCATTGCTTCTTGGGCAAAAACAGGGGTTGGACACTTGTGGGTGGGACAAAATTGCCTGAATGGCCCGGTGGGGTTGGTGTGGAAAGCTGACACAGATTAACTGTGCTGGGTGTAAACAATAAATTAATACCAGACAGTAGTATGTCACTTGGAGTTACATAAAAATTACAGATGGATGCCTTGTGAGTATGTACCGAACTTGTGTGTTACTGGCATTCAAACTCACTTTAAGAAAGTAAGATGCCATTCCGAAAGCTGGGCAGTCGCAGTAACAACTGTGAGGGTTTAGAGGACTTTCAAGCCTCTGCTTGCCGAATCTTTAGGTGATCTTTCTGTAGTGTGGGATTTTGCTCTGAACAGGCTGTTTGACCTGCAAACATGATAAAACACTGCAAGGGCAAGTACTTAGCTACTTCCTGGTGTTACCTGTTAGTTTCTCATGAATTCTGCTCCTGAAAAATGAAAATTTGTATAATACGCAACACACCATGATAACAGTGATTGGAACTTCTAATGACTTGGAGTAACTGAAACCCTTTATTTCAGGAGGAATTTTACTTGGAACAAGAATGAATTTTATGGACAGGAATTTTGACAGCAACTGCATTTTCAGTTGTTTTAAAATTCTTGGTGAGGGGCAGGAAATTAGTTTCTTGTGGTTTTTAGTCCTGTTCAGAAAAGATTGTGTAATTGATGTGCCAGTTATATTTGCACTGTACAGGAAATAGATTTTGATGCACTTCTTTGTAGTGTGTTGTTAAATATTGAAAGCTAGGCTGCCTTGGTGATTGCTAAGTGCATGATCTTTTGTTGAGATCTTGGTTAAGCATTTTAACTTCAAGGGTTATCAGTTGAACCTCTGCATAATGCTCACTGGCAGCTTAGGTCAGCCCCTTTATGTATACAGAAGTATTGTCATACCCAGTCTGTAATGTGTGATTTTTGCGTCCTTCAGACTGATAGATACGTCACAGATGATGTAGTCCAAATTACATTTCATATTGTTCAGTGTATGAGTCTCACTTTTTAGACAGAGGTGTATCTGACGGAAGTTTCTTAAAGGCAGAGGAGTGTTCAAGTGACTACGGTGGTGAAAGACTGCTTTGCCTTTGATAAAAGATCCTTGTGTGTTGATGAATTACCTCCCCAAACACCTCCTCCTGCCCCCTCACCCACATTGAAACTGCCCTTGAACTTAGCAGAAGGACTGTCCATACCAGGACCTTTGTTGCCTAACCAAGGAGGGTGACAAGAGATAGTAAGTCATCCCCTGATATCCTAGGAATGGTACTTGCCTGAAACATAGCCTGAGTGGAACAGTATTACGGTTATGGACTTCTGAAAATTTTCAGTAATTACTGTGTTGGATTGCGGCCAAGATAAAGACTGGTTGAGGACTGAAGTCAGTCATCTTGTGACCCTATAAACAGTGGTCCTAAGTGAGGCCCTTTGAGCTCCCCCTCACTACAGCAGGCTGCATGAGCATCTCCCTGCAGGAGGAACACCTCTCAGAGTTCAGCAATTCTCAGATTGAAGGAGCTAGTCAATGAGACCCACTGCCCTCAGAGTGGAAATGGAACACAACTGGCAGATCTTAAAGTATGCGTTCCACAGAGTGCAAGAGCTCTCAATCCCCATATGTAAGAAACCAGGAAAGGAAAGCCAACAGCATGGCTGAGTCAAGACCTGCTCACCTAACTGAAGGACAAGAAGGAAACAGGCAGGGAAGCACGAAGAGGTATCATGGAAAGAGCATGGGGACATTGCTCAGTTGTGACAGGATAGGGTTGGGAAGGCCAAGGTGTGGCTAAAGCTGAACCTGGCAAAGGATGCAAAGAAGAAGAGGAAGGGGTTCTGTAGGCATGTGAGCCAGTAAGGGGAGGTTAAAGTGTTACTGCCCCCACAATCAACATGACATGAGTGATGTAGCAGGATTGAGTGCACCCTCAGAGAATTCGCAGGTGACACCTGAGTGGTGTGGTTGACATGTCCAAGGGACAGGATGCCATCCAGAAAGACATTGACAAGATCAAGTGGACTCATGTGAATTTAAAGATGCTGAGCAAGGTCAAGTGTAAGGTCCTGCACCAGGTCAAGGCAAATCCCAGCCAAGAGATGAAGGGATTGAGAGATGCTCTATGAAGAAAGATTGACGGTAATGGTGCTTGAAAAGCTGGACATGAGCCAGCAATGTGCACTTGCAGCCTGGAAACCAGAAAGCCAATCACATCCAGGGCTGCATCCAGTGCAACATGGCCAGCAGGTCAAGGGAGGTGATTCTGCCCCTCTGTTCTTCCCTCTGCAGAGACTTCACCCAGAGCACTGCATCCAGCTCTGGGGTCCTCAAAACCAGAAAGATGTGGTTCTGCTGGACTATATCCTGAGAAGGGCCACAAAAAAGATCAGAGGACTGCAGCACCTCTCCTATGAACTCAGAGAGTTGGGGTTGTCCAGCCTGGAGAACAGAAGGCTCCAGGAAGCCATTCCATACTTGTAGAAGACTTGGAAGAAAGATGGGGACAGAAGTCTTAGTAGGGCCTGCAGTGATAGGACTAGGACAAGGGGTAATGGTTTTAAACTGGAGGGGAGTAGATTCAGGCTATGTAAAAGGAAGAAATTTTTTACAATGAGGCTGCTGAGACAGCGGAATAGGTTGCCCAGAGAAGCTCTAAGATGTCCGAACCCTGGGAGTGTTTCAGGAGAGACTGGACTGGGCTCTGAGCAGCCTGGTCTAGTTGAAGATGTCCTGGATGATTGCAGGGTGGGTTGGATTAGAGGATATTTACAGGTCTCTTCCAACCCAAACCATTCTGTGATTCTGTGATTTCTGCAGTGTCTTCAAATTAAAAGCTAGAAACAGGAGAAGAGACACAAGCCTGGAGCCAGGCAAAACATGTTTTTAAGGGGAGGAGAGGGGAAGTGGAAGTAGTACCTGGTGCTTGTGGAAGAAACATGCTGTACATTCAGTGGTAATGTAGAGTGAGAAATCAAGGAGAAAAAGGCAAGAAGTGGGTGTCTGTTTGCAAATTGCACCAATGATGCCAAGGAAGTCTTAACGCCAGCTAGTAGAAACAACCCAAATTAACATTCCCCCTTTACTATTGTTAGTAAAGCTGAGAATGTTTTTCCTTTTGTCTTCAATCCTTGATGTTGCAGTGGCCCAGCCCACTACTGGGCTGTGGCAGTCCAATGCCCATCAGGCCCTGGCCATCCAATGGATGGATGACAGTGGATCTGAGGGCGGGTCGATGGGAGGAACAGAGATTTGAGGCTGCACCCCCATCTGGAAGATTCTGTGAGATTTAATTCCTGGTTGGCTCCTGGTTGTAACTCCCACCTCTGTTTTGTTTCCATTGGTTTCTTCCCCTGTCATTTCTCCTTTATACTGTGCCCTATTTTCTGTTCCCCTCCCCTCCCCCCGCCCCATCCCTTGGACTATAAGAACCTTGGACCCCTCCATCTTGTTGTTCTTTGTCCCTGGTTTCTCCTGACAGGAAAGCTGTCTGGAATTCACACGAAGGACCCCTCTCTCCTCTTTGCCTCCGGCTGATGCCGGCTAACACAATCTAGCCACAGGATGCGCTCCCTCTGCAAGGAGCCAGCGCTCAGCTACCAACAGCCTAATCAAGACGTCCTAGATGTCTGCAGGAAGGATGCTGCGTCCCCTCTGACTGAGGGCAAGCCCTGGAACAGTGTTTTGTTTCCTTACACTGTCTAATAACTAGATCCACTACTACTCTTGGTCTCCCTGCTAGCCCTGAACTGTACAGCAGCCTGATGGCATTGCAGTGTCTGGGCAGACTCGTTAGGAAAGCCTTGCTGTGTCCTTGAACCACAGCACTGGCTCCCTGTGTGTCACAAAGGTCATGCACGCTGGGGCTCCACACAGGTGGCACTTGTAACACCCCGGGTAACACCACACTGCAGGTGTTTCCACAGAACAGCAGCTCTATTTACACCAGAGTGCCCTGAGTCTTCCCACATATGGGAATAAATTACTGAAAATATAGAAACAATATACATTTAAAAGAAATAAACTCTACAAGGGGAATTTAACAGCATTTTTCTGTCTCAGATTACAGAGATAATTGACAGAAATTGTTAAATCAGCTTTGAGTTAATTTTGTGTTTTAAAATTCTGTCTGAAAAGTAGAGGCATGCCCAGTGTGAATAAAAAACCAGAAAAAGTGGTTTTAAAGTAGTGGATGGGCTTTTCAAGATAAATGTAATGGAGAGGCTATCAGAAAGTAAGTCAACTTAAAAGACTGATGGAGTAATTCCTCTGGTATGTCTCATTCCTGCAGCTATTCTAAGAGGACAACCTGCACCCCGCCCCCATACAATACATTACTCCAAGTTGCACTGTGGGCCAAAAAAGCTCAGTCTTCTAATATGACTCTTACATGCAAAAGATGAGGGAGGAAGCAGTGCTGATTAGTATTTTAAAGTGTTTATCATTGCCGTTCTTGTAAAGTGTTTATCATTACCTTTCACACTGAATAAAGTTCAAGTAGATGTGTAGATTCATATGTATTGTACATAAGCATCAAATATTAAACTATTAATCCATTGTGATTTTACTATAAGGCTTGGCCTAGATTATGCTTCATTTGACTCAGCCTAGGAGACTTTACCTATTGTAGGTTCTGTGCTTTTTTTTTTTAGCAACTTAATGCTCAAGGTATGACAAAGAACTTGGGAGTAAAACTGAATGCAGTGAAATAAGCATAAAAGTTGCTATACACATGGACAAACTATTTTGGTAATACTCAGTTTTGGGTGGAAATATAAAAGTAATGAATGGCTTCTGTCGCGCTGACCTCTGGCCGCCCGGTGGCCTGGCAGGCAACAAGTTCAGGTGCCTCAGCTGCGGCGGCTGGCATAACTTGCTCCGGAAGGTGGCAACTCTCGAGAGAGCTTTCTGCCCTCGGCTCACAGAAGAGCAGGCTGCAGTCCTGGTGTTGCCTGGCAACAAGGCAAAGGTAAAGAAGCAGAGAGGGGCTCCTTGAGGTAGAAATCCAAGTCTTTATTCCCTGCCCCCAAAGGAACACGAGAACACAGTCCAAGCAAGGGAACCACCAAAGAGCACACAAATGGCAGTTACAAGGGGTTTTATACACTGACAGAAAAGGGGCGGTACAAGGGAATGAACCAATGGGGGAATGACAGAGGGTGACAGTGACCAATGACATAAGAGGGTGGAACTTATTCAAACTGACCAATCAAGAACACAGCTGTACAGAATCTTCCAGAACTCATTGAATAAACATAAGGAACGGGGGAGGAGATGCCCCTGATTGATGTTCCTATGGTGTGGCTTGCCCATCCTCAGCATCACTGTTGTGAGCTGGGAAGCCCACCCAGTTGATGTCCTTGTTTATCCTAAATTGGAAGGTGGACTGGGCTACCGCAACAGGCTTCTATAGTCTAGTTCTCCTCTGACTTTAACAGCTCATTTATTTTCATTTCCTAAAATGGTCTGGTATTTAAGAGATTAAGGGACTACTTAGTAATTAATGAAATGATATCGTTTTCTAGTATAGACCTGTAGAGCTTTTTAAATTCTCATTGTGTTGTCATGATCAGGACAACATCTTGAGTTAAAGCCAAAAATAGCTTTTAATCATGTGGTATCAAGGTACTAAGCAGCTCTACAGACATTCCAAATACAATTTTTCCCTTTTCATGTAGCTATGGCTTAATCCATTATTTTTTTTCCAGTGTGATATTCAATATGTAATTTTCTCCTTATACTGCAAAGAATGTTTTCAAATGATTAAAGTAATGCTTTTTGCATCACTCAAAAGAGACCTTGCCAGTTTTTCTTTTCCTGATGTTAGACTACTATCCAATCCCACCCTGAAATTTGATAGCCTGACAATAAATACTTTTCCTCAATATCTCAGATCATGAACTATGCTAGTTTGTGTATTCTGATTTGTGTGTGTGTTTCCTGCTCGTGATGTACAAGATTTTTAGACCCAAAGATCTAACATTAGGCCAAATAATTTTTATAATTATGTTCCAAAATGTCCTGGGTTACAGTGTATTCTATTACCATCTTCATGAGCTGTTGAAACTGGTTGTAGCAATGTTCCCTGCCTCCTCCCTCCAGACTATCTCCTGTTAATGGGCCCAACAATGCCTTGCCCTGTGACTCACCATCCCATTGTGAGATGCTCCGCCCAGGGGGAAGGAGCCAAGCATTCCCACCTGGATATAGTCTGAGGTTTGGAACAGCACAAGCAGCTTTTTCTGCTGGATTCCCAAAGGAAGACCAGACCCTTCTACACTGCCACTGAACCTTCAGAGGAAGACCAGACCCTTCTACAGGATCACTGCTTCAACAGAACCATCTCTCCAGGAAGACTGCAGCCACCAGTTAATCGGACTGCTAGCAACCCCTGACCGTCAGGGGGTCAGGTTGTACTCTGACTCTGTCAGTGGGTTGTTTTTTTGTACTATTGCATTTATTTTATTTTTCTTATTAAATAGTATTTCTGACTTGGAGTCTCTAGTTTGCTTTCAAACTAGTATACAAAACTTGTGCAATTCTATTGTAGCGTAATGTTACTAATGTAGTGTAGCAGGATGCTCTAAGTGGGGCAAAACAGCTCAAACTTTGTCCTGTTTACAAAAGTTACCAGAAGTGGCTGGAGGAGGGGATCATGCTGCCTTTTGGTGTTGAAGAATGCTGAGACCAGCCTGACTCAACAATTGAAAGTTAAGCATCCTGAGGATGTTGAAGAACAGTGTTTCCTGACAGAAACTGGCACTGGTGAGGATGTGGCAAAGTTCGTGAGAAAGGAACCCACAAATGACAGTGCTGATAACTTCAGTAAAGCTGCTGAGCTAAAGGCTGCTGAGCTGACACAGCTCACCTAGAAACATCTGTCTGACAATCACTTTATATATGTGATTTATATACTGTAAGAGCTCAGTTTGAACACATTTCGGACACATCCTTTCCCTTTCCAGAGTGAGTGAATAAAGATTTCTCCCTTGAGATGGGAACACCTCTCAAGGTTACTTCCCTGTGAAATTTTTTATGCAGCTAGCGTAGAGGAATTTCTTAAAATATATGATTTTTCCATAGACCATAATTTCTGTTTTCCAACTGTTAAATCAATGACTGTAACATAACTAATATTTAAGGCTCTCTGGATCGGATTTAGGATTATTCCTAGAATAAAAGTGTTCATTTCTTGCTGTCTGATGTTTCTCTATTTGCAAACACATTCAGGAGCTGTGTGTAGGGTAGGCAAGAGAAACCATTTTAGGCTGAATCATTCACTTAGTCTGGACTACTGGGGAAAGGAAGTGAAGGCATGGGAGTTGCCCATAACTTTCTTCTTCAATTGATGATCTCTCCATTTGAAAATATCCATCCAATAGTCACTCTTTCCACAGGTTTATGGGTTTCTTTCAGTGCGGGGTTGGAATGCAATAAAAAAAAAATTAATTCACTTACAGTCAACAATAGAACAAGTATGGTCTTCGGTATGTAGAAAATACCCAATGCAGGGAATGGAAGGCAGGTTACTGCCGTAAGTGCAATGTGAATGAGCGGTGTGAATGGCTGGCAAGACACGTCAGAGGGCAGGTTACGTGGTCAAGGTAGCTGGACTTATTTGTATTCCAGTAATAGGGTCTGGATTTGGGAGGAGGAACTGAAGAGAAGAAGCAAATTTAATTTACAAGGTTATTGGAAATACAGACTTCGGACGTCTGTTTTATGAGGGCAGCCTCGCTGCAACGGGGCGACTCCTGACACGCAGCCCCGTACGCACCGCCACATCCCCACTCTGGAGCCCAACAGGGCTCGCTCACCCCCGGGCGCCCGTGGGCCGGCCCGGCCTCCCCCGAGAGCCGCAATGGTTCGTCCTGGGGCCGGGCGGGAGGGCGGTCAGCGCGCCGTTCGCTTCCGGGTGCGGGTGCGGGCGGGCGCTCTGTGGTTGCTCCTCCCCGCCGGAGCTCCGGCGCGGCGCGGGCGGGCGCTATGCGCAGGCTCGGCCCTTGCCTCAAGATGGCGGCGGTGGCGGATAAACAGAAGCACGAGCACGGGCGGGTGAAGATTGGCCATTACATCCTCGGGGACACGCTGGGCGTCGGCACCTTCGGGAAAGTCAAGGGTGAGCGGCGGGAGTGGGGCCGCGGGGTGTTTGGCGGCCCGTCAGCGGGGCCCTGGCGCCGGGAGCGCGGCTCGGAGCGGGGACTTGCCCAGGCTGAGTTGCCGGGGTGGGACTGGCGGTCCCGCGGCGAGAAGCAGTGGCTGGGGCAGAAACAGCTTCCTCATTTGTGCTTGCGGAAATAACCGCTTGAAGCTAAATGCTGGGTTTGTTTAGAACAACGCTGGGCGTGTAACGAAAGTAGGGAGTCTAAATCCTCGAGTTGTTTTATATTGCGTTTGGATGCTCATGTACGAACTCTCGATGCCCTTGTAAGGAAGGCAAGATTTCTCTCCCTGCAAACAGAAATAAGCGTAAAAAGATGAGTCTGGGATTATGGGATTAATTGGTAACATAGCTGATGTGCAGATACGGAAAAACTTTATGCTTAATCTGCTTGACCAGTGGTTAGCAAAATTTTTTTTCAGCTCAGATTTTGAAAACTTTCCAATGTAGGGCTGTGGATGTCATACTGGTTATTTGAAGGGTAGTAGAAATAAAATAGAAGTTAAACGTCCCCATGGTGACATTCACCACAGTTGGAAGGACTATACATTTGTTTACACTGTTCCTGCCTTGTTGTTCGTGAGAACTTCAAATACTGGGACAAGCAAATCAAAAACATCCTTTCTCAAAAGAGTAAAGCCAGGCTCAGGTGGTATTTTTCATAAGGGTTTGTTGTTGTTGTTTTTTTTTTTTTGTTAACTTAATAATTGCATAAAAAACCCAGCTTTTTTTTTCAGTGTAGATAATCCACTGTCTGTGCTGTGTGCAAGCTCTTTTAACTATTGACATGGTCTGAAAAAATTACTAATGTATAGGAAATAAGATGATATTTTGCTCTAGGAAAGCAGTAAAAAATATTTTGAGAGCAGAGTCCTTTAAGTCTCTTCTTCAAGTCAAGCTTATAAAGGGACAGCCCCAGTCGCTTGGAAGCAGTGACCCTGCAGCTGGCAGTGGGAGTACTGTTCTTTTCTGTGAGAACTTAGAACTTCCTTTAATAGAGAGAAAAAAAGGCTACACAGCAGACAGGCATTAGGTTCTCTTTTGCCATGGAGGGACTACGTGGTTGAGAGGAGGGGTCAAAGATGTGTTTGTTCTGTGGTTTTTTACCCAGCACACTGCAGAAGACTAAGATTGGCATACCATCAATGTTGTAGTATGATCCTAAATTTAGGAGAGCACTGTTGTAGTACTGCTTTTCTTGTCCCCATACGATGTACTTTGTCTTGCTTCAGCTGTGCGTAATAAAGAACATTTTATCTATGTTGCACTGGTTTTCCTCTTGAACACACATTTTCTTAATTTCATACTAGAACTGCAATTATTCTTCTGTTTTCATCATTTCCTTCTCTGGTGATATGGTTTCATTAATTGACATGAAGTGAAAAACTGTAATAAATAATAATAAATTTAAAAAATTCAATTAGGATTTACATTGAGCTCATGTAATGTAGGGGGTCAGGCATATGGCTCCTTGAAAGTGAATGTGCAGTTTTAACAGTGGTGGTTGCAGCCTGAAAAAATCGAACTGGAAAATCAGTGCTTTACTTGGTAATTGTGAAAGGTCTCCTGCTGTAGCTGTCAGATGAATTCTCTCTGCTGGTAGCTGTCACTGGTGTGATTCTGTCCAGTTTATCTGTTCACTTGGCTGTGCCTCTCTGAATTAATTCTGAGGGACTTGGTTCACCTGACTGTGCCTCACATGGGCAGTCACAGAGTTCCTAGCCAGGATCTAGGCAAAGCTAAAATGCCACCAAAGTGAAAAGCTGAGGTGGAGGAATACTGACTAAACCAATTGTATGAGACACATGATTCAGTGTATAACATTTATTCTTATTTTTGTCAAATTTTTTTAAACATTGCTGATGTTTTCTGATGAAACCAGATGCAAACTTTTATTTCCAGATTTTTTTAAGTTATCTTTCATAAAAGGAAGAGTACTCAAGCTTTCAGTGGTCCATACTGAGAATATGAGAGATGTTACTTAAGGCTCTAGATATACAATAATTGTTTCAGCTCTCTAGATCTAGGTTACCAACCCTGGTCTGTATAGACTTCAAACCAGGTAGTCTGGGTCAAGGCAACAGTAAGAAACCTGGAAGTGAACAGTGCAGATTAGTATGGTATCTGATGTGCAGCAGTATGGCTTTGCACAGTGTGATCTATTGTTGTTTGAGAGTTTTTTTACATCTTAGTGAAAACATTTGTTTAGCTCATACTCTTAAAGAATGCTTTTCTCTGAGCTTTGGATGGGCTTTTTGGCCTCCTGCAGAATTGTTTCATTAAACACAACATAGCCTTCTTAAAATTATTTTTCCCCTACAAACTTAATGACTGATACTGGTATTTCATAAGTATGTTGTATTTGTTCTGTATGGCCTCATAATCAGTTTTTTTCCAATTGAAGAGCTGTTGAACAAGGTTAGAGACTGTTCCTCCGTGTCTACAGTTAAAAATAAGTTGCTTCTGCTTTGAGACTCTGCCACTGTCATGAAAATCTTGGTGCTGTGCAAAGCCACAGTGAAGCCTGAAGGCAATTGGTATTATCAGAAAATAAATATAGGGATGTACTAGGTCTGTTGGATGTACTAGGTCTGTTAAATGAATTTCTTTTTTTTGCAGTGATTATTTTGAAGGACTAATGGCTAGTTGAGGATGAGGGTGCATTCCCTTTTATAGGTAAAACTTCTGTCAAGTGATAATGCAAAGTAGCTTTCAGAAAGATAACACTAGCTGCTTATGTTTCTACATGATGTTATCATCTGGGGTGATGCTTTCACTTCTGTCCTAATGTTGAATTCAAAAGTGTCAGCAGTCTGTTACCAGTTAGTATCTGCTGTTTTACTGGTAACTGATACCCTGAACTGTATCCAGGAAACTTGTATCTTAAAAGGCTAGATTTGTTGTAATTTCAAATTGAATTAAAGGAAGGCAAAAACTACTGAAGAAAATAGAGATTGAATTTGAAATGTCTTAAACAGGAGAATAGGCTTTTTGGGATCTTTCTGCACCTGCACTGAACCACGGTATGTTTTCATTACAATAATTTATTCAAAGCTGGTGGAGTTGAAGCAGAAAATCTTGTTTTTCCCCAGTCAGTGAATAAAATTAAGGCTTGAGGCTCACAGCCTTGAAGGCTGTGACAGCTAGAATTGGTTTCAGTCAACTGCAAATGTTACTGTTTAATTAATTTGAATGAAAAATTTGTTTTGAAAAGTCTTTTCTTATGTGCCTTGCATCTTGAACATAGACTGTGGCTAATGAATTACTTTATAATGTTTTTCTGAGTGCTAATGAAATTCTAGTCTAAGGTAGACTGAAAAATCAGAAATGAAACAAAGTGGCTTAAAAATGGTATTTTATAACCCAGTGCGTGTCAGAACTGTGTATTTATATGCTAAGCTGTAGATTTGGTCAAATATATTTGTTACTTACTGTATTAAATACCTTCTTAAATGTACTTTGTACAGCAAAAGAAGATGCAGATTTGTGTGTCTGACCGATTTCTGCTTGGTTTCTAAGAAGCTGTTTCTTGCTAACGAAAACGAATGTTGCATTTTAACTTACTGGTCGAAGTTTGGTTTTTTTTTTTCAAATACTCCTGGATTACTTCAGTTCCCATTATGGATGGGTAAAGACTTTTCAATTAGAATAGTTGCTTTTCAAATTTTTATTATTTTTTATGATGATTCTTTACTCCCGAGGGTTTGAATACAGGTGATGTAATTTGTTTGGTTCCTTTAAGACTTCAATCACATTTGAACAAAACAAAGGGAATGTGATGGCTGTAATTGTAGATCTGGTTCAAAGCAAATTATTCTCATA
Source organism: Rhagologus leucostigma (assembly GCA_013397725.1). Classification (NCBI taxonomy): domain Eukaryota; kingdom Metazoa; phylum Chordata; class Aves; order Passeriformes; genus Rhagologus; species Rhagologus leucostigma. The sequence goes on along the minus strand of VZTD01004798.1, from coordinate 2,878,215 downwards.
CATTTCTAGGCACTCACCTGTCACTGCTTTGTGGTCTCTCTAGAACTTGCTATGGATGTGAACTTTGTCCTGCATTCCTCAGTAGTGCAAATATGCCTGCCCAGCACTTTGTTTATTGCGAGGGTAATGGCCCCTTTGAATGAGGGGAGGTCTTTTCATCCTCGTCAGAGCTCTTCTGTTTTTTCAGGTACTAGGCATATCTCAGTGCAGCATTGTGATGGTTCGAGGTCTTGGGTAATCCACTGTTTAGTTCTCTACAGGAATTTTAGACTGCTTCATTTTGGAGGTGGCTGTCTTCTTGTAAGAATAGTCACTCAGATGCTTATCATTGTCTTCGTCTCTTTGCTAAGAACTTCTCGCATTGGTTTTTAGCTTGATGTAGAGGCAAAAGGCAGCAGGAAGGTCTTTTGTGCTGGAATGAGATTTACAGACTGATCGGTGTTTGTTTATTCTATCCAGATTATCTGTTGAACACAAAGATTTTTGTGAATCACTGCTGTTTAATCATAGCTTCCCATGGATATATTTAAACAAAGCTTGAAGCTCAGGGCTTATTTAAATTCTCAAGTGAGGGTAGGCACCCAAATGAGTGAGTATGGTGTTCAGCACAGTTCTGTTATGAATGACTATTCATGTGGATGAGGATGAACTATGTGGGTGTCTCGAGAATCTGGTTTATCTTAAGGTAGGAATCGGTGGCAATTGAATGGTATTATTATAATCACTGCATGCAGCAGCCATGCAGATAGTGAAACCTTCTAGTAAAAGAGATACTTAGCTTCTCAGTGTTCCATCTGTGATCCTATTTTGGGTTTAAGAAAAATACTCTGATGAGCTTTGCTGTGACTACTCCCAATAGCACTTGCAAAGTTAAGGACTTCAAGAGGGGTGGCTGACTGTGAAATAGTTTACACTTTTAGTTCCTCAGTTTAAAGAACAGTGAAACTGTCCTCAGTTTCTTTTCCACTTCTAGGAATGCATTAGGTTGCACGTTTGCATTGTTTTTTGTCATTTCTATTTTTTGTGCATTTCTGGTAGCATTTGCCACTTATTTAAATAGAATAAAGCTCTGGTGTTAACTGCACAGACTGCTCCAAGGACAGATACATTTTTATAAGTAACCTGGTCAGGTACTTACGCTGGTAATTCAGAGCAATTGCTGGAACAGGCTTCTTAAGGGAGGGATAGGAGTGGTTTCTTCAGTAAGAGTGATCCTTGCAGATGAAGTAGAAGAGATACAGGAAGACATGTTTGAGTGGGTTGCTACGTAAGCCAGAAGCTTGGAGTGACTTACACAGGGAGAGAAAATGCTCTCTCTAATTAGCAAGGATGGCAGGGTTTGGGATATGCTTT
>VZTD01004798.1:2800557-2876816 GCA_013397725.1 Rhagologus leucostigma | reverse complement strand
TATTTTTTTTTTTAAAAACCAATATTGCGAAAAATGTCGTGCTGCAAGACTTCTGCGAGTTAGGTTTAAGGTGTTTCTTACGTACATAGAATTGTGGGAGAAATTGGAGTAGGGCTAAAGAAATTCCATACCATCTGGTTTGCAACCTCCCCAAAAGATAATGGGGGTATGTGGAATGCTAGTATCTTAACTTGGCTACATTCAGAAAGGAGAAATAATGTCTTAACTGAGCAATTGAGAACCCTGAGTAAATATTTCATTGTTTCTTGCAGTTGGAAAACATGAGTTAACTGGGCATAAAGTTGCCGTGAAGATCCTGAATCGACAGAAGATTCGCAGCCTTGATGTTGTAGGAAAAATCCGCAGGGAGATTCAGAACCTCAAACTCTTCAGGCATCCTCATATAATTAAGCTGTAAGTTTTGCTTACTGTAATCAAACTTAGGCAGTAATCTCTTTCTGCTCCCACTGATCTGAAGTACATTTAAAGGGCAATACTACAAACAGTATCTTGTCAGAAGAGTAACCAGCTTAAAAGTATGCAGCTGTGCCCTCTGTAATGTGTTTTCACAAAGCTGATCTTCACTGCAGGCTGGAGAGCTTCCATTAGATCTTTCCTTAGACATTCTTTGGACAGGTATATAAAAGGTATATAAAATATCATGACAGATATTTGTGGTGGCAGTCATCTCTGGGTTTCGTGCCTACTTCATTTTTCTTTTTCTGTTTATCTTTGGTTTTTTTTCTGCTTAGAAAATGAGTTACTAAGAACAAGAGTGTAAAGGTAATTTCTTTAGTAAGTTTATTGTATTTTCTCAAAATGTTTTTAGTGATGTACTGGTCAGTGATATATGTTTTTCCAGTGTAGGTGGTGCTCTGCCAGATTTTTCTGAATTAAGGATGTACAGTTTGATAAATGTGATTGCTGTTTCAGAAATCTTCAGTATAGTGGCTACCCTTTGTCTAAATGTGTTACTTAAAATGTGCATGATTACATCTCTTAGTTGATCAATAGTTCATCAGTAGATTTCAGAGTACAACTATGTCCCAGAGTACAGCCCTTAAGTCTTGTCTGTGGTAATAAATTATGAGTAATATTGATTTTCTTTTGACTCTAATTTCCTGTTAAGATAACCTTCACCTCCAGAGTGTGGGTGACTTCCAGTGTCTTAGTCATGGTGTGGGTGGCTTTTTTATTGGTAGAATCTTAAGACCCCCTTGCCACTGGCAGATGCCATGTCTATGCATTCCCTTTCACTTAGCAGCAGCTGTTACACTGAAGCTAAATTACATTGTGTAAGATCAACTCACTTTTTCAGTGGATTAGTTTTCAGAAGACTGTTGAGCTGATTTGTCAGCAAAATTGCTGGTGCTTTCAGTTAATCTGTGAATGAGTCCAAAGGGCATACCTATAGCCAGAACAGAATAGGAGGTGTCAGTGCACCAAGTGACGTACCAGGATGAAAGAGGAACGTGTGCTTGTGGTGTTGCTAAACTGAAGGCAGTTTAGCAGATTTCAGATGACAGTTTCTTTCTCAGAGAATTATGGGGAGAATTTTTTCTTTTGCTGTAAAGGGAACAAATTAAACAATTTTTAGGTAAGGATATGTAGAAAAAAATCGAAATCTCTTTAAATTTTGAGTTTGTTCTTAAACTTGTTGTTTCAAAGCTTCAAAGTTAGGTTTTTTTAAATTTAATTGAAGTAGAATGATAAAAATATAATAACTGGAGATCAATACTCTTAAATGCTAATATTCATTATTATTAAGAGGAATTTTTTCTTAGTCTGGAAGTACACCTTTTTATTTATGGCAAATGAATTTTTTTGCATGTCAGTGTTGAAAAGTGTGTATTATTGCAGCACTAGCAAAGTCGTTTTGAAGTCCTTTTTCACTGCACCAAGCTGTTGGTGAGGCAGCACTGTAAATAGTCTTACAGAAATCACTTCTACCTCTGAAAGAACAAGGACTGATATTCCTGACAGGGATTACAAATTTCCTACTAGTCTTGGCAATGGTGGCATCACACACTGAAAGGAGAGGAAAAAGCTTCTGAAAAATATTGTCATTCCAGTAGCTGTAGATTGATAACTATTTTAAAGTATATTTTTTAACTGATTATTTGTACAATTCCGTTTTAACTAAATGTAACTGGTGTTTTACTGAGTGTGTAGACTAATAGATACCTTCTCTTATCAGGTACCAGGTCATCAGTACACCCACTGACATTTTCATGGTGATGGAATATGTTTCAGGAGGAGAACTGTTTGATTATATCTGTAAAAATGGAAGGGTAAGAAGTAGTCCAACTCTGCAAATCAGTGACTTGCATTCTCTTATTGCATTTACAACATTCCTGTGTTGCCCTGCACTGAGGGTACAGACAGGCTCTTTTTGGGTATCCTTGTCAGAATGATACAATTAAAGGTTTTTTTTTCTCGAAAGAATGCTATGGTTAGTGTAGCACAGGATTTATGATCAGAGTGTCACAGGAATTCTATGAGCAGAATCAAAGTAGTACAATTTATAAATAGCGTAGTACAGAATTTTTAACACAACCTAACTTGGGATATCTATTCAGTTAGACCCTCTGTAGATCTGGTCAAATCTTAATACATATTTTGCTGTATCAGTATAACAATCAGTCTAGCCTTGGAAATCATGTGGAAGAACACAAGTCACTCAGCCCTGAGAGGAAGCAGAGGATGGTGGAGGTGTCTGTGGCCACCAAGAAGTCACAGGTTTCATTCCCATTTAGGACTCGTAGCTGATATGAGAGACACTGCTCTGGCTGCTGCTGCAGTTCCATATGCCATGACAGAGTCATCCATGGCTGTGTGCCTGGGAACTAAAGGCTCGTAAGGAAGCAGATAATCAGCCTGGCACCCAGGAATCTTGAGGCTGGTAGGGAGGGGACGAAGAACACTGGTTTGTCTACTTGCTTCACAGGACCTTCAGGGCTTGATAATGAGGGAGAGGGCATGAGCACATGACTTGTAAGGTCACAGAATGGCTGCTTGCCTCATGAAGTGGAGTTAATTAAGATAACCACATTATCAGGGGCTGGGAGCAAGGGGTATTGGTTGCACCTTGTTAAATATAGGTGTGTTTTCTTGTATTTGGTTTTAATTTTGCTGTTATCCAGTAATATATATTTTATGACTGTGCTTTTTTCATAAAGTACAAATGATTATATATTAACACATTTCAAATCTTTATGTGACTTTGTCATAGCATTTTTCCTCTCTACTAATCTGTTAATTTACAATGGTTGGGAATAAACCAAGTGGATATGTACCCAGTTGGAGTAGCTGAAAACTTTTTTTAGTATATCCCATTATTGGAAACTACCATTGTGCCCTTATTACTGTCTTCTACTGTTAGAACAGCTTCTGAGAAAGATCTGAAGTCACTTTTTACAGACCATTTAGATATATAGGATACTTCAGTTGCTGGGACAAACTGATGTAGATTAAGGGTCTTTGTAGGAAATGCCCAGCTAAGTCTGGTGTTTGGGACTAGCTGCTGATAGCATAAATAGCGTCTAAAATGTATAATTTCTCTACTGCATTTCAGGAGCTTTTGCCAGTTTGAGTCTTGCGCTGTGCTTAAACATCAAAGTTTGTTGATACTCCAGTTAGACAAAGTTAAATGTTTGAGTGCTAATGTTTCTAGCTAGTGGGTTATGTCCAAACCCAATTTCAAAAGTGCCATTAAGAAATTTCAGTGACTTTCTGAGTAAGTGGGTATGTTTTATTTTAGTCATTTTAGAACTGTGGTACAAACAAAATTATGTAAGCTACAAAGCTTCTTGCTACAAGTCCTGATAATCTGCTGTATAAAGTATCAAATGATAAGTATAATTGCTAAGTTTAGGTCATGGGAAATCTTCCTCTAGCTAGTAAAAATGAAAAACAAGTTAACTTCCACTGTCTCTTAAGTATTTAAAATCTTTGTCTGTTTTAGCTTGATGAGAAGGAAAGTAGACGTCTGTTTCAGCAAATCCTTTCTGGTGTGGATTACTGTCACAGGCACATGGTAGTACACAGAGATCTGAAGCCTGAAAATGTGCTGCTTGATGCACACATGAATGCCAAGATAGCTGACTTTGGTAAGTATTGCTTTTTTTAATATCTGATTGCATTTCTGGTGTTAGATCCTGTTAATAACAAGAGGAAATGCTAAATAAAATATGTATACTTTAATATTCTGGTGGTGTGATACAACAGAAGAACATGAAGAATATATATATGTAAAGCAAAATAATGTTCTTGCACATTTATTGAACTTGTTTTCCTCTCAAGCTTTCTTCTCAGGTATTTTCTGTGACTGGCTGAAATTGTGAACTGATTAGTTTGGTTTTGCTTAACAGTATTTTCTCTAAAACACTAAGTAGACTTAGTTTCTGACCTTTCTTCTTCCAAACTCACTCCTTGTCTGTTTCACCATCCTTGAAATGTAGTTGCTTAGCTCTCTTCAAAGGACAGTGCAAGGCCAATTCATCATCTTTAAGAAGCTACAGTGCTATAGAAAAATACACTAGTCCTTCTGTTAAATTGCTCTAAATTTAATCTTTGAAGATGTGGAGAAAATTTGTTTATGCTAGCTGTTCGTGACACAGCTGCAGAGAAGCCTTGCAGCTAGTTCTTGGAATCATGTGAGTCAGGAATACCTCACCACATAAGCACAGTAAGGTATCTGTACTGCTGTGTCATGATAAATCTCTTGTAGACATAGTGGATAATACCTGCTCGTGTAAGTCTCCAATGAAAGGTCTTAGGTAATGCTGAGTATTCTAATTCTATGTTTTAAAAGTATGGTGTTAATTATGGTTTCTCATGTGTAGAAAATGCTTTGGGTGAAATAGCTCACATGGTGAAGAAGTGAAGTATACAGTAACTTACAAAAATATCTTCCTGTAACTTAGTGTCAGCAAAACTGTAGCACTCAGTTAATCATGATTGGTGTATTAAACAAGAGCTTAATAAAAGAGCTTGTGTGTTAGAATATGAAAGCTAGCCAAGCTGTACTCTTTCCTCTCCACATTCGCTGCTGACCAGTGAAAGGGCATAATTCCTTCTTGGAGACTGAGTTCTTTGGCTTATGGTAGTCTTGATCATGCAGCCTCCACTGAGGAAACTAGAAGGTATTTTCTACAGCTGTTAGACTAAGTATACTGAGGGCTGTTGAATGCAGGTGGCCTAGTTCTAAAGCACACATCTGTTGCTTACAGACTATCTGAAAACCACACTACTGAACAGGAACCAGGTGCATAGTGTAGGGGTGTAAACTGTGGTAAAATCATGTTTACTCCTCAGTTCCCTTGTTTTGTGTGACAGTAACCTCTAACAGAGTTTTAGGAAATTCTGTGGTAGCATTTTCCGCTTTGGCATTTTAGAAGCAAATGAGGTTTTAACTTTCTTGTTAATAACCAGAATCCTATCTTGCTGTACTGCTTCATCTCCCTTAGAGCAACTTTGTTCTCTGTCATGCCTGTGTTATCCAAATTTAACTGTTCTATTGTAAGAATGGATATGTTCTCAAATATCTCTAGGCTGTGGGCAGTAACGGATTGATGTAACTCAGATTTCTGGTAAAATAAATGGAGGATTACCTGCCATGCTCATGTAAAAATTCCGTAATTCCAAATAATGTTATATCTTAACTGGAATAAATTTGTTAATTTTTTAATTTGAATCAGTAGTGGTTTGTTCTAGGTGGTATATGCAGTGTGAAATCATTTTGCTCCCTGAATTTTTAGTAGTTACTCTTATACACTTTCAGGTCTATCAAATATGATGTCAGATGGAGAATTTTTAAGAACAAGCTGTGGTTCCCCTAACTATGCTGCACCAGAAGTAATTTCTGGAAGGTAGTTTCTTTTCTATTGGATACACGTGTGCATGTACTTCAGTCATTTTGCTGCTTGATTCTAAAGGCTACAAAACTAGTTCAGCTGACAAGCTTGATGCTGAGAAACTGAGGGCTGTTAGTTGTATTGATAATTTTTCATGAGTGTTTAAAGCTTCTGTGAACTAGCTTTGAATAGTTCCTGTAAGGTAGAGGTGATGTCTAATGTCCCAAATCCATTGTGTACACTCTGCCTGAATTGCTTTAAAAATCTCATGTACAGCTCAGATCTTGGAAGCAGAGGTGCAGAGTTACAGGCAAAGTCTGCTGTGAAGTTGAGTAGCAGTGAAATATCTGCTGCAGAGTAGATACTCAGTCTGGAGGTAACTTCCCTTTTTGTAAACTATGATTGTCAAATCTGCTTTCAGCTACCTACCCTAATATTGCCTCTTTTTGTTTGGAGGCCAGATGTGTGTTTTACTCAGGCAGTGGCACAGAATATGTAACGCATTCTGCTGTATGGACTTGTCTTAAACTTTTCAGCTACAGTTTGGGGGGTAGCTGACTTTGCCCAGATTCCTCTAAAACCTTGATAACAATATATAATATGGGCTTTCTTAGTAGATGCATGTTTCTTTCAGTTTGCCCTTGTATGAAATTGCACTGTGGATTATTGTTACATATTAGAGAGGAAAAACTCTGTACTTGTGCCCTGTTATATATTAGAAAGGGAAGAGTACCGAAGTGCAAGGGAGGCATGGCATAGAACTGAAATGGTATAGTGCTTGCAAATCAGTTGTCCCAAGTTCACATGCTTTTGATTACTGTGATGCAATGGAAAAATGAGAGAAAATAATTTTTAAATGTATTAAACACAAATCACTAATAGTTATTTTTTTCACAGGTTATATGCGGGTCCAGAAGTAGATATCTGGAGCAGTGGGGTTATTCTCTACGCTTTGTTATGCGGAACGCTTCCATTTGATGATGATCACGTGCCAACCCTTTTTAAGAAGATATGTGATGGTATCTTTTATACCCCTCAGTACCTGAATCCATCTGTAATCAGTCTTTTGAAGCACATGCTGCAAGTGGATCCTATGAAGAGAGCAACAATCAGAGACATTAGGTAAAACACCATCTGATGTCTGATCACAAGATGCTAGAATTACAATAGCGCAAATATACAGAACAAAGAAATTATTCATACAGCTTGTCCATGTTTTCTGGATTGAGATGAAAAATTCAGCTTCTGATGGCTTGGTTTTAGCTCTGATCGTGCTGATCTCTAGTGGACAATGAAGTATATTGGAGACCACAGTAAAACAAATTATTTATATTATATATGGAAATTCTGAGACACTTTAGGCATAAGACTGCCATAGCAAAGCTGTTTACTTGCATAATGGTTTGCAAAAATTACACTATGTAGACTTCTCTGGGGGAAAGAAATTGTCTTTGCTGTTAGAAACCAGTGCTCTCTACTGTATATGTCTGAGGAAGCTATTTAATCTGATAACCACCAGTTTTATTTGTATTTCTTCAGGCTCTGAAAAGTCATTTGTTAAGACTCTGAATATTCCACATGTCAGACAGCAATTTCTAGCTTCGAAACACTGGCATGAATTTGTGTATGAACAGTAATTACTTCACCAAGTACTGATAAGTTAGAGTTTGTAGGTAAAGAGAAGCATCATGGGCTCCAGATTCCAAGAGAAGATTCTGGAGAAGTTGATTGTGTTGACGAATGTGCACTGGATCAAATTTTAAAAAAAGTGGCTGAGAGAACTGTACTTTATGCAGTGGCTTAATTTTCTTTGCAAAAAGCTCTAAGGAAAGAATGTTGCTATACTACCATAATGAAAATGATGCTTCTTTTAGGGAAGTTAGGAAATCAGCAATGTTCATGTTTTCTCAGTGGAACAAAAAACACGGCACTCTTACCCCTTACTACTTGATTACAATGGGAAGTACTTCCTTGCAGAGCACTGCGAGAGCTAAGTGTTGTAAGACTTGAGTGGGTCGGAACTTACTTCAGTTGTGTTAAATAGTGTGTGGAAAAGAAGTGGTATGAAACAGATGTTGAAAAACGTTGGTTACACAACATGGATGGATTTTGATTCCAGAACAGTTCTGTCCTATTATTCATATGGCATGTCACCTCACAATTTAAAGGACAAACTGAGTTCAACTGAATACCTTAATTCTTCTAGGGGTTGTGTGTATGTGCATGCGAGGGGAAAGGCCTGGTGCCATGAACAATAACAAAATAATCCTCTGGGTTCTGTCATCCCAGCTACGGCTGAGCTTTGTAGTGGTATGGGAAAACATTTTTCTGCTTCCAAATTAAGTGGTTTTTCTGATTAAACTATATTTTGCTCAGCACATTTGTGCTGAGGCACAGTGTTCTCAGGATCACACTGAGTAGAGCTTAGTGCACTGTGCTGGTTTGGGCTGGAATAGAGTTGAATTTTTTCACAGTAACTGTGTTTTGGATTTGTACTGAAAATAGTCTTGATAAAAAGTGGATGTTGTAGTTACTGCTCAGCAGGGCTCGCACAGAGCCAAAGTCATTTCTGCTCCTTGCATTGACCCAACAGAGCAGGCTGGGGGTGCACAAAGAATTGTGAGGGACACTGCTGTGCCAGCTGACCCTAGCTGACCACAGGTGTATTGCATACCATATGGGGTCATACTCTGCAATAAAAATTGGAGGAAGGCTGATGGGGGTGTCTGCTGGTCATCAGTCAGTTGGTGATGAGCAGTTGTTTTATTTGCATTACTTGTCTTTCTTGGGTTTCCTTGTCACCTCTCTTTGTGGTTTTGGATTTTTTCTCCTTGGAATTTTTTAAAAGAAATTTCTAATTATTACACTGTTTTTATCTCAACCCACAAGTTTTTTGCAGTTCTACTCTTCTGATTCTGTCCCTCATCCCACTGGAGAGGACCAAGCAGGTGGTTGTGTGGTGCTTAGTTGCTGGCTGGGGTGTGGTGCTTAGTTGCTGGCTAGCAGTTCTGTTTGACACCCAGTGTGGGGCTTGAAGGTGTTGAGATAATGGATTTGAACAGAGTATATTAGATAAAATAATTATAAATTGTGTAAAAGTTGTTGATCAGAATATTGATTTTGCTGTTCTCAATATTGATTTATCTGATCTCTTCCATGTTCCATTTTTTGCTCTACATGTTGAAGATTTGGGTTGGTTTTTGCAATTTGCTGTGCTTTGTAGTGCTTAGTGATTTTTTTTTTTGTATTAGAACATTGGCCTTGAGCTTAATCTGCTATTTGGGCTCTGTACTGAAGCTGTTACTGTCTTCTGGATACCATGTCAGGGAGACAATTAACAATTATACATCTTTGCCCAAGATTTTTTTTTTCTGTGGAACAAATACAGAGTAGCACCTTCAGTACATTCTTCTATGATGTTTTCTTCCTCATTGCCATAACTTCAGTATCTTGACTGTCCTTGGGCAGTCAAAATATTTCTACTGGTATTTCTTAGGAGTATAATTTAGGCTTTTTGGAAGATTAACAGGCTATTCTGGAATATCTCCCACGCCTCACAGCAGTGTGCTTACGGGTGGCAAAGCATGTGGGAGAAAATGGGCAGGTAGGACATGATAGAAGTGGCATTCTATCATGAAGTGATAGAATGTTTGAAAGAAAGATGCCCTTGCTATCCCAAAGAGGCCCAGCTTATTACACTGTGCTGGGACCTGGCTTGCTCCTATTGAACACTGCTCAATACTGATCAGCACCCTCAAGGAGAAGAGGGGATTTCTGGGTCTGAAAATATACCACTTTGACTAAGCCAGAAACCCAGCTTTCAATTATATCAGTTGTTCCTGTAACTAAAAATAAACTACCAAAGCAAAAATCATCTCATCTGGTCCGGAATGAAGCAGGTTCTAGGAGGGAACAGGAGACGGAATCAGAAGCATAAGCCGTGCTGCAGCAGAACAGTCATGAGAACAGGAGGAAGGGAATGAAATCATAAATGAGAAAGTAACCACCTGATTCCTATCCCTAAGTGATTTGTGAGATAGCAAAAACCATTTTTTTCAGTTTCTTGCAAAATGTCTAATAAAATCTCGTGCAGGCAGCAATTACTGTATGTTTGTACTGTTTTATTGTCTGTGCTACAAGAGGTCTTGGACTAGCAACCATGATTCTTCCTGCACAGACTAAAAGTAATTTTATATTTTAAAACAATTTCCTGTTAAAAATGTTTCCTTTACTTACATATACTCAAAATTTTTTTATTTTTAAATCTAGGGAACATGAATGGTTTAAGCAGGACCTTCCAAAATACTTGTTTCCTGAAGACCCATCATACAGCTCTACCATGATTGATGATGAAGCCCTAAAAGAAGTGTGTGAGAAGTTCGAATGCACTGAAGAGGAAGTGCTAAGTTGTCTGTACAGCCGAAATCATCAGGACCCTCTAGCTGTTGCTTATCACCTCATTATAGATAACAGAAGAATAATGAACGAGGCCAAAGACTTCTACTTGGCTACAAGTCCACCAGATTCGTTTCTGGATGATCACCACCTGTCTCGCCCTCACCCTGAACGAGTGCCATTCTTAGTAGCTGAAGCACCACGTCCTCGCCACACTCTTGATGAGCTGAATCCACAGAAGTCAAAACACCAAGGTGTGAGACGGGCTAAATGGCACTTAGGAATACGGAGTCAGAGTCGACCAAATGATATCATGGCTGAAGTTTGTCGAGCAATTAAACAATTGGATTATGAATGGAAGGTAACAAAATAGCAAACAACAATGCATTTTGGTTTTAGCTTTGTAGTTACATAGCCCAGAGGTCTGAAACTGTTCTCATGTTCTGGCATTAATCTCGTGGGCCTGTGCTGTCTGCTGTGCCAGAAGGGTTTTGGGGGAGACTGGACATGCTTACAGGAAAAAAAGTCTTGCTGAGGTTTTCTGTTGGGGCTGTAGGAATTATTTCTCTTGGCTAAAAAGCCCCCCAACAACCCTCAAATCCAACAGGTAATGAAATCTGAAATCACTTGATAAATACTAGTGAATTGAAAGGGCAAAAACAATATACAGTGATATTCAAGCAGTTCTGGTTAACTGACTCAAATGTCTTTCATACTAGGTTGTAAATCCATATTATCTGCGTGTTCGGAGGAAGAATCCAGTAACAAGTGCATATTCCAAAATGAGTCTCCAGTTGTATCAGGTGGACAGCAGAACATACTTACTGGACTTCCGTAGTATTGATGGTATGTGAAGAGTTCCTTAAGTTAATTGAGTTGTATGGGAAATCAGTCTACTTGCAGACATGTCTTTATTTACTTACTTAGAAGTGAAGTAAGCGTTGCCCTTTTTTATTTTAAACCAATCTTATCTGTATCAGTGTTTCCTTATTCCTTCCTGCACTAGTGTTCCTGTGATAGAAGCTTAGCTGCTGCATGCCTTAAATAATTGCTTTTAAGCTATATCAGCTCCTGAAGAGCTCCATTTTGTGTCTGCATCAGAACTAATACTAGTAATGGAAAAGAGGACGGGATTGTTGGAGGTGAGATTGAGATCAGCATAAGCTGCCTTTGAAGCCTCACCCCAGATTTAAACATTAATTTAGATCTGAACTAAGCATGCGAACAGTGTTTTCTAGTGAAAATAAAGCTTGACATCTAGGCATTTAAATTTGATTTGGATTGTACTTTGCTGTACTGGGTCTGACTGAGATGCAGTTAATTTTCTTCATAGAAGCCTGCATGGTGCTGTTTTGGATCTGTGACTAAAGCAGTATTGATAACACACGAGTGTTGCTGAGCAGGACTGGCGTAGTATCCAGCCTTTCTTTTTCCACGCTGCCATGTTGGGGGGGAACAACAGCTCTGCAGAGCTGAGCCAGATTGAACAAAGGGACGTTCAGTGCCATATTATGTTATGCCTAGCAAAGAAAGGGCTTTTGGGGAAGGTAACCTTGAGACCAGCTGGGAATCAGTGTGCTTTGGAGCTAGTGAGTGGTTGCCTTTGTATCACTTCTCCCCCCCATTACTTAAAACTGTTTATTTCTACTCATGAGTTTTCTCAGTTTTGCCCTTTCAATTTTCTTCCCCATTGCACTGAGATATCAGTTGCACGGCAAAACTAACCCATCAGTTCTAGGAGTAGCTAAAAATTTGATGTAGGAATTGTATGCTTGCAATAGCTAAAGTCTTAAAAGCATTTAGTTTAACCTGTAGAAAAATTTGTTTTATGGAGTGACAGTAACAGAGTATACAAAGCCTGGTTAGATGAAGTGAACAGAGGAGCTAATAGAGACTGAGCACAATGCTTGTTTATGGGCATAGTAGACTAAAGGAAAATTACTTACAGCCAGTGGTGAAGCTTGCATGCCTAGGAAAACATTGCAAGATAAAAAGGAATTTTTTTTTTGTTGGACTGCTTACAGCCATGCAGCTGGGGGAGGGCAGCCTGCTACAATCCTGGTTTCCACTTTTGAGGAAGTACAATGCAAGGGCACAGATTTGTCATATCTCTTCCAACAGTTAAACTGATTTGACATTCCTTCTCTCCACCGTGGTTACCTGTTCTCTGTTCCTCTTAACAATTTGTAATTTAAAGTAGCTTTGTGTAAACAGGAGAAGATTGCCTTTTCACTCTTTTCTCCTGAAATAACTTTTCAGGAGCCACCTTAGAGCCAAGTTACTGTTAAGTATTCAAAATAAGAGTAGAGATGCTTCAGCAGAACACAAGTATTAAGGTGAAACTATTTTCTCCTCATACTGAGGGTAAACATAAGTTTCTGCAGCCCAAATGTACAACATTCTATGGTGAAAAACTTTCAAAGCAGAAGAATAAATTAATGCAGATACTAACAGTTACAATGTGCTAATGAAGTATCATAAAAATAGAAATAATAACAACATATAAATACCAAAAAGAGAACAAAAATATAATAAAAGTAGATGCTAGAAAAAAATCTACAAACTGCTATTCAACTTAATCTTATGATGCTGACCTGTTTTTGTTTTGAGTAACCTAAATTGAACAATTAGGTGCTGAAATATCATGAAGAATACAGTTAGTATTGGTCTGAACAAGATGTAAATAGTTCTGGAGTACAGTTCAGAGTACAGAAAGAATTAGGATAAGAACATTTGCTTTTGTGCTCTCTATATATAAGCTTTTATTTTGTATCAAATACAGTTTGCAAAAGCTCTTTATTTATTAATCAAGATTTTAAAGACAAGATTAAGAAGTGTGAGAAGATACTTGCTCTTCTTAGAACTCATTTGATACTAATACCCAATTTTCCTCCTCTCTTCCCTTGTCCCCAGATGAAATCACTGAAGCGAAGTCTGGGACTGCAACTCCACAGAGATCAGGTTCTGTGAGCAACTATAGATCTTGTCAAAAAGATTCAGATGCTGATGCTCAAGGAAAATCTGCAGATACATCCCTTACCTCATCAGTGAACTCTTCGCTTGACTCTTCTACAGCTGATGTAACTCCTAGACCGGGGAGTCATACAATAGAATTTTTTGAGATGTGTGCAAATCTTATTAAAATACTTGCACAATAATTTTGAAGATGGGCTTATTTCTTTTATAGCAATAAGCATGCCTAAATCATAGTCAGATGCTTCCAATTATAATCAAGTTAAATTAACTTAGGCGCTGAAAAAGCTAGCCACAGAATGCAATTTGCATGGGGATTAAAATTATTATGGGCAGTTACTATATATTATTTTGAAGCTGGAGTGAATTCTGATTGCCTGCTGTCCAATAGCATAACACAGGTACAGGAAATAACATGCCCTTTGGGTATTGTTTGTAACATTTTACCTTGAATGCAAAATAGGCTGCCTGTAACATTTAAGCTAGATGGACCTTGTTTTTTTTCTCTGGTTATACATATATCTGATGCACTGTAAGTTAACATACATGTACTAGTTCAGTGATCTCAGTATGACTTGTTGGTCACCCTCTGTGACTCAGAACTATCAACATCTCTTAACAGTAATGTGTTATCACTGCTGTGTTTCTTCCCCCTTACTTGACAGAAAATAATAGAGAATACTTTGATGCATTACAATGTACTACTTTTAACAAAAAATGTTATTAAATGCATGCAAATCCAGCCAGGTGGAAATGCGTGTAGGTGCTCTGTAATGAACTGAGGGTGAAAATTCTGTGGGCAGTGAGTGGAACGATTAAGTCCATAACAGTGGCAGGGGACTTAATGCTGAGGAGATGTGGCATCCCATGGGCTAAAGCAAAATGTTGCTTTGTGGAGAAGCAATGTTGCTGTGAGGAAGCTCTTCATCTGTGCCTGTTATGTTAGTGTGATAGCAGCACAGCAGCTCCCCACTGCTGCTGCAGGCTGAGAATACTTTTCCTTATAAACATGTCCTTGTAATTAAGAGCACAGCCTGAGGGCTGTTTCATGCTATTCCAGAATCTGAAATTGACAGTTTTTTTAACATATGTTAATACTTTGATACAGCTGATTATCACATTAACTTAGGATATACTATATAGTATTCAGTATGAAGTGAAAACTACGTATATAGGTTTCTAGTTTTTCCCAAGCCACCTTTCTAGAAAACCGCTGTTTAGTATAGCTGAATTAAACAGTCTAACTTTTCAGTTGAGTATTGAAAACTGATCATGACAACTTGAATGCTAGCTTTCAAAACGTTTTCAAGAGTAGATTGCAATTACCCATAATAAAAATCCTGCATTTTTGGTTTTTGCAGCATTCCAGGGAAAAAATTGAACCTTATGTGTTAAAATCACAGGTAGTACTTGCATGAAAACCTTTAGTCTCTCTTAAATTGGATATAATTAACCATGGTTCCATTTTCATCTAACACTTAGTATATATAAACAGTTGTAAAATACTTAGTTTTGCATTCAAGACTTAATGTTTACTTCAAAGTAATATTCATGACCTACATAGTTTCAAAGGTTGCTCCCCCAGGAAGAGGCTGGAAATCCAAGCATTACCATGAAAAGTGAAACCTGGACTCTACACGTGGATGGAAATTCTTGCCAATGGCTGAGATTTTATCCATGGGAAACTGCTAGCTACAGATATAAGAACAGTTTAAATCCTGGCCAGCTGGCTTCACTCCAGAAATTCACATGCACAGAATCTGAAGAAACATAAAGCTACTTTTAAGCCCCAGAACTGCTGTAACTGCGTTCTGAACTGGGTGATTGTGAGGTCTGTCTAGTAGATAGGTACAAATTACACCTTCATTTCTTTATCCTTAAGTGTCACAGATGGTCCCCATAGGGACAATGGCTGTATCACTGTACGTTAAAGTGGAAGATTTTCCAAAGTGGAAGTTAATATTGAAAGTTTAAACCCAAAACTTAAACATGCCAACCTGAGGGACCAGCTGCAAATCCTACAAAAAAGTCCTGTCTTTAGTCTTGTAAGAATTGGTTCTGATGTACTGAATAAATCAATGTGTTCACTTTTGTTAGTCTTTATTTTGGAATTATTAAGTACTGCACTTGTATAAACACTACAGACGCACAGGTTTTTAAATTGTAGTAATTCCTCATCTGGAATTGGTTTGGGATCACTTGCATATATTAAACTATTTATAAATGCTATCTGCTCCTTGTAATGCTGACAACACATGCAAGGTGTAGAGATGCAAAATAGTTTTTAATTTTTATATACCTTTTTGGCCTTCTTGTGCATTAAGACAACCCTGGTTTGTCCTTAGTTTTGGTATCAGGAGGTTAAAGCAAGTTTCTGGCAGAAGTGTACAATAGATGTAGTTTTAAATAAAGTACATTTTTATGGTAGATCAATTTTGATGGCCAAAGGTTTTCTGATTGAACTGAGATTTTTATAGGGAGTGGGAGGGGTAGAAAGGGGCACTAACAACCTAGTTGAACCCAGTTGCCTGTTGTGTGACTTTCCTATGCTTTGTAGATCTTGCTGTTGAAATTGCTTTCTTTACGTGTTCCTACTGATCTTGCAGACCTATCGTTAGCATTGCACTAGAAGCTGCCAATAGGCTGGAAAGTGAAACTTCATTAAGAGAGCTGCCAGAGTTGTAAGGCAGTTTATGCAGATAAACAAACTGGTAAAGTGTGTTCCTCTGTAATCCTAAACTTACTCCTGTTGGAGTACAAGCAGTTAACTTGTCTTTGTATTGTAATTTTTTCAGTAACATGGATGAACCTGGGCTGTCCATATGCAATATACCTCACTAGGTAATGGATAAAAAAAATTCATCTTGGTGGTGCAATATGAAAAAAAACAACCTTTCATGTTTGTCTTGATATGTGTGTTTAATACAAACTTTGACCTAAATTTTATTTTACCAGTTGATTACCATTGTAAGATATGAAGTCCTGTTCTAACAAAGATGTGCCTACTTCCTGTTAATTTCTTTTGATAAAGCTGAATGGCAAAAATGCTTGTTTCTAACTGTGTAACTTTTTAAACTTTCAAAACTAAGTAAACATGAAACGCTGAACCATCTCTGTTTGAAACTGTGTGCATGCTGTTTTCTAGTGTTATATATGTTAAGTGGAAAAGAGCTGTTATACTCGTTTTAAAAACAGCAAGTACTACAATTTTAGAAAAAGCAGCAACACAGCATTAATTACATCAGAGTTCCCAGCTAGACACGCTGGTGCACTAGCAGTGCTCGCCTGATCCGACTGACCCTTTTCCCCTAGATCCTGTAAACCCTTTTGCTGCAGAAAAAGGATTTGAGACGGAACGAACCCTGAACACGGTGTAAAAGCATTCCTCGTCTCGCATCTCCACTCAGCCTTTCCTTCGCACCACAGATGGGGCTTTTCTCTCGGAATTTGTCCCTCTAAGTAGGGAGCAGTTTTAAACCCTGCAGCCTGTCTTTTCTTCTTCTTGTTGAGTTTTTTTGTTTGGCTTACGGTTTTTTTTTGTATTTTTGAGGAGGTGGGGTCTTTGTTTTTGGTTTTTTGGGGTTTGGGCTTTTGTGGGATTTTTTGTTTGTTTTTGGTTTTTTGTCTTGGGTGTGGTTTTTTTTTTTTTTTTCTTTTTGGTGTTTTTGTTGTGGTGGTGGTTTTTTCCCCTTTAGAGGAAAAACCCATCCTTGGGCGCCTGGGTGACTTTTTCCTATGGTACTTCTCGCCCGGAGCCACCTCCCCATGGCGGGTGGCTGCTGTCCCAGGGCGCAGTCAGTAAATGCGGGGGCCGTTCCCGCCGTCCCGCCCCTGTCCCTGTGTGACACTCGAGCACCACGAGCGGTGGCACTCCCAGGGCCGGGTGTTTTTCCCCTCCGCCCTCGCTCCTGCGCTCCGCCGCTGCCTCAGCCCGCACAGGAGCGGGGGGGCCGCGGGCGCCTCACGGCATCCAAGCGGCACTGCCGCCCCGAGCCGGGGCGAACTACAGCTCCCGGCTGTCCCTGTCGCCGCCCCGGTTCCTTCCTGCTCCTGCACTGTTCCTGCCGTGCCGCCCCGCCTTTCCGCTTCCTGCCGCGGGCCGGGGCTGGCGCGGCGCTTCCAGCCGGGAGAGGTGGCCGGCGACAGTGCCAGGTACTGCCGCGGGGATCTGGGCTGTGCGTGCCTCATTGGCAGCTCGGGTGCAGCCGATCGGCTGAGTTTTTTTGTGGAGGCGTGCCCCTCTGTATTACTGTTTTAGCTTCGGGATGAGCGAGGCGTGATTTTTCTGCTGTGTACTTAAAAGCTTAATTACCAAACTACTGAAAATGCATTTTCCCTAGTTCTCCAGATGGCTTCTTTTGGGTGGAAGAGAAAGATTGGTGAGAAGGTCTCAAAAGCTACTTCTCAGCAGTTCGAAGCAGAAGCTGCGGATGACAAGGATCTGGGTGACGATGATGATGTTAACTGGGTGCATGCGGCTAAGAGAAGAAAGGAAATTCTTTTAGAAGATTGTGTAAGGAAAAGTAAGGAGCTCAAGGATGAAGGTGCAAATTTGGCTGAAAATAGGAGGTACTAATGTTATCTTACTCTTTTTTCATGGACTGAATAAGTGCTGCATGATATTTTAAACCCTTCTCTAAACACTAGTAATTTGCTAGTATCTGCATTGATATTTTTCGTAATTTGAAAAGTGATAATTTCTTTCATTCTGTCTTTACTGTCTGGTACTAAATAAGTTTTTGCCTTTGGTGGTGTTGTCAGCTGTGAAACAGTCTATATTCCACTTTATTTTTGCTTGTTCTCGTAACAACAACAACAACAAAAAGATTATAGAAGTCGAGATATAAAAAACTGATTGGATCTGAAAGCTGAAAGGGTAAATAGGATGCAGTGTGATAAGCCATACCGTAAGTAATGTTTTAGCCACTCTTGGAAATGTGTCTTTTTTCTCTTACTGAGAGTAAGCCTATTTGCCAGTGCACAGTGCCCAGGCAAATACTGCCAAGCAGCTAATGCGCTGTTGATCTGCCTAATGCTTTGTAAAGTCAGGTTCGGAGAGCTGCTCTGAGTGCCTTCTGTGGCCTGGAAGTTTGGCAGTTCTGGACGGATATTGCAAAAGTGGTTCCATTGTCCTGTTATACTTCAAGCGGGAAGTCTCTTTGGAGCAGAGGTGTGTTAGAAGAGGGAGAGGTGGACTATAAATTGCATATTGACTACATAGTTTGGCCAGATCTTCACTGGAGGGGGAAGAAACAGTTCTAAGAGTAGTCTCCTTAAAGTCTTCAGAATGCTTTGACATCTAAATTTTTATCCTGTCTTTACTTTTAAGAGCATCTTCACTTTATTATCTCAGATCAGAGATAACCTTATTTTCCTGGTAGAAACATTACCATGATGTCAGTATGTGCTCCTGTGCTGTTAAACTTTTTGTCTTAAGAAATGTCATGATAAAAAAGGGTTCCCTGGGCAATATGGAAGAGAAAACAACTTAGAAGTTTAAAGGAGGCAAGTTTATATATCGTAATAAACATACCCTATGTGTGGTTGGGTCTGATTTCTAAAAAAAGTAATGAATAAATACAAAATCTCTTTGAGAAAAGGCCTATTTTCAAATATTTAAATACAGTTTCCTCTTTTTAGTGGTCACTAAAATAGTGACACTGTTCAGTGAGTGACTTCTGTTGATTTGTTTGTGTTCCTGAGGCCTGTAATTCCTGAAGAAAATTTTGAAGACTTTTAAAGTTGAGTTTATATTAAAACCAAGTTAAACTAAATAAGTTTTAAGCATCCTGCCATTGTGTTAATCAATAGATTTAAAGCAGTAGTAGCATAAATGGGTTACATTAATATTAATAGCTGAAAACACGGAATATACAAATTAACAGGCAATTAACATCTCTGTTTTTAACAACAGAAAGAAATCATATGTTGGTCTAAAGAAAGGTAGATCCATTCTGTCCTTCTAGGAACATAGAGATTTCTGAATGTTTTCGTTCTAATCTTGTATCGCTAATACATCCTGTTCTTACATATATTAAACAGATTGATATTTTTATATTTTTTTATGTCTTTTGTTCTACATATGCCTTCCTTGTATTTTGGATGTTGTATATCTTTTCTCTATGTTCTTTTTTTTTTGTGTGTGTATATTTTTTGAAGTGTAGTAGGTCTCTTGAACAGCGACAAATATTGGTTTAGGCCAGGGACATAGTGAACAGCAAGCAATTTTTGATGCTTTTAATATCTTCACTTGGTCTTAGAAATTGAGTTCTCCATTACCTGTCAGTTAGAAAACAATACAAAAGCTTAACCCATCCGTAAGTCGCAATATAAGCATTTTTTGTGAATTTGGTGAGAACTATCTCTCATCAGAAGTGCTTGTAAGAACTACAGAGAAACTCTGAATGGTTTATAACAGGTATAACATTCATATCTGAGGCTCAACAGAAGTTCTCACTTGAAATTGTAGTTTCCATCAGTTACTCCAGCGCACTCCACAGTTCTGGCAGTGATGGTGATACAGTGCTTTCAGGTGATACAGTGCTTTCAGGGTGCATAACTTTCAGACAGATTTTCTCTTTAAAAAAAAAAAATTCACGTAGGTTGGAAGCTAAACGCACAGTGTAAGGCTTTTATTACTTAAACAGAGGGAATAGTTGATGTACCATTACACGCAACTTGAGGAAGCAGACTGAAAGGAAGGTGTACTCTCTCTGGTGGAAAGTGGTTGCTATGATTGTGTTCAGGCTTATGTGGTCTATTTCTTGAATATACATTTGTACAGCATAAGCAGACTCATGTAAATAATTAAATACTTATAGTGGATTGTTTCCTGAAGTATCAAAGTGTGGTAACAGTTTAAGAAAGATTTGAGTTGGATTGTGTAACATTCTAGAAGAAAAGCGGAGACCGAGCACTAGAAAGTAACAGAAGATTGGTTCTTAGTTGGTGTTACTTGTGGAGTGAAGGAGATCCTAGAAGAAAACAAACTTGTGAAGAAGCAGGGGGCTAAATAAAAGAAAGAAAGGAAAGTTACAAATTCAACTTCATTTCTTACGGTAGAGAGACTGAGGTAATGTGCATGGCAAAAATTAATATGATGAATTTTATAAGCAGGCCTATATTACTGAGCTAAAATAGTCATTACCATGTTGATGCTTTATTAGTCTACTTACGTTTTTTTCTGGTAAGAGAAGGCAGTGATGATGTTACAAGCCACACCATTAGTTAATTTCTCTGTTCGCGGTAAGTCTGTGTGGATGAGTGAGATCTCACTGTTTGGTGTTGGTAAAGTAGGTCTCAGTGCTTCTGTGGGGAAGGAGATAATGAATGAGATTCTTGGGCACCAGAATTTATGCAACCTGCTTTATTTGCCTGTTGTCAAAGCTGGGAGTGGAGTGGGGGGATTGTTTGGGAGGTGGTGGCCCTCTGTGGGTTTTCAGCTTTTGTGGAACTGTTTAAGGAGTATTTGTACCTGCTGTAATGTGTGTGCACGAACCTGATAAGCTGAGACAGACAGATACACAGAAGAAAAACGGTGATGAAGATGACAGTTTCTGATCTGTATTTCGTAATTTTTTGTGGGATGGGACGAAAGATTAGGAGTCTACCAGAAAAAGGTGTTAAACTAAGTTGATCATCACAGTGGATGCGTTACTGTGAAAAACACTGTTTAGGAGATGCTGACCTAGAAACTTGCTAAGTAGGCAGTGTTGAAGATGGGTTGTGAATGGGTGATCTTGTCAGAACAGCAAGAAAAGGCAGAGCTATGGAAGAAGTATCACATTTGTATGCTCTTTTGGGAGTGTGAGAAGGAGCAATGAAACAAATATGTGCAAATACACACACAATGTTTTGGGAACAGGCACATGATGTTTGTTATTCTTTGGGCTGTTTGGTGCAGGGCATGGAGGTGGCCTTTGATGATCCCTGTGGATCTCTTCCAACTCAGGATATTCTATGATTTATATGAACAGGATATTGTCTGGTGGTGGAAAGTGTGGAGAATATTCTAGAGGAGAATTTTTTTTTGCTTATAGGAAACTTAAAATACTGATGGATTATCCATCTTGAGCCACCAAGTATGGATGTGTCCACATACACTGGAATTCAGAAAAAAAAACAACTGAAAAGCAAAACCAAACCCCAAGAACTCCAATCCAGGTTTTTTTTGTGTTGATAGTCCTACACTGTTTTAAATCCAGCATGAGTTCACGTGCTCAGCCTTAGTATTTTGAACACAGCAATTTGCCATTACGGTGTTATTTGACTGGGAGGGAGGTAAGCCTTTGTCTCTGGCCACACGGTTAAGAAATATTTGAGATGCAGGTAGACAGTGAAGTATGATGTCCTTAAATACATGACATGTGAGAGCTAACAGCTGGAAGAAAAACTTCAGACTTGTGTCCTCAATGTAACTGAGTTGCCTGCCCATGCAGTAGCTCTGCAGTCATCCCTGTGCTGTTTTCAAACCACACACTTCTGTAGCTGCCCAGTGAGTGGCGATAAAGCTCTTCTCAGTGTGTCCTGAAGAGGTGCAGGATTTCTGTTGGAAGTAGACACTGTCGGGTTTAAATTCTCAATATTTGCGCTTTTTTCTTTAAAGTTTTGCTAAATAAATGTTAATACTGCTTTCGCTTCTGATTATGTTAATTGTGCATTGCAGTAAAAAAGAGTAAAAATTTCCATCTTGATTGGGAAGGTCGTGTTTTCAGCTGGAACACCTCTATATTAGACGTTCCCCTCTATTAAAAAAAATTCTTTCACTTTGTCACTTGGTGTCTAAATTAGATTGATTAATAAGATTTTAGTTTTTTTTTCCTTTAGCTTTTGCAATAGCAAATTAAACAAGGACATGTCAAAGTGCAGTGACTAGACCAGGTAACAGGCCGATTTTCGTGGAACTGTTTACTTTTCTGGAGAGATTAAATTTTTAGAATTGCTTAATCTTTTAATCTGTTTAAAAATTGTACTTCTCTGAAGGGTCATTTTTTCCACATTTTAGCAGTTGAGACTTTTTTGTCTGATGTGAATGCCAGCATGACTCTCAGATGTGTAGTTTGTGATTCTTTAGCTATATACGCTGTAGTTGAGTTTGTTTTTCTACTAGACATTGTAGGTTGCCTAATGATGAGGCACATACCTTTGAAAAGTATGCTTAGTGTTGTGGTAAGTCAAGTGTTTGCTGAAAAAAGTTGTCAGGTAGAGCAGATTTTAACAATTGTATTTATTTCCATTTACCCATGTGTTTTAGGTTTAGATTATGGTAAGTACTTTATTAAAAATGAATTATGAAAGTTATAAAATTATTTTCAGATTATATAGCTAATTCATTTTGATGCAACTTGTCATGATCCGGGGAGGTGCTCTGGTGGGGTACTGTGACCTCCTAATCTGACTTTAACAGAAAGTCGCTCGGCAGCCACTGCATTCACACAGACACACACACGCTCCGTACAGCTTCTTCGACAAACCGACGGCAAGGAGGCAGGAAGGGTCTTTGTGTGGAATTCCACGGCACAGGTTTATTGAGTTCCATACGTGAAAATGGCCCAAGCACAAAGATGAAGGGGGATGGAAGGTTTCAGCCTACATCTGGGGGTGGGGAAAGCTGCAGGGGTAGTACATAGGCGGGATTAGGGTACAGGAGCCAATGGGAAAATCTGAGTGAGTGGCAGGGAACAAGGTCCAGTGGGAGAGTGGGGAAGGGAGAACTTTCCAAAGGAGCAGGCAAGGTACAAGGGGGCGGAGAGGCCAACTGGGGAAGCAGTACTGGGATACATTTATATAATGAAACATCATCCTAGGAAAGGTCTTTCCAGATCACTCTAACCTGGAGAGGATTTCTATCCCTTGTATTATGGGCCACTGGCCCCCACAGCAACTAACATGGCAAAGGATAGAGATCATTGTGTTGAAATTGCTTTTCAAGTTAAAGTCATTAAAACTGATATTACTTACACAATACAGTGTTAATAAAGAGGTTTCTTGGAAGATCCCAGCAGCTGTCTTTGGCAAAAACATTTCATCAGTTTAATCGGCTGAGTTACGTTGTAGAGTAGCCTATAAAAAATAGAGTATGTTAAGAGAGAAGAGGGATCCAGGAGAGCAGGTTTCAAGTTTTTTGTTTCGAGTTTTCTCCCCTGAACTCAAGAATGGTTCTTCCTGATGAAAAGGAGGTCATGAAAAGGTGAGTAAGAGTCCTGTGTGGATGTACAGGAAGCTCCTGACAAAATCCAGACATAAAATGGAAATTTACAAGAGGTGAGAACAGAGTTGTGTGACCGAGTCAGACCACAGAGACTCTGTCTGCATATGCAGGGATGAAGTCAGGAAAGCCAAAGCCCATGTGGAGTTGAATCTGGGGAAGGATGTGAAGGGTAGCAAGAAGGGCTTCTACAGGTATACCAGCAACAAAAGGAAAACAAGGAAAAGTGTGGGTCTTCTACTGAATGGGGTGGGGAATCTAGTGACAAAGGATGCAGAACAGGCACTCGCTGTGTGCTTTGCACTGGTCTTTACTGACTGGTAAGTGTTGCCTTCAGGAACCCCAGGTCCAATGGACCAGAGGGAAAGTCTGGCACAAGGAAGACTTGCCCTGGATGGGTCAGACTGAAATGTTTAGATTAACCTGATGTATAGAAGTTCATTGTACCTGATGAGGACCCTCCTAGAGTGCTGCAGGAGCTGGTTGATGTCATCACAAAGAATCTTCAGCTGCACTTGAGAGGTCATGACAGCAGGGCATGGTTCCTGGGAGCTGACAGATTGGTAGGGAGTGGTATGGATTTTCCATCCATGTTGATACTCTGGGCAGTAGCCTGAGCAACCTTCTTTAGCTGACCTTGCTTTGAGCAGGTGATTGGACTAGATGATCTCTAGAGTTTCATTCCAATCTTGGCCATTCCGTAAGTATATCCCATTAAAACTTCAGACACATTAGAATACAGAAGGTAGTCCGTCTGACTTAAATTTGACTTTTAAAATTTTGATTCACTAGTACAGGTATCTTTGGTGGAATACTTGGGGTGCAGAAAGAAGTTCAAAAAGCTGCTCTGCCTTGTTACCATCTCTGCTAACTGATGTCATTTAAAGCAAAAATGTGTTTTAAAAGTTAAAAAATTAAAAGGATTGATTCAGTAGATAATCTGTGAGTCTATAAACTTTTATTTCTGGCTTCAGGAATAAAGTCTGAGGTTCTGTTAGGCTGCTGGTATAGTGTATTGGCAATGTTGACTCTTTTGTAAGAGTAATCTGAAAGCCCTACACGATTTGGATTTTTATGATTAAGTGTAGGAGAAATTGCTGGAAAATGCTTATAATGAAACCAGAAGTATGTAGTAAGTACTCATGCCTACTGTTCCTTGTAGGCTGAAAATAACTGTTTGGTATCAGTTTGGATGTAATTTGCATACCAGGTATAATTAGCTTTTATATATAATGCGTACGTCCTTCAGAGTGAATTACCAATACCAGTATTCTGCAAACAGAATTAAAAGTTTTAGTATCAGTAATTATTTGACTAGATTGAGAGTTTTCTCGGGTTAGTCATGCCAAAATACAGAGAACATAAGTAGGTTTCACACTGCAAGTAAAATTGTCCAGTGCAAACAGGGGCTTGATTAAAACTGTCCTGAGTTCTAGTCAAAATACCTGCTCATTTTTTGAAGTTTTCCAGTGTTTAGCATTACTGTCTATTTTGTATCTATATAAAACTTCCTTACTGTTACACTTTCGTGGGAATGCTGTACACGTGATACGCTCACTGAAGAGGCGAAGGGTGTATAAGCTGGAAGTCCTGCGTGCAGAACACATGAGCTGAAACAGAAAAGGCTGAACAAGTATGGACTTTGTACCTTTGTTTTTTGGAGAAAGCATGTTACAGCTTCTCTCTTATTAGTCAGAACATACGGATTGTTTTTCAGGCCTCATAACCTTTCTACAGAATTAAAAAGCTGCAGAGGATGTTTTGCAGTGTTTAACACCCTCCTGTAAACTGTTGTAAGAAGTAACACAGTAATTTTTTTGTCTAAGTTAACTTTTATTGCTAGCTTTCTTTTTTTTTGTCACTTACTGATAGAGTTGTTGCTTCCTGGTGATGCATCTAGCTGGCCCCTCTGATTGAGGAGGAAGTTCTTTGCAGACTGTTTAAGTAGTTATTCTCGTTTAAATTGTAATTTATCTTTAAATTGGCTATTTTATTTTCATTCTGGAAAACATTATTTTCCGACAGCTGGTAACTATTTGGCAAAGCAGGAGTTCAGTTATGAAATTGTTACTAATTTACTGCAGATTTCTCTGAGAGTGAGTGCAAGAATTGTAGATTATTTAAGCTGTACCCAGAATCTGAATAGTTTTGAGAATATCTTTTTGTTAGAATTGTTGTTCCTTGAGGATACTTGAGGATACATTCCTTGATGACACCATATGAGCCATCTGTATTTGAATGTCTGCATTTTTCTGTATATATGTATTTGTAAATAGAAGCAGAAGGAATATTCATACACCAACTGTAGACTGTGGAATAATTTATATATGTACATTTACATATATATTTATATTTTCCTTCAGGGAAAGCATAATTTAATTGATGTCTGTGTATCATCCTGTATAATTTAGGCAGTTGTTGTCAGCCAAGACAAGAATCAGTATTGATTCAATGTGTCTTGATAGTGTGAGGAGAAAGAGGTACAGCCTGTGAGGCTGCAGGGTGACTGCAGTCCTCCTGTAAACACCTCAGGTTAGGTATCTAAACTTAGGTGAGGGGATTTGGGCCTGTCAGATTTTTTGGACGTGAAGGAAGGGCAATTTATGTTACCTGCCTTTGTGTTTGTGTCTAGAGGGTCTGTTCCTTCTGTGCATGAAATATAATTTACAGAACTTTATAAGTGAAAAGCTGTGTTTTTCGCTGGATATGCACTGTTTTTTTTTAAATAAAGTCTTCAAAAATGTGTCTGTTTACTTAACATCTCCTCTCATATTTAAATATGTAGAGAATGTTATTGGAATTGAAGAAGCATTAAAAAAAAGGGTTCTTAAGTGTTTCATCAGTATGTATTAATTTTTGATGTATATGTTAATGTCTCTGTATAGAGGATTCATGCCTGCCAGTTCCTTTTTTCCTATCCTTTCTATGTATATGAAGTTACTGGAAACTAATGAATACTCGCCTCAGATTTTTATAGGCAGTACTCAGTAGTTTCTAAATTTTTATGTTGCTTGCTGCTTCTCTTGTTTTGTCCAATTTCTAGCGTGCTTTCCAGACAACTTTTGTTTATGACCCAGTAGGACAGTTGCATCTAATCCCAGAACACCTCTGTGGTGCTTCTTAACTATATAACATATAAATAATATAACATGTAAATAAATAATATAAAAATATAAATATTGATATCACATTACTTTTATTTTTTGTTACTCACTATGATAATATTTTGCATTTAATTTTTATCGCTCATTATCCTAGCTTTGTTTGAAAAATTACAATATGTGAAAGCACATGGGCTGGCATATTTCTAGCCTTGTAAAGTATACAGAGGTAGAGTAATTAACTCCACCTTTTTTCACTTAATTTTTCTGGTAGTCTGTGATTTTCCTTGAATCTGATGTGTGTATGCCACCAGTCTTTGAGATATTTTCGCACATGAGCATTCACAACCTTCTGCTGTGTATAAGGGACACTGAGTGTATATAGCAGAGTGCTACTGGTGCATTTTTTTCTCTTCCTAGTGCTGTGTTGAGGTGAAGTGCTTCAGTGTGAGTTTCTCTCACGGTTGGCTTGATTACTGAAACTGTCTTCATGTATTCATTCCTTTTCTCTTCCTGGGTGTTATTGTGTTAAACTATCTGAGACAGGGATTATCTTTTAAAATAGGTGACATGGCGGCAGTATAGCCAGTGCTATTTCCATCCTGCAAAAACCAGTTTCTGCTAGCAGGTCTGTGCTGGTAGATGGCAGCTAGAGGTTTGTGAGAATACTTGGATACAAAAGTCTACCTAGCAGGTTAAAGAACATGCTTGAGCTTAGAGATTTTGCCTTTAACTTCAGTTAGGCATTCTAATGGTGCAGCTTTTAAATGTAGGCAATTCTATTATTTATATCCCTAGCATAATACAACTTAGGAAAACCTAGTAATTTGCATTAATAATCTAAGCACTTTTTATAGATAAATACAAACTGGGGCCTTTTCCACATCCTTCGTAGGATCCCCTGTATTAATGATATCATGTATTACAACATGGATACTGTAAAATACGATCATATCTCATTTTTTTAAAGTGACAGTTTTGTGGTTTTGTTTTTTGTCCAGACCTAGTGTTAAATACATCAGTTGCATACATCTAGTAAAAACTTGATTAATAAAACCTTTGTGTTTAGAAATTACTTTTTCATAATATTGTTTCCTTTCATAGGGGAAGCAGCAGGGAAAAAAAAATTAAGTGCTTTCCTAATTTAATATCTTTGTCCAGTTGCTCTTTAAGTCTAGTTATTGTTGCTGACGAAGATAATATCCCCCTCCACTGCTGTTGTTTTAACTGTCTCTGTCATTCATGGAATTTAATTTTGAAATAGTAATTTAGTATCCCGTGCGTGATCCTTACTGAATATGATGTGTACCTGTTGCACATTAAAATGTACAACATTAAATTGTTGTGACATGTAAATTGTAGTTAAAATGTACTGAATTTAAGGGATTTTAATTGCCCATTTGGTTCAGTGGTTTTCTACAGAAGTAGGAGATGACAGTGTATTTTGTTATAAGATCTTGGTTCCTATATATATATGTCAGCTTGTCTTCTAGTTCCCTAAATGGTGTCTTCCATATCCTGTGGCATAATAAATACCTTCTATCAACCTTCTATACCTTCAGAATAAAAACCTTCTATCAACAACATCTTGTTCAACCAGGTGTTTTGAAGGGTTAACTCAAATAGCAGATAGGGAAAATTGAGAGTGGTGCATTCTCAGTTTACACTGTGGAAATATTTGGTGTTGTAGGACTGATGGTTGTTAATGAGTTGACTTCATAACATAAACTACTGCCACAAGAATAACTGCTTGGAAGGGTCCTGTATAGTAACATGTAGCCATCAAATTTATAAGAACTTAATTTATTGTGTATCTTGACTTCCTCTATTGTTTTTTGTCCTTTTGGTTTATTTACATGGCAGTTAACAATGCAGTAATTTTGTAGACAGTTTTTAAATTATGTCAGGGCTGAGTTAACCAAAAGTAAGGGCTGATGTGTGCATTCTCCCTGGCTTTGGTTGTTTGGAAGTACCTGGTCAAAGATTGCAGTTCCATCACTGGGTAAACTGAGTTGAGTTGGGCGTCAGTGTGATCCAGTTCTGCTGCTCTTTCATTTCCACCACTTTGCCATGGTCTCATTTTTTGTTTTTACCCTGGGGGAAGCCAACTCGAAGTATCAGTTAGTCACAGGAGTGGAGACGAAGACTGGCTGGAAAATAGTGTCTTTCTGGGTGCTGCTTCTGATCTGGTTCACAAATGCTTTTGACAAAATAGCCAGAAAAATGGGAGTGAGTGGCCAAACAACAGGGGAAGAGGAGAGAAGTTACTTCATTTATGCTCTATTGTTTAGATGTTGCCTGTGTTATGTTACGGTATTGCACTTAAAGTTTGAAATGGGTATCTGTGAATTTATTTGCACTTGTAGGCCAGACTTCAGTTTTTACACTTTTAAAACACTCATCTGTTTTTGCATGAGTCTAATTGTCTTACTTTTATCATTAGACTGTGAACAAACTACTAATTAGCTCATAGGGACTTTTCTAGCAGTTATTTTATCCAATGTTAGCAGTACAAGCTAAAGTACACTTTTTTGATAGGGGGTAGGTGCAGAAAGAGTCTTAACACGACAAAAATGTTAAAATATATTGTCAAATACTTTTGGTAAACCATCTGACCCATACAAAATGAGTGATAGACGTTGTATATTTTTCTTAGTGCAGTCATTTGGGTGACCAGTACATTTGTCCTGGTCGCAAAGAGAAGAATCACAGTATTTACAGTATCATCCTCAATTTTATATTATTGTGTTTAAATACTGTAATTCAGAGGTTTTAGACAGGAACCATATCTTCCTACCTATGAATGCTGTCCACTACAATCGTACCATGTAGTGAAAGAAGTAATGCAAGACTCCTTTCTTTTCATGGCTTCTGAAAAACAGTCACAGAAATTTTGGTTTTTTGAAGACCTGAGGTTTGCTATTTTGCAGCCAGTTCAAACTAATTCATAATTTTTACAGGCTACCATTCTTAGCATGAATTGGATATATTTTCATGCCAGTCTCTGGAATTTTACTGGCTCTAGCAACTAAATGGCAAATATTAAAAACAATGTTTTTTCTTTGACCTGACAGGTGGCAATAGAAGTCCAGTGTAGTAGACCATGTATGGCTTAAGCTTTTTGTCTTCTGCAAAAATCAGGAAGTGACGTTTAAACAAAAGGCAGTTCATAGTTGTAGGGGTTTTTTCAGCTACAGACTTTGGATAAGAGATCCTGGCAGTGAATAATGGATTGTATTTAGCTGGCTCCACAGTCCTATTTTACTGTTAAAAATAGGAGGCACCTGTTAAATATGTTGAATAACATAAAGTTACTGAAAGGCGTCTGCAGCCTAGACTTCTCTGTAGTAAGCTGTATTTGTCTGGAAGATTTAATAGAAACTTTTCTTTTCCTGGAAACAGGCTCTTGTGATGTTAAATTCACCTTCAGTGGATTTGGATGTTGGCATAGATGTTTTTATATTGGTTTTATTCTAGGCTGTGAATGAAACTCTTCTGTTTGCCAGAAGGTTAACCTTTCCTGGTGTTGCTCACACATAATTTATTTTCCTGGACATATTTGAAATATTGTATATTTTAAAATACATTTGTCATTCAGTTAAGTATTTTGACTTCCAGTCCTCAAAGAGCATTTCTGATTTGAATTTGACTAATATTAATTGAGACCTCAAAAAGGACTTGAATAGGGGCTTGATAAAGGTGTACATAAAGCATTCTAGGGGGTAGGATCACATGCTGAGATTGAAATAAAAATTTTCCAATCCTGAAAATAAACTTTGTTTTAGTGAGCCCTTACTAGACCATCTTTCTGTCACTGTCAGATTAGAAAGTCTTTCTGCAGAGCTCTGAATATGAAGGTGATAGGATACTGTTTGGTAAAATGCCGTTTTTTTATAATGCATTCAGTTTCATTACCATCACAACAGCTGTCTTGTTTGGTAAAGTAATTCTGCAGTGTAACTCCAGAGTAACACTCTCCAAGGTAATTTTCCAAATGGAGAATTACACTGGGGAGCTTCTTGGTGCTTTGAAACAAACTGTTTGGAGAGGTCATAACCTGGATTAGGCTGTTGACTTGGTTCAAGGAACAAAAGCTTTTATACTGGTGCAAAGCAGGGACAAGAAAGTAAATTGAGGTAAGTGAGGAGAGTGCAGAACAACTTTTGAGGACTCAACAGAAAGTTGCAGAGTCATTGGAAGACGTTTGCCTTTGAGAAATGTGGCAGAATTCCAATACTTCTGTATTGTGGGTGGAATTGAATGAATGAGGTTTCAAAGATTACTTATTTTAGTAGCTGATTTCTTTCGTGGTCTTCAAAAGTGAGAAAGGAATTGCAAGCAATACTGGAAAAAATTTAGAAGTGCTGTTGGTATACAGAATGAAAGAAATTAATACTAAAATTGAATAATAATAATAATTAAAATGTCCTAATTAATTTACAGAATAAATTGCTGTAATAAAACCTAAGGAAGTTTTATGCAAATTATTGGTATTATTACACTGAGCATTGTGCAAGTATAAAAAACCTTTAATCTGTCTCTTTTTTTCTGGGAAATTTTTGATTTAGTTTAATTGATTGTGAGGGTGTCCAGATTACTTAGTTTTGGTCATTATATTCTGATAATAAATTGAAATTGAGAGAGAAGAGTCATAAATATTGAGCAAAACTGGGAAAAAACCACCATGGTAAGGTAGTATATGCCTCAGTCTAAAGAAAATTTACTGGTGCTGTTAGAGTTTGTAGATGGTAGCTTTCCTCAAATTCAGGGAAAGGAATTGTAGAGAGATAGGCTTTTGTAAGTCAGACTTAATTATGTTCATCTTATCAGTGTAATCTACCTAACATGTAAAGAGAGAAGGTAGTAAAGAGTATATGTTAAAGAGCGTATTTTTGTATTTGAGACACAGATCCATTCTCCAGAATGCAGCCCTGAAGCTATCAAACTTTGCTTCCTTTTTGGTTTTTTTCCCTAGAAGGGATCTTCCAGTTTATAGATGTTGTACAGCTCTGTGCATTATCACAACAAACTTGTGTCTGTTGCCCTGTTTGCTTTTCTGAAAGTGTGTTGTGAATCTATTGATGGTACTATCTTTCAAAACTCAAAATGTTCTTTGTAGCTATTTCCTGCTAGGAGCATAGGATTTGAGTTATAAAGGAAGACTAAGAGGAAGAATGAATTTTACAGGTTAGAATTCAAAAGCATGGGATAAGCTGAAAAAAATTGCTGAAGTATTCCTATCTAGTAGTCAATGCAGATAAAAACATCTGATATGTTAATCTTCTGTTGAATCTTTGATGTTTTATTTTGCATTGCATGCTGTACTATGGGAAAAAACATTGAAGTAGATAGTTCTAACAGTTCTTGCTGTTCCTCTCTTTTGACAGGCATTGTTTTATGTATGCAAAATGACAGTGCCAGCCAAAACCATCAGTGTGAATGGTTCCTGTAAGGTTGCATTTCAGTTGAAACAGCACTGTAAGTGATTAACCAGCTCTGTCATGGTACTTGAAGCACAAACTTAACTCATCTGACCCTTTACAGAACATTTTGGTCTAGTGACACTGAAGCCCACAGCTCCTTGTTGCTGTCTTGCTGGTAGTGAAGAGCTGCTGCTTTTCTTGCCACTTTCATGTGGATGAGTTCTTACTTATCTTGAGATTTAAGTGTGATAGTTTCCTTAATTCTAGGTAGTGACACCCAGTCTCCATACAGTCTGTATAGATGTATATTATGTGCTTGTAGGTAAGTTGCTCTGTTTATTACACATCAATATTTCACTTATTACAGGAGACTTCATGGTTTTTGCTGACTAGTATTTGCATTAATACTTTATAGTCATTTGAAATCAGTACTTTCTAATAGTTTCAGCTATGTGGGAGGTTTATAGACTACGTGCCTACTTGACTTACTGGAACTTCAATGACAAAATAAAAATTGCCTTGTAAGTAGGAAAATATCATAGAGAAGTATACATTTCCTCTATCTTTGTCTTTCTCTCTGTTTTTGTCTATAACTTTGGCCATTATTATTCATCAGCAAACATTGTAAAGAGGCCTTAAGTTATAGAAAGAAAGAAAACGAAGCGAGATTACACTTTAACACAGATAACAAAACATGTCAACTAGATGAGATGGAACTGATCAGAATACAGTGTGAGCAGACTATTGCTTTTCTTTTATGATCTCTCTGAAAGTGTTTTGTCATGTTAATACCCTGCCATTGAACACCATATTTTGGCAATAAATAATTTTGAGAAAGATAAAAGAATGCTGTTATTTAAAGCCCAGAATTTTTTTTTTGTGCTGTTGACTTAGGGCCATATTTCTGTCTGATTTCTAAGAACCATTAGGATCATAACGTGAAGATGAAATAAAAGAGAGCTGTCTGCCATCTGTGGACAAATAATTAAAAGGTTGAAAGGAATAAATGCCTTCACAGCTAAGAGCAAAAGAGATGACATCTATCATTTTGGCCTCTACTGCTGTGTGTCCTAAGGGTGTCTGGACAAGTAGTTCTCAGGACTAGAAAATTGCTTCAGATGCTGCATAACAGTTTTTTCCTTCCTGCTGCTTTCAGAGGAAGCGCTGTTGAAACTATGTTGAGGAACTAAAGCTTTCTATTTAAAATTTCATTTCAGCAGTAAGAATGCATTACTTCTCTGTGAATACTTAAAATACTACAGCTATTGCAATGTCTGATACTTGATTTATATTAATTTGCAGCTTCTGTTTAGAATAGTAAAATGGTGAATTGATTTTACTGAAATGATACAATTAATTCTCTTTTAAAGGTTGCAGGGTTAGGATAATCAGTTCTTATGGCTTAACTAATGAAAATAACAGGTTGAGGTGTAATAAAACTTGATTTCCTTCTTGTATTTCCATGCTGCTCATATTTGTCCCTGTTTATTTGGGCTTCCTACAGAGCTCTCACCTGTAAAATTACAATCAATACCCGATTTTAATTATGTTAAATTACAAGTCTGGTATTTAACAAAGCACCCCACATGTTTATAGATGGTTGGAAAGCCGCTTTTAGACTCTGTAGAGGGATTCTTAGGTGTTGTCTTTTTACCAGTTGTGGTCTAATCTCATACTAATGCTGCATGTAAAAGCATTTGAAACTGGATTTTAAGTATATGAATGTAATTTATATTTATTCTTTTTAATGTTCATAAATGAACACTAGTTATACAACATACTAAATGTTCTTCTGTGTGAGAATATTTCTCAGTGGTGTGGAATGTCTTGATGATTTCTGTTCTTAAGCACTCTGATATGATTTTCAGCATGTGAGTATACTTGTTTTTTCCTCTGTATCAACAAGTCTGTTGTTAGCACTGCCTTGCTGAATAGAAACAGGTATGTTACATAACTTGCAGGTATAGATATTGGAGAAATACAGGTAAAAGGTTTGCCTGTCTGTAAAGAAGTTCTCAAATGTTGCATGCTCTCTAGTGAATTAAGGTATTTCATTGTGCATTTTTACACATCTCTGTGTTCTATTTTGTAATTACTTGATAGTTTGGTGTTAATAGAATATGGGTAGAAATAGCTTATTTTGTCTCTTTCTGAAGGTCAGACATTTATCCATACTGCAGTTTCTAATTTTTACATGATAAAAACCTAAATACTTCTCACCGCAGTCTATCTGTTAATATTTCTGTAGTTAGTCAGGTATGCAGTCAGTGACAGTAGTCACTTCTGATTGAAAAGTTGTGGTTTTCATGACTAAACTAAATCAGCAAAACCACTTAATTGAAAGAAGTGTAATTTCCTGGAGTTCCTTTCCTCCACTCCAAATGATGCTCTTGTGTCTTAGTTAACACCTTGTAGAGAGAACTTGAGATATTAGCTATTTTCACTTAAAAATTACAATTAATACTTAATTAATAATTAATACTTAAAAATTACCAAGTTCTCAGAACTACTGCAAATGATTAGTAGTGTATTTTTTAGCACTTCTGACAGTCATCATGATGTAATCTTATTTCAGGTAAGTAAATTCCTCTGTGTTATCTATTAAATCCGTATTTTGAGAGAAAAATATGAAGTAGCAGTGCCAAGTCCAGGGAGAATCTACAGCAAGGCTGGAAACAAAGTTGTAGAATGTCCAGTATCTAGAATTTTGCATGTGATTGGTGTGTTTAACTACGAGTTTGTTTAGTAGTATGTAACTTGTTCTCTTTCCCTGAATAGAAGAAGTTTTTTAAAAGAAAAACATGTGCTTTGAACTCGCTTGTTAACCAACTGTATAATTCTCTTCAGTCAGAGTTTAAGTAATGATGTCATTTTTGAAGACTAAACTCAAGTGTAGGCGCATGCATACCTGCTTCCCAAAGCCTCCGTTGGGGACAAAGCCCTGAAATTGCACACTCACTGATGGCCCAGGAATGAAAGTGGTTGTGGAAGGTAGCTGCAAAAGATTTGATTAGCACCTAGATGTGTTGCATTTGTGTTGCTAATTTTCTTGTCTGCTTACAGATAAGTGCAGTGTCTGAGTGGGGTGGACTATGAAACAGTGATTGACAAAGTTGTAAAGAGTGGGGTAAAAGAAGTCAAAAGTAGCAGAGCCCTCAGCTCACAATTCAGTATGAAATGTATTTGTGAAAGACAGGGTTGCTCACTCCCCATTTCCTCTGTTATTTGTCACTTAAATTATTTACTGCAGTATATTCCATTCCTGTGTCTAAAAAAAATGATTGTGGAATAGTAGAGAATAATTTTTTTGAGACTCCTTTTTCATATCATATGTGAGGAAATTAAATGTTATTCTCTTGTGAGAGAGGGTGCCTGTCAGAGACAGTACCAGAATCCTGATTTTGTGGCTTTTGCTTCTGGATATTTGCTTTTTGGTATGAACTCATTCATCTTTCTCCAGTATTGTGTTTCATACCTTTTCTTTGACAAAAGTAGTTTCAAAACGGCATTTGCCTAATAGTTACAGTGATATAAATTAGCCATATTTACATTTGTGGCTGGAATAAAAATTAGGAAGCTGGTGTGTGGAACTTAGATCAAAAACTTGATCTTGTAGTTCATGGTGATGATAGATGGCAATTACTTTTGGCACATGATGAAATGGTAATTTCTGTCTGTTCTTCTGTGGAAGTTTTTAAGAGATAGAAGTCTCTTTGAAATACTTGTGTAGCTATTTAATTTTATGGTATGTTCAGCTGATTTACATGCAAAAGAGCTTTGTGTTTGCTGTATAAACCAGACTTATTTTCACTATGTGCACTACTAGTGTCCAGGTGTCAACGACCTGAATTTGAATGGTCTAGTATGTGCAAGAATAGTAACTCTGCATACGTAGGCAATGATGTACTTCAGGTATGTGCGTGCTGTTTTGCGCTATTGTCAGTTCAGAAGAGTTTACCTTCTCAAAGGGTAGCTGCAGTGAGTTTGTTTATCTCTCCTTTATGGTGGGGTAAGACCTCGTGTACGGTCAGATGCCACTGAAGAATTGCCATGAACCTCTTGTGTAGGCAAACCAAATTGAGACTGTTAAATTAAAACATTTTGAAAGTTCCAGTGGATAGTAAAGCAGTTGTTTGCTCCATACATAATCTGAAGTCACACTTTCCCACCTTTGACACTTTACCGCAAAATAGCTATACTTTTGTGCTGCAGTGCTCATGATTCACCAACAGTTGTCAGAATTGTCTGACAAAAAATTGAGAAGTTGCTAAGACTTCAAAAGAATATTTTGAACACATGAAGCACTTTAGTAAGGTGTACCAATCCTACGACTTATCATTCTAAACGTGCTGTGGACATGAATTTTCTGTGTGCATTATAGCAAACAACTTCTTGCTGCTTATTTATGCACTGTTCTTCTCTAAAGGCTTCTATGAAGTGCTGTATGTCTCCCTCCTCACCTCCAGCAGAGGAAGTACTTTGCTGTGAAAAGGTAGCTGTGTTAGAGAAATCCAGAGTTGTTAAACACAAAAGAGCCATGTTACGTTCATTCTCCTTTCTGGTCATTCACTTGTTGTTTGAATCTTTTCTCCCAGAGTCTAGCCCTGCATCATCTCCCAGCTTAAAAAGGGAAGTTTATTCCTATAATCAACTTCTGCTTTAATTTTAATTTCTCTTTTTAGGTACTCTATATAATTGCTGACTAGTGTTCTTTTCCTCTGGTTTCCAACAAACTCAGTATTTGACCCTGCACTAGGTTAAAATTGTTCTTGATGGTGTTGCTGGTGGCCACAGACTATTCATGTTCCTCCTCTGTGACAGAGATCTTTGACAATTAGGCATATTCTTTTTAAAATTTGCTTTCCCTTTCTTAGCTTTGTCTGTGTTTTTCCTCATTATCCTGTAACATGTGATTGTAGGAGTAGCAGTCCTAGTCTAAAAGAAATCCCAGGAGTCAGGTGTCTTCATGCCTTCTCCTGACGCTGTACTCCTGTACTCTGCCTCTCTCCTTCAGATGTGCCTCGTTTTGTCTGAATGTGATACATCTCCTCTTTTTAGTGTATTTTGAGATATGTTCAGTGGCACTCTGATTATGTCCTGTCTCACTCTGTTCCTGAAGCATCAGCCTGTAGCAAGCCTGAGAGAAAAATGCAGGACTCTAAATCCTGCATGAGCTGTACTGATGGTTTTTAGCATTTTATGTATGTAATTCAAAATCGATCTTTGTGTAATTTGGATGTTGGGTTTTTTACTGAGATGCCTCAAACTTTTTTTCAGATTTGTTTTAATGATTTTGTTTAAGAGTTCAAGAGATCCTGTTTTCCCAGAAGTGGTGTTGAAAAAGTGAAGTGTAAGCATGAGATGTTTGTTTCAAAAGTTTGGCAAGCTGTAGGAAAATGTGCCAAGTTTCTGCAGCTCCCAGATGGTCAGCAGCATGTCTGAAGAGAGCAGTTGTAGTACTTTAGGGGAGCTCTGGGATTTCATGTGCTGTTAAATAAAAAATGTCTGAATCCATCAAGTCTTGTACGCTGAAGCCATTCCAGATGTATCCAGTTGTCAATAATTTATTCCTTTTTACAGCTTTGCAGTAAAGAAGAGAAAATGTTAATTAAATTCTGATTGTAACTGTATAATTTTTTTGTAGTGAAGTATGCTACTTGGCTGAAATCACTGTAGGTAGATATGTGTACTGTATCTGTGTACTCACATAAATAGAATTGTATATTTCAAAATATTGTAGTATTTTCTTAAAAATGCTTTGTATTACTGTTTGGGTGCTTAGTTACAATGTATATATGCATAAGGGTTTTAATTTTTCTGGAAATTTTTCTGGAAATTTTTCTGAAATGTTTTTATAACCTATTAAAAACAGGATATGTCCGTTGTTAGTATCCTGTGACTTTACTGCTTCAAAGATAAGTTTTTATAGCCATCCCAGAGATCCAAAAATTAATGGATTTATTTTTTGTCAGTTTATATTCTACTTAAAATTTGTTTTCATTTAGCCAAGAGATAATAATATCTTAAATCATGTATAACTGGTTTTGTTGATACCTTAGCAAATCATATAATCCTAGTAAACTCCAGGAGATTTTTCTACTCTGGCTCCTGCTTGAAGCAAGTTTAACTACAGTGGGTTGCTCAGGATGTTGTCGAGTTGCATTTTGGATCTCTCCAGTGATGAAAATGTGCTTAAAGAGAAATTTCTGTGCTTCAGTTCGTGCCTATTGCTTCTTGTCCTGTCATTGGCCATGACTGAGAAGAGTCTGGTTCCACCTTCTGAACTCCCTGCCCCACTTCCAGATTGGGTAATTTTGCACCTTGGTAAGATTCCTCTTGAGCCTGCCCTTCTCCAGGCTGCAGAGTCCTGTTTCTCTTAGCCTTCCCTTATATGACAGATGCGCCAAGCCCTAAGCAGATGTCGTATTTATATCGAAGCTTTCCTTTTCAAAACTAGTTCTCCTGACAGTGGTAACATACAGGGGTAAAGCTGTACAGTTCAGCTCAAAAAGGATTGTGAGAAACAGTAAAATGATCTATTTTTAAAATTACTTATTTTGCAACACTACTGCTGTGTTAACTTCCTTCTTATTGCAGCTAAGGTTTATGGTTTTCATAAAGCATTTACTGGAACATTGACTTTGCAACTGTATCTTATATCTCTAGGAATCTTTCAGTATGGCATTTGATATTTAATATTATTTTTTATGTTTTCCTTCAGAAGAATGAAGTAGAACATTCTTTGATTAATGGACTGTCTTTTTACAAAGAATTTTTCTTGAATTTGCATTACTAGATCAAGCAACATGGCTTACTTTCTCTTAGTAAGGACAGTGTCCTTAGTTTCTCCTGGAGCAGCAATAGAAATATCTTTTTTTCTGAGTATTTAAAATAGAACAGAAAGGTTTTATCAGACCTTCTCCCAAGAAAATACATGTACTGAGAAGATGACTGTTTCACAGGCCTTTGGGTATTGCCACACTGTAAACTGGTAGTCAGCAGTGAGTCTCCTTAGTAGGTGGAACCTTTCCTCTTCCAGCCCTCTGCTCTTGTGTTCTTAGTCTGGCAAGTGATCTGGCTTTCTGTTGTCCCTTCTCTTGGATCATGCTTTCTGAGGCTCACAGGCAGAGTTACATAATTTACTGTTCGCGCACAGAACACATGCAACATAGTGTTTCGTTGAATGTGCAACTTCTTCTCCCTTGTCCGTCTTTATTCTCTTTGCAGACTGTTGACAAATTGCTAGCAAAGCCCAGCAGGATTTGGGGAAATATTAGCTTATATTTGACCCTTCTTTCAGAGGTAGCATGTTCTTGCTATGGGTTTTTATCCCATTCAGATTGGTGCTTTGAACAATTATATTCCCTTCATAGAAGTAAACATGAAGGTTCCCGAAATGCAGCTTTTTGTGTTGCTTCTTTTTACTTGCAGAATGCCAGTGCTGTTCCTTCCTTTCTGGGTACTGATATTATTACTGTAATTGCTCTGTTTTCCAAAACCTTTTTTTACTAAACTTTTTTTCTGTACTCACAACATTGCACCTTTCTGCATGGCCAGGACACCACCTAACTGAGCTGAGGACCTTTACTCACGTATAGGCTTTATTCAGAAAGTCTGTGCTAGGTGTTCAACTAAACTGTAATCTTCTACTCCAGAAGTAGTCCACACTCAGTAAATAAGAGCGTAAAGCTTCTAGTGATGCATGTGGAAAATACCATGTTTTCTTTAGGGTGAACACCCGCCCTTGGGGAATGAAGTGAGAAGAAAAATGTACACACGGTGGCTAAACTTGGAGGAAATGTGAAAATTTATTGAAACATCCTTTGCTTAGCACTCAAACATCACACTTATTAGTGTAATTTGCAAACTAATAATACCTGAATCACAGTGAGAGTTTGACTTCAGTTGCATTGCTTTTCCAGTCTGTTTTTCTATTCCGAGTTGGCTCAGAACTTTCTGAAGTCTTCATATGACTGCTCTGGAAAACGTGGGGCTGTAATACAACCTAGAGGACTGAAAAATTGGGAAAGGAATGGGAAGGAAGAATGGCAAGTAGGGGAAGATAAAAACTGTTTTCATATGAAGTATATGTGAAAATTACTGTAGTTTTATCTACACTGTATTGAAGTTGAAGCGTGTGTATCTCCCAAGAGTAACTGTTTTCATACCTGTGCAGTGTAATTAATATAAATACAGGTGTTCCCACAGAGTTTTGTAACAAATGTGGATTTTGAAACACTTTCAGAGAACATGTGATAACCCCACAGACTCATTAGTGTTGATAAAAGGCCACCTGTAGGGCTGAAAGACTGCACATCTGTAACTGCATCCCACTATTCTGTTAACAGTTCTTCATCGTGGTTCAAGTTTTACCTCATTGTTCAAGAAAAAAAGCTAGTTTTTATTGGTTTTGGTCAACTCTTCTGTTTCGTTCTTTTTCCTAGGAAAGAGCAACATAGTGTATACTTTCCCAAAGTTGAGTGATTTCAGTATAGCTGTTTACTTTCAACCTCCTTATATTTAGGTACCAAAGTTATCTATGTGTCTTTAGATTCTTGCATTATGTTACAGTACAGAAATGTAGGCTTTTGAGAATGACAAGACATTTTAAGTTATGACTGTATTATGGCGTGTAGGGTTCAGAATATATTTCTTTATGGCTGGCTAAGGATCATTTTGACAATGAAGGGAATTGGACTGAGTTCAAGATTTTCAGTTTAAGTCATTAAGCTTTGCCTCAGGTTTCCTTGTAAATGTTGCCTTGTAAATTCACTTGAGGTCGGTTCTGTAGTAGTACTTAGCATCCATTTGGTCAGAACAACAAATGCCCAGTTCCTGAAAACAGTTCAGTATGTCTTATGGGGAAGTAATTAGAAAAGTAATACTGATCACATGCCATGGCACTTTATTATCATAATGTCAGGATATAAATAGAAATATCCAATTCCTTTAAATATGTTGACCCTGTAATGTTGTTTTGACTCCAGGTACAGAGAGGCTCTTGTCAAGTGGGATGAAGCACTTCAATTAACTCCAGAGGATGCTACACTTTATGAGATGAAATCACAGGTAAAGCATGACAATTCTTTGCCAGTTTTGAAATTAGAAAAGAAAACATTGTGTTCATGTACAGATACTGGGCAACATTGTTTAGCTGTTGTGCACAGGAAGTACAGCACAATTCAGGTATTTCAATTTTCCCAACCAACAGGGTGTCTTTTAACAGGAATTCAAATAATGCTATTTTCCCAGGTAGTTACAATAAACATCTTTGTTGAGTTGTGAATTAGGATGCTACATTGCAGGAAAAAAATGGTAGTACTTAAAAATTGTATTGGAGGGATCAAGGAGAGCCTTCGTGTGATAGATTAGCGAAATTGACCATTAAAAATCAGCCTGCTCTTTCTAAAGGTTGGGCTTAATCTTAAACATGGATACTGTATGCAAAAGATTTGCTTCAATCTGGTAATCAGTCATGTAAAAGACTTGTAATATCTAATCGAAACCTGCCCTCTTTCGGTTTGAAGCTGTTGCTCCTTGTCCTGCCACTACATGCGCTTTTAAAAAATCCCTCCCCAACTTTCTTGTCGCTCCCATACATACT
Source organism: Rhagologus leucostigma (assembly GCA_013397725.1). Lineage (NCBI taxonomy): Eukaryota > Metazoa > Chordata > Aves > Passeriformes > Rhagologus > Rhagologus leucostigma. The sequence continues at coordinate 2,835,258 of VZTD01004798.1, read as the reverse complement.
GAAAGATTGCAGTGAGGTCTCTTCTGAGTCTTCTCTCCTCTAAGCTGAACAGCTCTAGCTCTCTCAGCCTTTCCTCATAGGAGAGGTGCTCCAGCTCTCTGAGTATCTTGGTGGCCTCCTCTGGACCTGCTCCAGCATAAGTCTTTCTTATGCTGGGGACTCCAGTGCTCCGGGCAGTGTCTCACAAAAGAGTGCAGTGTCCCAGAAAAGAGTAGGGGGGCAAAATCCCCTCCCTTGACCTGCAGCTCACACTGCTTTGGAAGCAATTGGGTCATGTCTGGTCTTACATCCACAAGAACCCTCAAGTCCTTCTGGGCAGGGCTGCTCTCCATGAGTTCTTCTCCTAGTCTGTGCTTGGCCCTGGTATTAATGTGACCCAGGTGCATCACCTTGCACTTGCATTTGTTGGGCTTCGTGAGGTTCCCAGGAGCCCACTTCTCAAGTTTTCCAGGTTCCTTGGGATGTCATCCTTCCTTTGTTGTGTCGATGGTACCATTCAGCTTCGTGTCATCTGGAAACTTTGTGAGAGTGTACCCGATCCCACTCTCTGTCATTAATGAAGATACTGAAGAGCATCAGTCCCAAAACAGAACCCTGAGGGGCACCACCCATCACTGGCCTCCACCTGGACATAGAGCCATTGACCATATGTGTCCAGCCAGCCAGTTACTTGCCCACCAATCATTCCACCCTTCAAATCCATGTCTCTCCAATGGGGAGATAAGGATATTGTGTGAGACCATGTTGAAGGCCTTAGAGAACTCCAGGTAGATGACATCAGTCATTTTGCCTGTGTCCACCCTTGCAGTCACTCCATCAGAGAAGACCACTTGGTTGGTCAGGCATGACTTCATAACTCGCCCTTTAGTAAAGCCATGCTGACTATTTTGCATCATGTCCTTGTGTTGCACGTGCCTCAACATTGTTTTTGTGAGGTTCTGCTCCATGATTTTCCCAGGCACAGAGGTGAGGCTCACCAGTCTGCAGCTCCCTATGTCTTCCTTTCTCCCCTTTTTAAGACTGGGAGTGACATTTCCCATTTTCCAGCCACTGGGTCTTCACCTCATTGCCATGAATTTTCAAATATACTGGAGATAACAGCCAGTTTCCTCAGGATTCTAGGATGCCTGTAGAGCTGTTGCTGTTTAGTTTTATCACGCAGTCTCGAAAAAATACGTTGTTTGAAGAAGAGAGGAAAAGAGAAAAAAATCATTCAGTAACGTATTATGTAACTTTTAGGAAATTTGCTGTACTTTTTAGTTTTAAAGTCTTTGTTGTTAACTCTAATTCTTTTATTGTATAAAAACCCCAATCAAAACCCTAACAACCCCCACTTTCCCAAAAAAGAAACCAAAAAACCCAAACCCCAGCAAACCCCAAGAACCAGTGCTGGTTCTTTTCCAATGTGTGGTGGCTGCTTTTTTTAATAGATATTACCACATTTCCTCTTCACAGTCATCTTGTCTTGTAGAGTGAAGAAAGTTTGATTCTTCAGAAGAATTAATTGAATAATCATAACTTCATTTAAATACAGTAATACAGAAGGATGCTTTTGTTTTAGCTGCAGAAGGTTTAGATCTTACTGGGTTATGCATTTGGTCTGAGAGATATTTTATGGCTTAAACATTTTTCTTTAAATTGTTTTGGGAGAAGTGTATTGTTGCCTTTCCATAAGTGTTACTGTAGATGAAAGATCTGTCTGGCCTAGTGGGATGGCTGGGAAAGAGTTGCACAAATGGCATGAGCATGTAGCAATACTTCTCTCCTGATCCAGCAAGCTTTGGCTCTGGGACTTCTCTGGGTTTAGAAGTGCTTGAAAGATTTTTCTTAAACAAATTTGTCTCAATGCATTCTGTTCTTATGTAAACTTCTAGCTTCTGCAGAACTATGTATTAAAGAATTTCAAATCCTGATTATGCATTATTGGAAGAGACCGTATAATATAATCCTGCTTTAATTAGCAGCATTCCAGATTGCTTTAAAGGGTGTTAACTTATGTAGCAGTTTATTTGTATATTTAATTTTTGACTCCACTATTAAAGAAAATCTGTTAAGATGTGAAGATGGTATCAGTAAATTTTATTATCATAGTTTAAACATTTAACTCTATTTTGAATAAAGCAGAAAGCTGTTGAAATTTTCAGGACAGTTCTGCTCAGTGGGACAAATTAGTGAACAGCTCCCTTTTAACTGTTCTTTATTACGGTCTTATGTGAATGCAGAAATTTAAGATAGGTCCCCAAAAGTGCTCTATTTAACTGAAATTATACCAAAATTAAGTATTTTTGCACTGAAAATAGCAGGAGAACAGTGAAGTGCGTAAGCTTACCTTGATCTGAGCTGTGATGCAGTGAATTATCCAAAGAGGTGCTTACTACAGTGTGATTCAATCTGTGCTCCAGATGTGATAACTAATACTGGGGGCTTGTTGATTACCTGGATCCCCGGTGCCTGTATTTCAGCAAAATGGCAGTCGTGAGCTAGAGGCACACAGCTTTTCTGCTGACCAAGAGGGACTGAGAAAGAGCTGTGTGACTCTGATTCATCTTGGGAATTAGCTTTCCTTGCCTAATGAAACCATTGGAGAGTAATGAAAGCTGAAAAAACAGAGGAGCCCAGGCATCTTGCTTCCACCATGCCTTTGCTTTGTTTCCTGAGAAAGAGAGTAGTTCTGGACAGTTGCACCATTTCTTTTTGATTTCACTTTCTTGTATTGCTTAACACTTGTTGCACTGTGAATGCGAACACAAGAAAAGCTTGTGTACAAAATCTACATTTATAAAACTATTTCTTGAATCTTTTTAATAAAACATGTAATGTTTCAATTGGTAACGTGTCTTTGTACATGCAAACAATTATTGCAGATGTTTTTTACCATATGACTTATGCTTACTGGAAGCTGTTTAGTATAATGTGTAATTTGATACCTTTGTACTTCTAATGGTACTGATGTGAGCTGTAAAAATCCACTTTTGCCAAAATACAAACATGTAATTCATTCAAAAAATATTGCGGCCAGTATTTAAAGGATACTGTCTTAGAGCTGACTGTGTTATTCCAATCCAGCATACCAGCACAAATACTGCAGCTATTACAGTGTAGCTCAGTGAAAATGTTTCAGAAGAACTGTACACCAACTTAAGCAAGGCCTTGACCAGCACTGGGTCTATAAAAATCCCCCTGTCTTAGTATGTGGGTCATATACTAGAGGAGGAGATTCATGTTAGGAATGACTTTGTGCAATATGCAGAGATTCATTATGGTCTATATTAATTTTCTTTCGGTGAGAAAATGTCTATTCATGAAGTAACTTCTTTTGAGAATTAACACTGGAGGATGAAGTGGGGTTTTTTTGCACAGGCTTGAGTATCTGTTTTATATCCTTACATTTATTAGGATAATCTTATATAGGATTACGTAGCAGCTTCTCCATTCATAGTATTTCCTTTCTCAACAGCAAACTTAAAATTTTCAATACTGCATTGTTTAATATGCAGCTCAGATAAATATGCTAATGGCACTGTAGGAATCTGTAAATGTTTGTGGTAAGTTCTTAAAGATCTGTATTTTAACAGATGTAGGACAAATGTCTTTCAGTATTTCTGAAGAGCGGAAATAGTATTTAAAGTTCCTAATTGTCAAAGATACTTGGAATAGATGTATTTCCAGAAAATCACATGGGAGCTGTGGAATTGCTCAATTGCTTCAGAAAAACCACAGAACTTGATGAGATTTTTTTCCATTGCTTTCAGCTATTCTTTGATCCATTTTAAAACAGATTCTTATGGTTTTTGAGAGGTTAGGGGTGCACTTTTCTTTGCATGCAGGATCTGTCAGTATACATACTTGATATTCCATTACCAGCCTAAGCTTCCCCATTGCAAGAACAATGACTGGTAAGTAAATGTTTATGCAAGTCCATATCTGCATTTTTGTTGAAAACCAAATCTTTAAAAAAGACCCGACAACAGCAGCCCAGTGTTGATTCTGATGTTAGATAAATAGTATTGTAAGTATATTCAAAGAAATGTATAAAGACTGCCTATATTAATGCAGTCACCAAGACTGCTTGAAATTATTGTGGGCTGTGAATATCTTAAATATTGACTGTATTATTTTATTACCGCTCTGACTTACAAAGATGGAGGAGCAGCCTTTGACATATTCTTTGATTTTGTATCTGAACGTTTGGTGACTGGGCCATCTGGGACATTGTTGGGTGAGGAGATGTATCAGAGGACTTGATACATTGTGTAATGTATATAACAAACGATCTTGGGAGCCAGACGTTCTGCTATTCAGTACCACTCCTGAGACTTCACCTGGTGATTTATCTTGTGGTACTTGCACCTCAGATCTCAGATAACTATCCAACTATGACGGAATTTTTAAAATAGACAGTGTAATTATTTTATACATATTTTTAGAAACAAGTGAATTCCAATGTAAACCGTCAGGTTAAGTTTCTTTTAATAATTTTTTTGGATATTTTGTCATCAGCTGTGTGAGAATCTAGTTTCCTATAGTGCTGCATCCTCAGTTTGCATTCACTGAACAGGACCAGGATTTCGGATATATGTCTCTTCTTTGTTTTTATATATGAAACCCATCATATTCAAGTCATTCCACTTCCTCTCTTCTAAAGGTTTTCTTAATCTTGAACTCAGTGAAGAAATAATATCAACTTCTACCCATCTCTCTTCCTGATTAAGAAATTACAAGGTTGCTAAGACATGACCAGACTTAGAAGCCTAAGTTCAGGTTATAACAAATCAACTAGTAAGTGTGATTATTTTTAATTTCCTTTTTTTTTTAATTGGGATGCATACTGAGAAGAGTTAACCATCAAAACATTATTGTGAACTCCAGAAATCTAAATTGCAAAGAAATGTTTCTGTGTGCTGCAATGGTAATTGCTTTAGAGCATGGTTAAATGTAAACTGCTTATGGGTAGGATGAATGTTATTCATCCATATTTTGAAATGGGTTTCTGGATGGAAAAAGGAATTGGGTCAGTTTCCCTGGATGTGGAACGTGTCTATATATAGTGATTCAATCCACTGAGCTCACTTAAAACCAGTACTTACTCAGATTCATAACACTTCCAAAATATTGTGGGTAGAACAGGATGGGTCACTCTAGCCTGGGTTTCTAATACTTGGTCAGTCTCCTGATGACAGTTGCTATGTTTAATTGGCTTTTTCCCACTGAGTTCTTCTAATCTCTCATGTATGACTTATTCTAAAGCTAGATCTGTTAAAATAAGTCATTATAGGACATGGATGTTTTTTGTTTTAAAGAGTGTAATAAGGGTAAATCTCTTGGAATAAAGCAAGTCCTGAAAATCCACGTACTGAACATCTTTATACGACATTTTCCTCCAGGCAGTTTTAACACATAGATATGTGTGTGTGTTTGGGTGTGTGTGTGTGTGGATGTGTGTGGGGGTGTGTGTGTGTGTTTGCAGTGAGAATCTTGAGATGTTTTTTCTGCTTCATAATTTTTTTCTTCTAATTTTTGGATTAGTTTTGAGACTGTTTTCTAATAGAGTATTATCACTATATGTATATATCGCTATATTTACACACATCACTTTACCTGTACACTGTATTTATATATTCTGTGAGTGTGTGTATGTATATATATATATGTATACACACATGCTAGATGTGGCTGCACGTTGAGCATGTGACAGGCACATTGTGTGACAAGGGGGGCTACAGCATGTGTGGTTCCTGTTTGGCTTTGTCTTGTCCGTGTGGCCTACCCTATTAAAAGGACTGAGCACCACTTGTCAAATCTGTGCACAGGAAATCTTTATGCTCACGGTGTTTTTTATTCCTTGTTCAGCGCGGTTTTTCGGCTGCGGAATAGCTGGTTTGGTGGTTCACTTTCCAAGCAGCATGCAGAGGTGTTTTATTAAAGTGATAATTTTATAAAGGTAGAGTAACCCAAGACAAGGCTGCACACATTCAGGTTTGCCGTTGTATGTTCATTTGGATGACCTCTTCACCTGAAAACAAAAGTGTAGGAAAATAGTGTGCATTAATAAGTTTATTCTTTTGCAATGACTGACAAGAATAGCTGAGTCATTTTATTAATAACTGAAATAACTACCCGTGCTGGATAAAATGCATATACGTTCAAATGTGTGTTTGTTTGAATGTTCTTTGAGAATCTAATGCCAGAGCTACTAGGAGCAAAGTAATTACTACATGATCTGGAAGAGCATTTTTAAAGTAGCTGTTTACGCTAGTGCACACAATAGTTATAAATAGAGGAAAGTGGAATAATTGCCTTTATTAGTGAGATAATAATTCAGGAAACAAACCAGTAAAATTCATTAAACACTGCAAAAGATCTCCTAAGCACTGACACAGATGTTTTGTAATTAATTTGCAGTAGAAAGTACTGGTAGGAAATACTAAATACTTGGGATGCATAAAAATGCTCCTGTGAGTGTATACTTGGATTTTTTTCTCTTATGAGAATAAATACGTTAAGACACTGATGTAAAAAGTAGCTGATAGGTGCAGAATCCCTTCATCTTGGTAGGATGTACACCTATCCACTAGTAACAGTTTGAATCACTTCACACATCTGCAGATAAGAGAAACTGCCCATACAAATGTAATTGATCTGTAAGTTTTGGAAAAACACATAACATTCATCACAGACTTTGATACAAAATGCAGTCATTGAGAACTGTTGAGCAGAAAAAGAAGAGAAAATTATATATAACTGTAGATTATTATTTTAAAGATGTTTTAGGTATTTCTGAATTCTAAGGTACAGTCTATTGAATGGAATTAAAGTGAAGCCATAAGACTAGTCTTTAGAAAAATTAGTCATAAAGAACAGCAGAAGTATCAAGCTAAAGGGTTTATCAGAACCTATGCTTATGATGTTCCTTGGTTTCTTCAGTACAGGGTTACTTTCTGTAGTAAATCTTTGCCTTCCCCTTTCCCTCTTCCCCCTTTTTTTAGTGTACTGCTCACCTCTGTGTTGTGCATGTACTGTTTGTTGATTAGAGTAAATACTCAAGATCATCACGTTTGAATGCTCCTGTACTCCACACTCATAATTATCTATTTAATATACCATAGAACAGTAAGGTCAAATAAATCTGCTTTGCACTTCAGCAATAGTCCTAATATGTTCTAATATTATTCATCATAGTTGTGGTCAGTTGGGATGAAAGTGGTTGCCCACATATGAGTCTTACCCTTGTGGTTGACATTCTCATCATACTACAGGAATGCAGTTGTCATTTGTTTCTTACTGGTATCTATCACCGTAGCATGTGGGTGTCTGAAATCATGATCTCAGAGTGATGCAGGTCTTCAGGTGATGTGCCAATCTCATGGTGGTATTGGAAACATATGACAAGCTTTGGGCCACATTATGTATTGCTAACTGTGATTTATAGGCTTAGTTATGGAGATTCAGTGCAAGAAGAATAATCCTGTGGTAGCTGCTGAGTAACAGATTTTCACATTCAGAAACCACTTTTTTCTTTACTTAATGTAGGTGACTTCATGTCTAAGTTAGGCTCTGCAGAATGCTTGTTGTCTAAATACAACAGTCATTGTTAAGGTCTGTTTCCATGCTGAGTTATAGGGATTGTTTCTATAATTATATCATGTGCACTTCAACTGTCTTTGGTAGATTCCAGTTCTCTGTTAAAAAGGATAAATACAATCCAAGAGTTTTTCAGCGATACTTGCACATTTATTGTGTTTAGTTCTCCATGTGTTTGTCCTCCTGGGCATTCTGTTATGCTTCTGTATGCTGTAGGGTTTGTTGAGAAGGACAGACACCTTCAGAAGCAATTAATCTACTTCTAATGGAGTTGCTTAAATTGGGTGAATCATCCTCTAGCATGTCTGCTTCTCTCTGTGGGGGTTGAAATGAGCCTGAGTGACTATCTGAGATCAGACAACTAACTTTTAAACTAAGAAAAGCTAGGTAAGATGAATCCAGTTCTTAGTTATTGAAACAGTGGTAGTTGCCTGGGTAATCCCAGAAAACTTGAATTTATTTTCAGTTTTGCTTATTTTTCTTCCTCTTCTTTTTCTATTTACAGGTCCTGATGTCTTTACATGAAATGTTCCCAGCAGTGCATGCAGCAGAAATGGCTGTCCAGAGAAACCCACGTTCCTGGGATGCCTGGCAGACTTTGGGACGTGCCCAGCTTGGATTAGGAGAGATAGCACTGGTAGGATTACAAAATTAATTTTGTGTGAGAAGGAAAGTACAGAAATACCAAGGTTGCTGTATATCCTTATGGTAACTTGAACACAGACAAGGAAGAACGTCGGTATTATTTATCATTATTTGTCTGCAGTGTTGCCTCTGCTTTATTGTGTTTCACAAATGCTTCCTGTGTGGATTTGTTGCTGGACTTGTGGAAGACCTTTCTAGCTCCAAGACTTTTGTGTCATATACTGTATTTATGTGGTGGCTTTATGCAGTAGAACAAGTATGTTGACATAACTGCACATACTGCATTCTGTGTGTATGCTACAGTGCAGCTCACCATAGTTGAAAGATGAGGGTAATGTGAAGTCCCGGGCTCAGCTGATAATTCAGGCTCAGTTTTCATACATGCCTGCTTATAAAATTCTAGTGTCTTGTTTTGCTTGTGTTCTGCTCTCCTGCTTCACATGCAGCAAATCGTTCCTGCTTTCCTTTGGCTCCCTAACCTCAAATGGTGGCTGAAGTTGCTTCTTCAATTAATAAGACAGCAAAAAGCCAGGGATGCTCTGCAGTAGCTGAAGTGCATCTTTTTTTCTAGAATATAATAGTTTTCTGCTAGTTTCTGTGAAAACACAACAGGTAAACTTTCAGATTCAGACACATTCACAGAGGTTCATTAGAAAAACAGTGCAACATGATCACTCAAATGAAAAAAGACAGTGGTTGTATTTTGAATAGAAGTAGCTGTGTGCTGTTTTGATATGAGTAATATTGTTGGTAATTTAGAGTGTTTTTGCAAAATTAAAATGTTTGGTCTGAAAATTTTCAAGAATTAAAAAAATAATAGGGGTTTTTTTGATAGAGGTTAACAATTCAAGCAAAACTAATTTTTAAAATGTTATAAGGAGCAATATTAAAATCCCCAACCAAACCAAAACAAACGCAAACACTGTGAATCACCTAGAGTCATAGAATGGTTTTTGTTGGAGGAAACCTGAAAGATCATCTAATTCCAACCCTGCTGTGCCATGGGCAGGGACACCTTCCACTACACCAAGTTGCTCAGAGCCCCATCCAACCTGGCCTTGAACACTCCCAGAGATAGAGCACCCACAACGTCTCTGGGCAGCCTGTTCCAGAGTCTCAGCACTTTCACAGTAAAGAATATCTTCCTAATACCTAACCTAAATTTCCCCTTTTTCAGGTTGTATCCTTTACTCCTTGTCCTACCATTGCAGTTCCTGACAAAGAGTCCCCTTCCCTGTAGCCCCCCTTCAGATACTGGTGGGTTGCTATAAGGTCTCCACGCAACCATCTCTTCTTCAGGCTGAACAGCCCCAATTTTTTAGCCTGGCTTTATAGGGGAGGTGCTGTTAGAGAAAACCTAAGACAAAAGCTGTGTGTTGCAGATGTGCAGTGTGCTCCCTTTGTTGGTGCAGTACCATAATATGAAATATCTCATATAAATCCATGCATATCTGCATTTCAACACCGATGACATTCCATAGCTTTTTGTGGTGTAGAAGGTAAGAGTAGATGGTCTGTTCTGTCTGGATCTTTTCCTTTTAAGTGTTTGAAGCTGTCACTGTAAATTATGTCTGAGAATTTTAAATGTACTAGTCTCAGGAAAATCAAAGTTCTATTTCCTTCAAGGATCCAAAGTGACTGATGCTGTTTATTCTGTAAAAAATGCTACAGTTGCTGTAATATCAGTTATAAATAGTGATATACCCATACTAGTTACACGCACCAGGTCGGTTCACCAGATCCTATAAGCTTTGTCTACGTAGACAAATCATGAAACACCAGTGAGAGTGGATATCGTGAGTGCTGGGGACCTAGTGTTCACATTATATTAATTTTGTTTTATTTCAGAGTAGCACTTCAGGTGCCCTCTTAGAATGCATTGTTGAGCTTAATTAGAAAGAGATCTAATTTAAGTACCTGAGACCATTCAGTGAAGCAAAGCAAAGCACTGTAAGTGGGAACAGTCAGAGATTTGCATCAAAGCACTTCATCCATTACTGTTGATGAAGAGGGAGGGAGGAAGGGTTATCATGAGGTAGTTTGCCCTCTTAATGTTTTTGATTGTCTCTGAGTAGGGAGCCCGAGGTGTGCAAGCTCCTCTTGGTGTCTCCAGTGCTCTGGTACTGCGTGTTCATACTTCACTGCCTTCCTGTCTTTAGGTTGAATTGCTTTCTGATGTTCTCACATACAGAGAACTTGGGGAGTTGTTCTAAAATGCAAATAATGTTCGCTATTTTTTTTCAAACCAAGCAATTTTTGAGGAATCTTAAGCAGTTAACACTGAAGGAGTTTTAAAATACTAAATGAGTTGATAATTACTGAACTTGTGGAGTCTTCTTGACCAAGTGGTTTATGTCATAATTATCCTTTTTCCACTAGTCCTTCATTGCCATGATTTTCTGGTTTTTTCCCTGTATCATATTTTTTACGAAGAAAAGTTAAAAAAGCATAAATATCAGGGCTTTTTAGTAATTTTTTTGAGATTTGGTAATTACTACCCTTCTCAAATACTGCTTCTTCTGTTTCTTTGTTTCATTTCTCCCCCACCAGCATCTGTCTTTATTACCCACATCCTGCCAAATGGTCTGTTGTGAATACTTTTATTACTTCACAGTGAATGATGCATTTTTTTCTTAGGGGAAAAAACCAGTTTACTGTATTTTAATTTGAAGATTCCCAGGTCTAAAATGCTGCTTCCAAACAAATCTTATTTACATTATGAGCTGTGTAATAATAAAGATTTACTTGGATTTAGTTTTTGTCAAACTTGTGACAGAAAGAATGAGGTAAATTAGTCCCTTTTTATTTAGCTTTTATGAAAGTTGTTTGCTCTTTTTTTCTCTGAATTTACTAAATAGAGTAATTCAACAGTAATACTTAAATGTGAGCAAGGAGAACTTTATTTCTGTAAAGGCAGAAATTCCTTAAATTCTACAAATCAATGTGCAGGGCACACTTGAGTAAACCTGCAATGTGAATGTAGAAACTGTAGAAATATAGCCAGGCTTGCAGTATTTCTCTCATTTCATTGTAGATAATTGGTTTTACAAATTACTTTTCCTGTATTGCTGACGACATCTTAACTTGTTAGCAATTTCACGCTAAGAGCTTCATTAGAACAGTTCGTCCCATGAGACAGAGTGAGCCCCACGCTTTGATTAATCAAGGAAAAAAAAAAGAAAACCAAACAAAAGCAATATTGAAAAGAAAAACCAAAACCAAACCCACAAAAAAATCAAGGACCGAGTGAAAGCACTGAGTCTTCCACTGTGGAGAAGTTTGTCAGCCACGTGACATGGTCATGGGCAGCCAGCTCCAGGTGGCCCTGCTTGAGCTGGGGCTTGGCCCAGATGACCTCAGAAGGTCCTGGCCAACCTCAGCCGTTCTGTGGTTCTGTGACTTCACCTTCACCCCGTTCTGGGTCCCTGTCGAATCTGGAGTACTGAGGATCACCAAGTTGAGTGGGTAGATGTTTAAATATGCACCAGTTGTACATGGGTTTTGTTTGATGTTTTGAAGGATGTGGTTCCCTGTATTCTTTCTAAGTCTGTAGGGTTTTAGCAGTTAAGTGTGACACAACATTTTGTCAGGGGAATCACGCCTTGGCAATATGAATCCTCAGATCAGCCCTTTCCCTTAATCTCTCTTGAAAGAAATAGTTTTAGGTCTTCTAGATAATGATGGGAGTTTTGTACTCCAAAGAGAGAAATGTCTGTGTTTTATTGGAATGAAGCTAATTAACATAACTAATTCTGAATTTGAGGTAATTTTTCAACGTGTTACTAATGTTAGCATTTAGAAACACAGAGTATTTTGGTAATAAAAAGGAAATTGGTGGTTGACCTTCCACTGAAAAGTCAAAGTATTTAGGAAATGCTAAGTTAAGAGAGAAAGTACCATGCTGTGTCAGTTAAATTCTTTTTTAAGAATTTAAATCTGTTAAATTCTTTTCAACAGCTTTAAACAGTCCTACTGAGTTACTGAAGGTAATAGCCAGTAATATTAGCTTTCCTAGGAAGGTCCTTTGTTAGTCCTGCCCTCTCCATCTACTATAGAGTAACCCTTTTTTCTTTCTAACCACTGTTGGAAATCATAAATAGATTTTGTGATAATGATTGTTAATGCACAAAAAGATCTTATAGTCAGAGGCAATTTTTATTTTATATCAAGAAAGCAGAAGGGCAGGCAAGTCTCCTAAGGTTTAAATGCCCTTTTCAGCTACATTTCTGCCAGGGGTTCTCAGTTCTTGCAAGTGATTGTGGCTGATTTACCTGGCACAAAACTGTAGAACTGTAAAACTCCTGTTAGTTACCTTTGTCAGATGCTCAGGACTTTTGAGGAGTGCATTTCTCAACATCTAGACCGTGCAATTGAAAGTGTTAGCTAAAACAGATGAACAGGGTAAGACAAACAGAGATGCCAAAGAAAGTTTATTTGACAATTGTTTTAAAATTCCTTTAATAATTTTGGCAGTATAATTCGGTAATAAAGGAGTAAATGTTTTCTTGGATTTTCCTGATTTGCAAGGTAGAAGTACTTATATCACTTCAGCTTTATTTTCTTAGGCTAACTGTGTCAGTTTCTAGGACGGATTGATTTTTGTGGTTGTTGTTTCCTTGGTCATTGTGGATTATATCCATGCATCTGGTGGAGCACAGTGTAGCGGTCTCTGTGGTAGAGGCAGCCTGAAGCAGTGACTTCAGCAGAACAGGCTGCAGCCTTGTAGGGATGTGCACTGAGGTCTAAGGGCAGAAAGGCAGTAAATGTGAGGAAAGAGGGCTGTGAAGAAATGAGTTGGTGCAAAATGACATCTGTGAAATCTGTCACTGAAGCAAAAGAAAGTACAAAAGGACGATAAGGAGGATACAAACTTCTTCAAAAAGAGAAGAAGGAAGGTGGGGAAGTGAGGATATCTCACATACATCTACCAGATGGAAACAAAGACTTTTATGCATTTGTAACTTAACTGAATCCCAATAAGCATAAGGCAAAAATAGTCTTTCACATCGGGAAAATTACTATATTTCAAGTATTTTCTCCAAAACATGAGAGCTCCAGAACCTTTGAATAAAATGGTTTTTTAAATGTAAGAAGTGCTAAATATTACGTGTTCACCTCATTTTGTAAGACGCCAGAATTACTTTTGATGAAATTTCCAGAGGGAATATTTTATTGAAAAGAAGAAATAGTCTGAACAGAAAATTACACAGAAAAGTTCAAGATGACAGTTTAAAGAAAAAAAAACCAAACAAAAAATTTGCCATTCAGATTATACCATAGAAACTATTAAACTAGTATGAAAGTACCTGAAAGGATTGGATTTTTTTCTTGTTTGAAGAAGAGAAATGTCATGAGGAGTGTCTTGGGGTGTCTTTAAATAATACTAAAACATCTTAGTTCCCTGTTTTCTGCATTACTGTGATAAATGCTTCTGTAAAAATTACTTATCTTCACAGTGAGCAGTAGAAAAATAAGACTTAAATTTCAGTAATATATTGTCATAGAATCATAGAAAGCTTTGGTTTCGAAGGGACCTGTAAAAGTCCTCTAGTCCAGCCTCCCTGGCAATCAGCCAGGACATCTTCAACTAGACCAGGTTGCTCAGAGCCCTGTCCAAGCTGGCCTTGAATGTTTCCAGGGATGGGGCACCCACCACCTCTCTGGCCAACTTGTTCCAGTGTCTCAGTAACCTCATTGTAAATATTATCTTACTAACATCTAGCCTGAATCTAACCTTTTTCAGTTTAAAGTCATTACCCCTTGTTCTATCACTGCATGTCCTTGTAGAAGTCCCTCTCCAACTCTTTTGTGGGCCCTTTATAGGTACGGGGAGGCTACTGTAAGGTGTCACTGAATCCTCCTCTCTCCAGGCTGAACAGCCCCAATGCTGTCACCCTGACCTTGTAGGAGTTGTGCTTCAGCCCTCTGATCATCTTGGTTGCCTCCTGTGGACTTGCTCCAACAGGTCCTTGTCCCTCCCGTGCTGGGACCCCAGAGCTGGATGCAGTGCTCCAGGTGGATCTCACCACAGCAGAGCAGAGGGGCAGAATCCTCTCCCTCCCCTGCTGCCCACGGGGCTCTGGATGCAGCCCAGGACACATTTGGCTCTCTTGGCTGTGAGTGCCGTGGCCAGGGTATGTCCAGCTTTTCATGCACCTGCATCCCCAAGGACTATGCTGAGTGCTCTAAAAACACACAAACAAAAAAATTTCCATATTAAAGATCGTTTAACACAGAAAAAGATTACTTTACTGAGAGACATCCTTCGAAACAGGTTAGGAAGTGTCAGCCAAATGTAACATAAAGGCCTAATACATACCTTGGTAGCACATACACCCTCTGAAAATTCTCCCCTGGCTTTTTTAGGGGTTTCTGTATAGTGACAGTTACTAAGTCCATGTGTTACAGAAACTTGTAAAAAAAGTGCAGTCTAATCAGAATTGTTCTTCACGTTTGAAGACTGTTCCAACCAGCAGAGACTGTTCATGGGACAAATGAAAGATTGTTTGCTACAGAATACTATTTAGTGAGACAAAATATAAAATACATAAAAAATACAGATTTTTCAAATACTGTAACTCCACAAGCAAGAATGTCTTGCAGTAGGTTTTACATTGCACTTCCCTACAAAAGCAAAAGCAGATACATGACTGTACTGATTTAAAGTCCTGTAGTCCTTAGATGCAGGGTCTCTAAAATCACAGCTGCTCTTTAAAATGAGGCTAGAAATACCATTTTTATGTAGTGTCACTGTGTTTTCCTATAATGCGACAGGCAATTGGAGAAGGAGATTTACATCTCCATTAGGGGAAGAATTAAGAGTAGCACTGTTATTTTCTTTGTCTTAATAGAAATTAGTGGCTTTGGGAACTGTTCCAGTGGCAACATAAAATTTTAAATGGATGACAAGTGTGTATGTTTCAGTTTTACATTGCTGCTTTAAAATTAATCCCTTTGATTTTTTGCAGCACTTAAAAATTTACTTTAATATTTTTTATTTCTTTATAAAAATGTCAGGCACAAAAACTCTTTCCTAATAGATTTACTAAGATCTTTTTATGCTGTATTGTATGAATCATCAAAGCAGCTTTGACGCCTACTAAATGTTATTTACTGTGCATGAACACAACTATATAGACAGGTTTTAATTAGGGGACCTCTTTCATGTAAAGCTTAAAAGCAGATGGTATTTGTTTATATTTTGTTTTCAACAGAAATACAAGAAGGAGCATTTAGTGTTTAGTTGTCGGTTATGTGTCCCTGAAAATTAAAAGCTAGCAAAGTTGAATGAAGTGATGCTGTTTTATAAGAATTAAACTTCAGTCCTCCTTCTGTTTAAAGTTCAGCATGCTCCTACACTTCAGAGCTGTCTGTGGACCAATAATCAAGCTTTTTTTTCCATCTGGAACTGAAAGGTTACCTATTAAAACAGCAGTAATACTGATAGCATAATCGCCATTTCTTAAATCTGATTTTTTTCTCTTTCTTCTGAGTTTCCATCATGTGGAGCCAAATTCATCTGTGCCACCAAAAGGATGAACTATCAGTTTCTGTCAGTGCAGACGAAAAGTTGTGATTTTACAAATTAATTGGCATGCTTTAAGTATTTATAATTACAACAGAATATGTAATCTGTGGTTTACCATATGTCTTTAAAGTTGTAATGTGCAAGGTGCCAGAACTCTTCCCAAATATAATCCAAATCCATTATCATCACAGTTTTCTCATCTTACAGGAAGGCATCTGTACATGTCATACAAGAGTTTGGTCACTAATCCATTTTCATAACTGACTGTACAGTCATAAATGTGAAATACACACATACTTTTGTGTACATGTACCTAAGTTTGAGTAGGTAGGTTCAGCCTTGACCACTGTTAATATAACTAAAAGACAATACAGTTGTAATTCTTGGTGTAGCTTTTTTCTAGTATTGTAGCAACCTCTTCTTACTTTTACATGGTCACCCTTTTTTTTGAATTGCACAACTTCTCTGTTGAGGATTTGTATTTGTGAATATTTTCCCAGTTGAACTGAAAGAAAGGAGAAGCATTACCAACTACACCTATTTCTACTAATACTACGTTCTTTATAAGATTATAGAAGTTCTTTTTTAGAGCAGCTCTCCAAGTTTGGAGTTTATTTGGCTCCTTTTGCACATTTATTTATGTGTTTTTGTAACCACATACCTGTTACAGAAACTGCTTACCATGTGGCTAGTATTAGTGTAGTATTAGGTCTGTATGTGAAACGACTGCATTCTAATTTAAAAGCAGCAATACTAGTGATACTTCAAATTCCAGTCATCCCTTTTCTGTATTTCTTTAAACCATATCTGTCTGCTTTTGCCTTTACATACATCTGATGATGAGAGAAAAGTGGAATAGAAAACCATCCAAAAAATTGTTTTTTCTTTTACCTTTTAAATTACAATATTGTTTTTCATATATGAACTCTTTATTTGTGCCCTTGTTGCCAGGTACCTAGTTTATTCATGCATTTTTTGTCCTTTCAGACACAGTTGGGTAGGGGTGAGGCTGCTATTGAACTTAAGCTGAGGGAAGATTGCTCCAATAAAGAGAGGAATAAAACGGGTTTTGGCTTTGCTCAAATGATGCAAATAATTTTTTTGTTGCTGTCAATTTTTATGGAATAGGTCTGCTTTAAAGTGTCCCATCTTTGTTTCTTCCCTATTCTGCTTATAGGCAATCCGAAGCTTCCAAGTATCCTTACACATCTTTCCAATGAACCCTGAAGTATGGAAAGAAGACCTTTCCTGGGCAAGAAAACTACAGGAACAGCAGAAGGCAACAAAGAATGAGTCAGTGCAAGCACTGGCCAAAGGAAAAGAGCTTGCACAAGAGTCAATCCCAGACTATGACTTTGAAAGTGATGAAATTGTGGCAGTCTGTGCTGCCATTGCAGAGAAGGAGAAAGCTCTTTCAGCAGCTAAAACGATGGTGATTGTGTCTGCTTCAGGCACAGTAGAGACTGTTACTGAGCAGGACACTTGTCCTGCGACTCCCGATGAAACCCTTTTCATCAGGGCCCGGTAGGGCAGCCTCATGGGATGTCATACCCATAGTTTTTAAGAACTACTGTTATTTATTGTATTTTGCTTGCTTTGTGTTTGTTCTTTTTTAATTATGTGGTAGGATAGCCTACAAAAGTTAAAGAATTGAAGTTATTTTTCTTTTGTTAATTAAAAGAGCAATGACCTGAGTTGTTCTATCTGTATTTTTTGAAAAGAAAGCCAAGAGATGATTCTGAAAATTCTTAATTCTTATGACCAAATGTAATGTTGAAATGCTTAACTGCATTCTTAACAGCCGCTTTCATCTTTGTGTATTTCATAATTTTACAAGTTAATGTGCACATTTTCCCAGTAATTAGGAAAGTTTTATTTAAACTATAAAAGTGCTGTGGTTTATCCCCAGCTGGCAACTCAGCCCCCCACAGCTGACTCCCTCCTGGTGGAACTGGGGAGAGAATTGGAAGAGTAAAACTGAGAGAACTTAAGGGCTGAGACAGAGACAGCCTAATAGGGAAAGCAAAAGCTGCACAGGCAAGCATTACAAGGGATTCACCCAGTTCCCATGGGCAGGTGTTCAGCCATCCCAAGGAAAGCAGGGCTACAACATGTGTGACTTGGGAAGACACTCTGAATGTCCTCCCTTCCCTTAACTCCTTCTTTCCCCAGCTCTGTGTTGGGCATGATGGCTGTGGAATGGAATATCTCTGTGGTCATTTGAAGTCAGCTGTTCTGGCTTGTCTCCTCCCAGCTTCTTGTGCACCCCCAACCTTCTCATTGGTGCAGTGGGATGAGGAACAGGAAAAGGTCTTGATCCTGTGCAAGCACTGCTCAGCAATAATGAAAACAACTGTGTGTTATCAACACTGTTTCCAGCACAAAATCAAAACCTAGGCCCCTGCTTGCCACGCTGAAGAAAATGAACTCTATCCAAGCCAAAACCAGCACAAAAAGAAGGAACTTTTAAAAATTATTTCAATCACTGTTAATTTACATTATTTTTCTTCCAGTAAAAGTGTGAACTGCTTTCTGTTATTGACAGTCTTTGCTTTCATTAAGATTACTTGTTCTGTGAGAAAGTTTCCTATGGAGCAGAGATGGATTATTATTTTGTATGTGTCTGAGTGACCTGATTTGTGACATACAGTGACCTGTATGTGTCTGAGAGATCTGATTTGTAGCCAAATCAAGTAGAAACCTTTATGTTGCTTTCATCGGTGAGTGGGTTAAACACTTTTTGATTAGATGAAAGGAAATGCTATACCAAACAAGGCCCTGAATGCTTAGTTACAACTAAATGTTTCACCAGAAGAAAGAACACTTCAGTTTGTGACTGAAACTGGCCTTTCCTTATCTCGTGTGCTGTGCTGCAGACATCACCAAAACTAGAATGGTGGGAGTAGGAAATATATACGGCTGAATTGTGTTGTATTCGGGGCTTTTCTTTCCTATTTGGACTGATCTCATAAAGGGAGTCAATTTGCTTTTCCTAATTCTTATGACCTGCCGTTAAAAGTATGTTCTTACGGAACCAGTTTTCCAGGGCAGCACTGCTGGAGTCTCCTTTTTTATCATTTTTGGATTTTGGATGCGGTGGTGGGTACTGAGGCATACCCTAGGAGATTTTCGTTTTTCCTCAGGGGAAGGTGGCAATTGGTTTGTCACACAGGCAGTACAGAGAAGTGAAATCAGGCTGTTTCTTTGATGTGCTCTGCACTGAGACTGTTCTCGTTTCATTGTCTTGGAGGCGTGGTAGAGATGATCATATCCTAACTGCACTGGAAGAAACGGTCAGCTGAGGAATTATTGAAGAATTCAGTTTGGGAATATAATTTTTACTTGATTTTGATAACATTTTGTATTATAATAGACAGTTTTGTAGACAAGTGAAACTTCTGAAATCAGTCATCTTTTACTTTTCAAGTCTGATTTCTAATTTCAAAATAACACATCTTAAAAGAAAATAATGTTGCTTGAGAAGTATAGTGTTTTTTGCAGTGGAAAGTGCATTGCAGAAAAACTGTCTCAAATCATACTTTCTGTTTATCTGATATCAAAATATCTTTATTTAAGAGGATACATACAGTTTTTAAAAAAATTACTTACCCTTTTTGAAGACTTAATTGCCTTGTTGTACCGTTTTCATTAAGTTTTACAAGATTCTCCCTGAAAGTTTTTATGTATGTATGAATTTTTATGTCTGTGCTTGTATAAGCACACATTCACACAAATCACACCTTTTACTATCTTCTGAATATTCAAAATAATTATAACTACAGTGACCTAAATATATTAAGAAATGTGAAACATCATCATGCTACATTTTTATTTCTTCATTAAGTTCAGAAAAATTTTAAATGCTAGATAGGCACTTGATTAAGATATGGTTTGATAGTTTAAATTGTTAGAGTTGAAGGATTTCTTAATCTTATTTCTCCTATCAACATAATACAATCTAGTCAGCCATAGGAAGAGTTGGCATGAGAGGGGGTTGGAAAGATTTCTTCAAAGAAGAGATCTTCTCTGCCTGGAAAAGGAAAAGTGTGAGATGCTCTAGGGTATGTTTTCATTTTGAAGGAGCTCGGCTGTATCCACCTCATCTTTTTCTTTCTTTGCGCTTTGTACTTGCGTCAGTGTTCTGTCTTTACTCAGACAGGAAGGACTGCTGCCCTCCTCTCGGAGGCGCTTGTTACCACAGAATCTGTTTCCACTGAAATGATTCACAAAGTTCCTACTGACTTCAGCACTGCAGGGCCAGACTGCTCGAGGGGTGTACATCTGCACCATCAGGCTGTGCTGGGCTCGAGGGGTGGTGGTTTCCATCCTGTGTACTAAATGTGTTTTCCTTCTGATTAGATTAGGTTATGAATTCCAGGTATTGTCAGAACTGTAGTGTTTTGTAGAGCAGTTAAGTTCTTGTGACACTGTTCTCAAACTGGGGAGAAGTTCAAATATTGATGATTTCAGCACTGGTTTTTGTACAGCATGCCATGTTTTGCATGTATGGAATTTTCTGGATTGGTTTGAATAAAATGCTGACTTCCCTGCTACTTAGTGATGCTTGTTTATTCTTTGGCTTATAACAAAAATAAGTTATTATTTCCCATTCTGGAATGTTCCTCATTTAATAATTGGCTTTTGTCTCTGGTAAACATGGTAATGTGTTATAGTAAAAAAGAAAAGAAGATATCTTGGGGAAAAACATTTAATAAAAAGTGATGGTCAGAGCTTTTAAACCTTTCAGGGATATCCTCGTGAGATGGAGCAAAAGGAGATGTTATCCAAAATAGGATGTCAGTGAAATACACCCCCCTGTGACACTAGGAAATTATATTTATTGTTCTTCATTATCATTAGTGGCAGTGACTACAGTATCTTTCATGTGTTTGCCTTCCATATGAATCACATATTAAAATGCTTAAATGTTGCAATGCCATTCAAGAGGAAAGCTCAACAACAACAGTGGGTCAGGTGGATTAATTTTGCTTGATTTAAAAGTCTACAGTTAAACATTTAAATATATTTTTTCCCTTTAAGTCCCTTTATATGCAGTGGAAAAAAATACACAGCCTCACAGTGCCATTTACACGCCTTGTGTTAGATAGGTATCTTAGAACGAGTTGAATCAGCCTGCCAAGGTGCCTAATTATTTCCCTTGACTACAAAGGAAGTTCAAGGTGACTGACTGGCAGTTAACCTCAAATGCTGAAAGAGGGCATGTGACTTCCACTCTCACAGATGGAGATAAGTATCTTTTAAAAGCTTAAATGTACTGAGAGAGAAATAAATCCTTTCTAATACTAGAGGGTAAAAAAGAAATATGGATCAGATAACACAACAGTGACTCTTACTTGATAATACCATCAGATACTGGATTTTAAAAGTAGTCATGGAGAGGGAAAAAAAGCAAGTGGAGCAGTTTACTCTTCTTATCCTCAAAGCTGTATGGAGTTGTCTGAGTATCTGTTGGTTTTAGAGATCAAGATCAGAGAGGTAGCATTGGAAACTTGCTTGCCCACACAAGGTAAGTTCCCTCCCAATCCTAAAACCAAGGGAAAGGAGGTAAAATACTAGTGTTGAGATGCTATCTTAATTAATTTTGAGTTCACAGAATAGCTATAAAACTATAATGACTGTAGTTAGGACTGGGGCACAGGAAAGCAGAAGCATTGGGCTTGGTTTGTTGGCAGGTTGCAGGAACCACATGTTTTGTTGTAGTTCACTGTAGTCCACTGTGTCATGTTAAGTGGTGCTCTCAGATGTGCTGGAGTCCTTGGGCTGTGGTATCTCCAGAGGGGCTGGTTCAGGAGCAGGAGGAGCTGGTGGGCATGGATGACTGCTGAATCCTGCCAGATGTGCTGCCTGGCTTTGAGGGCTGATTTCCTAAGGGCCACAAGGCTAGGAGCTGTAAGGATTGTAAAAGGATAAATGATCAAAGGGGAAGATTAGATGTGGGGATCAAGTTGCCTTTGGTTTCACAAAGCAGGAGATTCAGACTTCAGTGGGTTTCTAGGTCTGTAAAGCTGGCAGGTCTAGAACAAGGCCTGGAGTGCAAAGGCCTGGCGGTATTTGATAGCTCTAATAGTAATCTGCCCTAAGTGGAACAGGTTTGCTGTTGTGTCTAACAGCAGAAATAAAAACTCAAAAGCTTCCTGACTTAGGATGCTGGCTGTGCCACTTGAAGACAGCAGATTACACTGATCCTGTTAGTGCATTGGCACTGGGCCTGTAGTGCCAGTTCAGGGCAGGCAGCATGGGTGTTCCTGACAGCAGGAATGTGTGAGCCTGATTTAAAATAGCCAAGTCCTCTGACAGTATATCCTACACTGTAAACTGTTCATCACCCTAAACTTACCATGGATCAGAGATTCAAACTAATCTACAGATCTTCACAGAAACCACTGTGTGGTGTAGCTACTGGATCTCATCCTGCCTATGCTGGGGGGATCCTCCAAGCCCTGCCACAGGACAGGGGGTTGAACTGAGTTAGGGCTGGGGCTTGGGGTGTGGTTGTGGGGTCAGAGGTCTGGCAGTGTCTCTGGATGGAAAGGTGATCTGGGATGTGTGGGCAGGACAGACTGCTGGAAGAGAGAGAGAGGGACTGCCAGTCACATGACTGGCAGGCTGGACCAACTTTGAGAGGTGTAAGTTTGGTATGAGAAATTTTTCAATCAGTACATTTTCTGTGAACACAGAGGACTAGGGAAGGTGGATGCAAATGTGAAAGGCCGTTCTGAGGGGATATGGATCTCTGGGGGTTGGGAATATAGGGGAGATATTGTGTGAGAAAGGAAGCCCTTTTGTATATATGGAAACTACTCATAATACCTAGCAAGAAAATAACCTTTTAACCTCCATGTGGCAAATTAGACTCTTCAAACTTGTAGCCTTATTTTAGGAGACTTGTTATGCTCAGGGAGGCCAAGGAATGTAGTTCAGTGATGTGTTTGTGGTCAGCATTGGAGGAAGGTGCTAAGCCTGAGCAGGACTGTGGGGCAGGTGAGGGAGATGTGATATTACTGTCACCCTAAAAAAAGGCACACTTGCCCAGTCCATCAGCCCAACCGCTCCTGAACACTCATCTGTTTGCAAACAGACAGCAGAAGCACTCCCATTCTGCCTTTGTGCACTGCCATGGAGCTGTGGCAGGCAATTCCAGTATTGCTCAGAAGACTTTGTGGGCTGTTTGGGAATCATGGAGTTCATTAGCGAGGGAGTTCATGTTGATGATGTGTGCTGTGAGTCTAGTCCACTAGTGACACATTGTGAATGCTGGGGGCAGGAAGAACACCTCAGGCTTATCGTATGTGTTTGCTAAGGGAAGCTACTTAAGATGGTCTATTCTTGCTTAAAGTTCTTTCAGACCACATGTATTTCTCATCAGTAATGATGAGAAAGATTAATAAAAGCATATTAATGGAATAATTTTTTAAATAGTAAGCAATTATTTAAATACACTCTGTATATAATTAATTCTTGTCATTGCATATGGTACCAATAATATTGGTGTGCTGCTCTGGGCCAGCTGCAAAGGTGTGGTCTCATATTGGTACATGTGTTGTTATCTGCTGGTGGCAGTCCCACCTTCCTGCTCTGCCAGGTGCTATTTCCTGTCTTGGGAAGTATGGTGAGTGTTCTATTCGTTGGTCACTGGTAAGCAACAGACCACAGTTAGGTGGTTTAATTGCAAGGAATTCAGGCAGATCTTTATCTGTAGCTGCAGTGGGAGCTTGAGTAATACTGTTCTCCAGCTTAACTGGTGAAAAGTGGCTGCTGCTGCTGCAAATATTTGTATAGAGATTTAACTTCACTTTCTCTATGTATCACGGCAAACAAGCTCAACTGCTCCCCTATTAAAGGAAAATGTTCAAATAAAGAATTTTTGTGGCTCTGTGTCAGTGCTCTTGGGGACAGTTTTGAAGACAGCTGCTTCTTGCTGATGGTGATCATGCTGTGGTGTTTTGGAAACTTACAGGACAAAGTATGTTTTGGCAGTAGCTGAGCGCAAAGCATTCCAAGATGGGAGGCTTGTTAAGGCAAGGAGTTGGCACTGAATGGCAGACTCATGTAGACATCTGAGATCAAGCAGAACATTTCCATTTAATTGTGATCCCCAAAATTACTTTGGTCGGTACAACTGCTTAAACATATCAACATAAGGCTCAAGATTTTCATTACAATGTAGCATTCACATGAAAACACTTCAAGCAGCATAACATGCTTAATATTTGACAAAACATCCCCCAAATATCTGTACAGAATTATTCTGATACACAGTATTTCTGGAACAAGATCTAACCCTTACAACACAAAACACAAAACTCCTTTTTGTCAGTGGTTAACAGCTGGTTTTGGTGATGTGTTTGTCATTAAAACTCTAGCAACAAATGCTTTTCAAGGTGTTCAAGACTGAGATATAGTTCTATATAATCTATACTTTAAATGAAGATTCTGCTTCCATGGTTTCATACATTTATTTGATGGAGTATCAGATTACACAGTCATAAAATTCTATTTACTATTTAAAGTAAAATGATAAATGTTATGAAAAAATACCTTTATTACATTGGTGATGCTTTAACTAAAGTGAATATTAAGACTATTAACCAGGAGTTGAAGGTTTTAGGCCCTGATATTGAAAGCACTTCTATATGTCCTTAACTTTACATGTAAGGAGTCTCCCTGGCAGCAGAGGGACCACTCTGATCGGCAATGTTAAGTGTGTGCCTAAGGTGTGCGGACTGTGAGCCAAAGTACTCGGAGAGGCGCGCATGTGTTACACAGAAAAACATTCTCAGAACATAAATAAAGTCTGATTTTTTAGCATATACATATACTGAAAACTAATATTCTTAACTGAAAGGATGTGTTTTCTTTTTCTCTCTTAAAAAGGCATATATTCCCATTTCACTCAGAAAGTGCTTATGTATCCTCAGCTCAAGAATTACCTCATCAGCTGTGAATCTAGCATGGACAACAAATCTAAGCCAAGAACGCCTTATCAGCAGGAAATACTGAGGGAGGAGAAGGCTGGCAATCATTTCTATATACCTTGTATTAATAACAAACCTTCTCATAGAGAAGAATACACTTTTAAATAATTTCAATCCTGATATATATACAATGATAAAAATTCACATTTTCATGCTTTAGTGAGACACTTTAAAATCCTACTGCAGGCAGCTCTCAGAGTAGCTGTGTCCAGTTCCTAGCAGCTGCCTCATATTCAGCTCTAGTACCAGAAGCTTAAACTCTTGATAGCTGAGCAGCCACAGGGAAGGAGCAAAAACAATTATATCAGACTGGGAAAGGGAAAGAAAAAAAGAAAAAAGCAAGTGATGGGGTCTTTCTATTTCCAGAGGCGCAGTAGCTCTCCTGTGTCCCACAAGACAAGGCAGTTCATGTTTCCAGTCCCATCAGACCTGCTTTGTACCATTTCTGATGGCAGGGCCCAAGTGCAATGTCTGTTCCACACAGTCCTCAGTAGTCTAAAGGAAATGTACCCATCACACAGCGAGAGAAAAATAGCCCTTTGAAGCACAGCTGAACCCCTCTTCCCACGAATAGGCAGGACACCTATCTATTGCACCAGTTTTTCCAATGTACCAGGAAGTATCCCCAGGGTTGATGCCTTTCATGGCTATCTATATACACTTTTCTGACAAATTCAGTGTCTCTGTGGGGAAGGTGACCTGGAGAGGGCCACTCTTGGATGCAGAGCTGGCCCCGCCACCAGAGCTGATCTCTTTCACCAGGAAGGCCCTCTCAGAGTCCTGTCCCTGTGAGGAGTCCGAGGTGTTGGAGCTCCGCAGTGTCCGTACTGACGTGGTGTCGGACTGAGCCGGGCTGCCGCTGGGGCCCGGGAGCAGCACACGGCCCCCGACACTGCTCTCGCTCAGCTCCGGAGGGTACAGCAGCGTTTGGGACGTGCTGCTAATCTCCCTCAGCTCGCGGGAGATGAAGGAGGGCGACTGACTGGACATGGCAGAGGAGGTCCTGCGCCCATCCACACAGTTGAAGTTGCCCCCCGAGTGCTGCCTCCGAGCCCCTCCAATGCGGCAGAAGAGGCATTTGATCTTCTCAATGGCTTTGCTGAGCACAGTCTTGCGGAGGAGGATGTAGATCCACGGGTCCAAGATGGGGTTCACTGAGGCAATGCGGATGGCTTGCAGGTCAGGGTTTTGCCTGATATCTTGCACTGATTCTGGCTGGTACAGCTGGTTCACGAAGACACGGACCTACCCAAGGAGATGAGGCAAAAGGAAGACACAATTACATAATTGCATCAGGAGAGAAAAGCCTGCACTTCAAAGCAGAGATCTAGATTTGCAGATGTAAGCTATGAGAGAGGAGGAGGCTTGCAAAGTTACACATCTCAGACTGATGAATTTGTTTTTGGAAATAGCAAATGAATTCAGCCATGAATTTGTTTCTGGAAATAGCAAAAAAAACTCAGATGAAAATTGTAACACCTTTGTTACATGTAGAAAAGAACTGGCTTTTTCTCTCTCTTTTGCCTCATAATTAATCCCTGAACCTCCAAATCTTGGCTGGTGTCTTTAAAAATTCCCAGGAACAAAGATGTAGACCTGTATCCTGCTTCCTTGGTATACCTCAAGTCTCATGCAACCTGCAAAGAGGCAACTGACTGGGGAGACTTGATCAGTTCCTCTAGCAAAGGTCTAATAATCACTTAGAAATGAACTGAAACACACATGATAATCCAAGTACACGAGACTCTCTAAGCAAGTCCAGAGTTGTCGATTCCCAAGTTTAGAAATGTATTTTCCTGGCACCTGTCCTTACTGGAACTGTTTATATAACCGTAAGTGTTTGCTTGCTGCAGCATGGTTTAGAAAAACAGAAGTGTAAAAAAAAAAGGGGGAAAAAATCCCAAAAAAGACAGGTTGTCCAGATAGGTGATTTTTAGCAGGCCAAGATAATGAGATTATTTCAGCACTGGACTAGAGTACTCTGTTCTCCTAGATGAGCTAGCAATTTGGTTTTACTTACAAAAATACTAACAAAGTGGTCAAGAGTTTAAGATGTCGAAGTTGATGTGTGAAGTGACTACTTATATAGGGATTCTACTTTATCATGCACAAATTTTAAAACTGAAGGGCCCTGTCTTCTTCATAGAAATGTATTCAGCTTATTCTTCTAGTTTCTTCTGCAGCTGGTCTCTCTCCTTTTTTAGAAACCAGTTTTGTAAATGCTGCTGAGAGGAAGGCACAGTCCAATTCTTGGGTATCACCTTTCCAGTGCCACAACGGCATCACAGGGGTTTGTTGTGCTGATTAGTCTCAAATAGTTCTACATTTTAGCAAGACCTAAGCAGTGTCCAGTTAGAGAAAGGCTTAGGAAAGCCACTGAAAAGTGGATCATGGAAGATTCTATTTTCTTCAGATTCCTTAAGGTAAGTCAAAATAGATCCCTTAATTATATTTTTATCTAATACAGTAAAAATCTAGTAGCAAAATTAGGAAGTTTTTAGAATCTCATCCTTGGGTCCTGAAATGAATCAAGGCCTGCCTAACTATGTGGTTACAGACATGAAGGCAAGCAAGCATTTAAATAAATGAGCCAAATTAGGACAGCCCTCATAAGTAATATTTTTAGAAGTCCTGCATGTGAAGCCTTCCAAGTCTGGTGAAAAATTTCACAATTCTTGAGAAATTTTCTTGCACGAGGGCAATGTGGTGGCATTCAGCCTTGTCAGTATTCAGAGATGGAATGTTCGCCAAAGCTACCAATGGTATGTTTAGAATTATGCAGAGTCTCTCTGTGGAAGCCCTGTACCCACAGTCTCTCTCAAATGATCTGTCAAATTGATGATTGACTGTATTTTCTTTCTCAGTACTTTTCTCTAGGTTTATGGGTAACCTAGTGAACTCAAGATACAGGAAAATCTTGAATTTATGAATCAATATAGTGATGCCAGTTTTATCCACAGCTACTTTCCTACTGATTTATAATACTGCACATGTCTTTCTGACTACTAATTTCTTGGCCTTATTTATCCGTTAGGCCAAACATGCCATTCAGGTCCTTCAAAGAGTATTCCTATGTATGATGAACTTATTTTTATGGCTTTATTCAAAAAAATTTTGTTAAGAATCTTTCCTTTAATATTTTGCCTTATTTTTAACTATTGTAGACATAATTTTATTTATCATTATTTATTTTACTTATAGACAATTTCATTATAATTTTATTTATAAGATCTTGATTTTACTATTTTATTTATAATTTTGACTGTTTGTTCTGTACGCAACTGTCCCTATTTATGCTGTAAATAAAGGATTCGTAAATAAATGATTGATAAATAAATTGTTGCTCCTGGGCAGGCCGCTAGATGGCGCGGCTGCCCCGCGGCCGGTGTGGATCTACGTGTAACATGCGTGCATGTGTATAATGTGTATATATGTATAAGGTGTATGTGTACATGTGTAATATGTGTATAATGTGTATATATGTGTAATATGTATGTGTGTATGTGTATAATGTGTATATATGTATAAGGTGTATGTGTATATGTGTAATATGTACGTTTATAATGTGTATGTATGTATAAGGTGTATGTGTATAATGTGTAGATGTGTATAATGTGTATGTGTATATATGTACAATATGTGTGTATGTATGTGCAGTACGTATGTGCGTATATGCATGATGTGTTTAACAAATCCACCCGGACCGCACAACCAGAAGGCACACTTTGAAGACAGCTGAAGAAATACACAGTTCAACTTGGAGACCTGGCTTGCCTTTTTTTTTTTTTTTAACTCAGAGCTATAGTTACACGTCAGTGATTTAATAGTCGGATTGTTCTTTTGATAAGCAGCACGTGAAATTGAGGTACCTACTCTACCTCTTTCTGCTACCTGGCAGACTTAATGGAAAGGCAAAAATGTCTCCAAGTGTTCACTCTGTGGCTGAAAAGAAGGGCTGAAAAGGCCTATTGCTAATGGTACAGCACAGCCTGTTTTATGCTATCTCTGCATGCTTTATTTCCTTTTGACAGTTATGCAGCATGTAGAAGTTAACGATTCACAGAGTGGACCTAGTCAGTGAAAACTCTGTACAAAATTGTTTCTACTTCCCAGAAGAGTCCCATAGAAAAGCTCTCCAGAATGTCATGTGCATTTATCAATTCAGACCTATTGCTGGCTTACATTGATCACAATAGGGTAAAAATTTATCCGTGTAGGAATCTAAGTTCCATCCTTCTTTACTTACTGGTGAAACAACATTTAGTAACGTATCACTTAAAATAATGGCAAGAGATGTACCCTGTTTCAGCTACAAGTCCTCTGCTGCAGGAGGTAACATGATAAAAGATATTGCTTCTCATCTTCTAAGCAAGTGCCAAGTAAGTGGAATCCACTACTAAATTAGTTATCTAATCCGATGTTTGGATTTCTGCAATTTGAAATTCTAATTAAAAAAGGAAGCAAACTAGTACAATTCAGATCTCTAAAAAATAGAATTTGGATGTTAGCTTTGCAGCTGTAGAATCCAGACAACATATCTTAAAAGTACCAGCAGTTTATTTACAATTAAGAAGTACACAGCTCTAAGGTACGTCAAGTTTATGCTCAAGACAGGCACTTGTAGGATCAGAGTCCTTG
This sequence comes from Rhagologus leucostigma, assembly GCA_013397725.1. NCBI lineage: Eukaryota > Metazoa > Chordata > Aves > Passeriformes > Rhagologus > Rhagologus leucostigma. The sequence goes on along the minus strand of VZTD01004798.1, from coordinate 2,805,870 downwards.
TGCTGTTTGCACTTTTCCTTTTTACTAACTACAGATGCAAGTCATGATTTCTAATCCTGTGAAGCATTATAAAGTGACTTTTATAGTTACAGTCACACTTGTAATTGTTTCCACAGCTTCCACCTGCCCTCAAAATCTCCCCACATGCTGATATGATAAATTTAAAAAACATACGGTAGTGAGCAGGAACAAGTTTTTCAGCTCCACAAGCCAATAACCTTTGCCCTTCAAGGTCTTACTGTCTGCTTGGTGACTACTCCACTGCCAAAAAGTTGTATCTGAAATCTTGCAGTTGGCTGTGGACAGTCCCTGATACTAAAAAGTTGAGTCCAGCCAAGCCAAAAGAAAATCCAATTTTAGATCAATTAAACATCAAGTTAGAAACTCCTGATCATTTCATGCAATCAACAAGATGTACGCCCTGAAACATTACATTTTATTTTTCATATCACCATAATTTAACAACAACGTTCAATGGTCAGAATGAGAAAAAGATCACACACTTAAAAGTTTTAAGAGTATCTGACACACTGCTGGAGTGAATTACAGACTTTGAGTAATGTGTGCCTATTTACTCTTGAAACAGCTTGGTGTTTTTAGAAAGGCCGGAGAAAAATTTCTACTCTCATCTTTACAAAATCCCTCCTGATATAAATTATTCCTTACATTTTACACTATGCAACTCTAATTTCTAACAAACTCAAAATATTTTAAGAGATGACATACCCTGTGTGGAGTAGAGACAAATGTCAGCACATAAGTTGTATATTTTTCTTACTTAGATTTTAAACAATCGTCAGATTCATGTGTTTCACACTGTTTTCTGCACCTTGAGAACACACCAGGGTATATAAAAAGTTTCCTTTCACAATTTTTTTTTCATTCATCTTTTCTTTCCTTGATATATTTGATCAGCCTTCAGTTCTGTCAAGTTCATTCAGCATTTTGCATAACCTCCCATAATTTTATTACACCACTTGTTACTTTAAAATTTTGCTGATTTTATGAAAAACCACTAAAACTCTAAACAACCCTACTTGTAAATCATGTGCTGAAGCATCTCATTATTAAAAACGGATGTTATCCGTGACTCAGTTATTTCAGGGCTGTTTAATATTTCATGTCCTGAAATTTTTACATCAAACCATATTAAGTGGATCCTGTTGCACTGACCCCATCTGCTATCTTACTATCTTGTGAAAGTGTTTGTTCTAACATATTAGAGGTTTATATGTCTCTTTCAGAAGTTGCTTTTCTTTGAGTTAAATGATGGTTTATTGAGCTGAAATAATCAGTGGGAAGTCAGCTCATCAAAAGAAAACTTCAGTCACAAAGCACCCTCTGAGCCTGCTTCGTGTATCTGAATCATCCTGGCACCACCACCTCACCACTTTTATGGCTCTGGATGACTGCTAGGCTGACCTGTTATAGGTGAGCCTCTCACTTGGTTGGGACTCCCTAAAACTCCTCCAAGTCACGAAAATGTAAGTGTATGTATTAGTAATCTACCTACTTCTGCTAGTGGCTCTTTCTAGGGATTTATAGCATAAAGGTGTCGCTTCTCTGAGTTTCCCCATTCTTAACCCCAGTGTCGATGCATCCAGAGGGCTTAACACAGCAGCATACATGGCAGTTCATTGTGGCACAAAGCAGCAAATGTGGCTGTGGCTTATTCCCGCACAGGGAGGCAGAAGACTTTAAAAAGCTACTTAACAATGAAGAAATTTAACCACACTGGACACTGTGATGATGTGTATATATATGTGGTTATTTGGTTTTTTTTTTTAGAAAAAGGTTCCTTTTATTTTTAGCCATCCATCTAAATGAGAGTCTCTTACGTCATTTTAGACAGAGAAAATACGTACTGCTTTAGCAGGTAAAAGCTAACTTAGGTGAACATTCCCAAGGTAACACTCTGCCTTTGTATGACGTGAAATCAAGGTCTGGGAGAGCTGTACAACTTTATCACCTGCACCTTCGCATACTTCTGCTATATGCAAGTTTTTCACTAGCTACTGTTTAAATAATAAACCTTTTGCCCCACCCAGGTTCATTAATTTTAACTCTCAACAATCCAGTTCCCTTTCTGGTAAACCCTCCCTCTTGGTTCCCCCCCCCCCCCCCTTTTTTTTAATATTATGTAAAAGACTGCCTAGGTTCAAATGGATATAAACTATTTCATTTTTCATTTCACATTCAGACTTCTCAGCATTCCTGTAGCTGCTTTGCTACAGGATAAGGCTTAGCTTGTTTTCTGAAACTGCTTAAGTCCATCACATCATGACACTGTATTTAATTCAGAGAACCCGTTCTCTGCATTTACCAGCATCTCTTTTAAAAATGCAATATTGTTCTTTTGTGAAGTAGCTGTTTTGATACTAGATTAATCAAATCAAGTACTGTCACCCCTCAGTACTTGTCGGGGTTTTGGCCACCTGGTGCATCCCGGTGCAGCAAGTCAGCTTACCCCTGCTCTTTCTGGAGCTGGACTGCAGGGCAGGCTGGCACAGTTCTTCTGTCTGAGGCACGTGCTCCTCCAGGGGACACCGTATGTGCGGCTCAGACAGCACCTCTCGACCTCCTTCAGAAGTCAGGCAATGAACACACAGCACCATGCTTGGTCATGCCTCGGCACCACACGAAGTGACAATGCCGAAGGACAGGAGATGGCCTCTGGTAACGGAGAGGACCCTAGTGCTGCAGCATAGAGCATAAACTAACATAAACTAGCTCCTGTTTATGTCAGTAATGTGGCAGCCCTGGCCCAACCCTTGTCATTACAGCTCCTGTGAGCAGGGGGACAGACTTGCTGACAGCTGCGTCCTGTTCACATGCACTTCTCTAAACTTCCTTCAGTGATACACCCTTGCCTCTCCAGCTGGCCAGATCTATTTGACATACATTGCACTCCCTTTCTATGACAGAGGGATCACCCTACTGACAAGAAACCTCCTTAAAAAAGTCCTTCTAAAAACACCTTCTGTCTGACAGCCACTGCTTGAGTCCCTACACTGTGTTTTGGAAGATGGCAAATAAGGCAAGCCAACTATTTGTTTAATGTCTCTGAGCCAGAGTAGGACAGGATTTTGACAAGCTTTATTATGGAGGTTGGCAAGCAAGAACTGAGCCTCTAGCTGGTGGATTTGGGGTTTTTTGTCTTTCCTGAGGATAAGGCGGAAGAATAGAAAAAAATGGATCCTGTGTGTTCAATTTCATGACACTAATTGTATCAGCCATTTCAGAAAATTAGCAAATGGTTAGCTGTAATGTTGTTTGACATTTCGGCACGATCTCAAGGTTTATGTGGGCCAGATTCCTCCAACGCTCATTTCACTGAGCAACACACCAACAGGTGGTTCCACTGAGTTCACTCCTCCCACTGTGTGGGGAACTCCTGGAAGGATGCCTGTGTGGGATCTACTCCAGAGATAGTGCATGAATACCTGAGGAGTGGATGCTTAGCTTAGGTTTTGGTTGTGAAGAACTCTGTATGTTGCTAGTGCCAAGTGAACACAACCCTGTCCTCCTTTTGCACATCAGGGACTGTTGCACCCTTCAGCAACAGCATGCACATTTTTAAAACACACTAAACAGCCAGAAATGCAGGTGAGACCCAAACCTCACTTATCACAAACTAATTTTGCAGGTGAACTTGAAAGTCCCTTAGTTCTCAGTAGGATTTTGCTATGTGGATTCCAGTTGAACAGTGGACAATCACTGAGGAACAACTATTGAGAATTTTTGGTGTTCTATTTTAACCAAGCAAGGAAGCCCAGGACTTGGGATAAGCAGGTTCCTTTTTATGTAAATGTAAATCTACTCAACTTTCTCTTACCATGCATGTATGCTAACAGCCTAAATTTAACAGTTTGTGACATCAACTACAGGTGCCACAAATAAGTACCTATTCCAACAGGAATCTGTTTGACAAACACAGACTAGGAGGAGAAAACACTCTGCAGTAAGGGTGATGGAACATAAGAAAGGTTGCATGATGTTACTCACCACCAGAGGAATGGAGCAGATGACCACGACCAGGGAAGTGGCAATGAGCAGAATAACCATCTGGATTTCTGCTCCAGCCATCCGACGGAAGCTCCGGCGTCTGCGAAAGTCAGATAAACGGCTGGAGGTGGTGTCTGTCCCCAAGGACGTGCGTCGCATGAACTGGCGGTGCATGCGAATGAGGGCCACGCATACCAGGATGTTGCAGATCACGGTCACCAGGATCAGGAAGGAGCTAAAGCCCGCGTACATGTAGGAATATGCTGCATGGGTGGACACGTTTGTTCGCCAGTCTATGAAACACCAAGTGTAAGGGTACTGCAAAGTAGATTTGCCGAGCCCCATGCTGGGGAGGGCGCAGAACAGCACGTTGGAAGCGTAGATGGCAAAGAGCGTGAGCCCTGCCAGCTTCTTGTCTACGTAATGGTTGTAGAAATAGGCATGGTTGATGGCCAGGTACCTCTCTATAGACATGGCACAGATAATGCTGAGGCCAGAGAGCCCAAAGAAGAGGAGGATGAAGGAGCTGTACTCACATAGTGCAGCTCCTCCTGGCCATTGGTTCTGCAGGTAAGTGGCAATTGTGACCGGACTCACCAGGCAGGTCCCCAAGAGATCTGTGACTGCCAGTCCACAGACCAGCGTGTAGAAAGTGGTCTCCTTCTGCTCCTTCCTGGACTTGCAGAGCACCACGATGGCTATGAGGTTGCCCACCACGCCGAAGATGAACATGACAGTGGGGATGGTGGGGGGCTTCCCGCCTTCGGCCCCGCTAGCGGTCCCGTTGGCGGAGGCGTTCGCAGGTGGCATGATGGTGGGGTCGAATGACATGATACCCACGCTGCAGCTGGCGAGTTGAGAGACGGCAACACCGGGTCCGAAAAGGAGAAGCCGAGTAAGGGAGGCGAGAGGGTTGTACAGTGCGAAAGTAAAAATTCAAATGAGAGAGAAGTTATTTAAAAAAAAAAAAAGGAAAAAGTGGTGTCTTTCAATTAAAGAAAGAAAAAAAAAAGCCCTAAAATGGGGCCGAACCGGGGTGCCGTCTGTCAGCCACCGACCGCAGCCGGGGGAGCGGGGGCTGCCTCTTCCTGCCGCAGCGCTCCGCACCCAGCCCGGAGGGGGATCGGGGCGGCCCGAGCCGAGCGGAGCCGAGCGGAGCCGCCTCACCGCCTCTCGCACCGACGCCGGGGAGGACTCAGCACGGCGCTGGGGCGGCGGCTCCAGGTGCCCCCGGGGGCGGCGTGAGAAGGTGCCGGAGCGCGGTGGCCGCGGCTCATCCCTCGCCGCCGGCCGGCGGTGCGGAGCTGC
>VZTD01004798.1:2689002-2800268 GCA_013397725.1 Rhagologus leucostigma | reverse complement strand
AGGGGACGGCCGGCAGCCGATGCTCTGGCATCAGGGCGGCATGACCGGAGAGTCCCGTTGCCAAAGGGAAGATCTGTTGTACTGCCTGTTTCTGGCCTCTGTTAGTGTGGGTACGTTCAAGGGATGCATTTTTATGTTTGTTCCAAGAACTTGTTCGGTCTTGACTGTGAGACGATCACGTATGAATTGGAAATAGGGTTACACTTTTTGGCAAAGCCCTACGATTATAGTCAGTCGTATCTGGGCTGATGGAACGACAGCCGTCACTTTATGCAGTGCCTGTGTGCAGCTTTCACCCAAGCGGTGATGGTGGTGATGTTGTCCCTAGTCCAGAAATGTCCATACAACACCTACGACCACAAGTATGTCCATGGGTGTTTCTGTGCTAGTGACCTGTGCTATCGCTTCTGGCTCAGGAACAAAACTTCACACTGTCATGCTGGATTTCACACCCAGATCCAGCTGGTCTATTGCCCTTTCTTGTACACTTGGTGCCATTTGTTGTTACAAAGAACACAAAACCTCTGTCCCAAAGCATGACATTTATATCCTTATAAGGACAAAAAATATTAGATATATAAGATTAGATATCTTATAGATCATAAGAATCTTTTCTCTGGGATAAAGGCAAAATGTATTATAAAAGTCTTATTATTTGTCAGTCTTATTGTCACCTTCCCTCTCTTTGTTTCTTTCAAGCCTGTGAAAATGATGCCTGTGGACTTGCTATCAGTAAAGTCATGATAACATCATGATATACTGATGACAGAAGTACTGAGAGAACAAAATATATGAGGACAAGTTTGTACTGTGGGAAAGAGAACAAAGAGTTTCAGTTTTCAGTACTATATGGGCAGACATGAAGGAAAAAACCCTGTTTTTTATTTGATCCGCTTTTTAGTGTTGTTATCTAACTGCCTTGAAACTTAAAATGCAGTTTTAGAAAAAGGCTTGATTTTTATGTAACACATATAGAGATAAATAAACTATAGCAGTGGTGGTGTTCTGGTCTGCTCAGAGAAAAAAAACAGCACTTCTCCTTACATTTTGCTGGTACTGGTGCCTCTTTATTTTTTAAAAAATTAGAAAGTCATTCTGTCACAAGCACAGGGGTACACGTGGGAGTAGAGGTTGATCAGTTATATTTGCCTAATTATCAGAAGCAAATTAGAAGCACTTCAAAATAATATCCAAAGTAAGTGCAGCACAAAGGTTGTTTTTCTTATCTTTTAAACAGTTTTCTGACTGTTCAAGGGAAGCTGACCCAGGTGCAGAGCAAGCTCTGAATTCAGGAGGTGTAATTGCACATGCTTTCTCAACAGTCCTTTTTTCCTACACTGAGACTTTGGAGCTATGGCTTTAGAGGCCATTATATGGGATTAACTTAACACAGGTGCAGCAGTATTTACCAGTATGAAAGAAGAATTACCTTGCTTCCCTGAAGCGGTGCAAAAGTTTTTCATGACTAAAGGCAGAGGAAATGATTTGTGTTTCTTTGTTGCTGCCTTTTTTTCACTTCTTTTCTCATCTGCACATCCCATCTTATGAGGTATTTTGCCCATCTCATAACAGACTGTCTTAAGAAGGCTCAGTCTATATCAGAGGGTGCCCAGGCTCTTCTGTAGGTGTGGAGACATTAGTGTGTGTGTGTGAAAGAGTGAATGCTATCTTTTTGTTCAAGAAGGTCGGTCTGATAGTGAATATACCTGAAGAACTAATTTAAAAATGCAGGAAAGTCAGGGAAACAGCTTTTTTTTTTTTTTTTTTTTTTAAGGAAAAGCATGCAGAACGTATAGTTTTGAGTGCAAGGATAGTAAGATCAATTTTGTGAAATAATGTTAGTTCTTTAATTAGAGAAAAGGATAGCAATCAGTCACACAATTATGGGATGGGTTTCTGAGGATGTGAGCTTACTGTGTCTACCCATTGTCTAGCTTTCAGAGTTATTAGAAAAACACAGTAACTTTTGGGAGTTTCCCATTGAACTAATGGTTTTAAATATAGAACTGGTCAAGATGAAAAGCATCATCATGTGAAATCCTTAGTCTTCAGAGCAAAGCAGACACTGTGGAACTGAAGTGGAACCGAAAAAATGAAGAAATTCCACTTGTAACATGAGTTGTCATCCTCTCATATCAGAAATGTCACATGTTGTAGCATTGAGTAACCACCAAAGAACTTCTGTACGTGAGGAAACCACTTACGTGAGAAGTCAAAATATCACAGGTTAAAAATAAAAGCTTCGAATCACAAATGGGAAAAAAACCACAATTAATTTCAAAAATTCTAGATTAGAAAATATTAGGACAGTCACAATAGTTAGGATTTACTCTTCATTGCCTCAGAGTAAACTTTTTCTGATTATAATGTTACTATTTTTAGAAGGTTAATTGTGACACACATGAGTCAACTACTATTGCTTGATCAGTTGAGATGTATAACTAACTGTGGTCGTATTTCTAGCTTGGTGAAAGATTTTAATTGAAATATTTGACTTCTTTTTTTCAATTTTTTTTTTTTACTTTTTCTTCCATGGCATATTTATTCAGCATGTCTCAGCTGCCGTGTGGTATCCCTTATATCTCCTTTAGTTAGCTGATGTTTCCAAAATCTTACCTACATTTCTCAGGGGCACCTGTAACATAGCCAAATAAACTATGTAAAGGCCTTTCTGCTGTTTGTAACTGTGATTTTAATACTAAAATGCCCATGTAGACATTTGAATTGATGGGTATTTTCAGGCAGTGCTTCAATGAGCTCCACTTCCAGAGGAGTGATGTCTTCAGCAGGGAGTGGAAGTGTGTATACAGCCAGTTTTGGAAACTTTGGACTGCTCTTAGCGGGCTGCAGGTCTGAAAAACATTTTGCATGTTAAACTCCCATTACATATTTGGAGTTCAGTAACATTCTTGACTTACTCAAGAGTTTGTCAGCCTTTCTCCTTTTCTGGAAAATTTGGCTATGGGAAAACTTTATTGCTGCATTTTTGCTTAATTTTCGCTGTCATACTTTTGACACATAAAGTTTTTTCAGGAAAAAAACCAACTGTTAGAGTAAACTCTGTCTGTATGCCAATATAAAATAATTATTAATAGACAATGGAGATAGACTGAACCAAATGTTACATAACAGTCTTTAATAATTAGAGAAGAAAAATTATGCAAGGACTAAGCTGAAAAACACTTTCAAGGGAATTGGGGAATCTGTAACGTCACTTCAATAGAAGTAGCATTGTAAGTAGATAAAAAATTTGTATTTTAAAACATAGAATATTTTCCTGCCGACATATTTTTGTACAAAATCGTCACAAATGGTAACAGTTTGGTTTGGTTCTTTTTTTTATTTAGGAATTCTGGTTATTACTAATATTACTAGCATTATTACTACCACTTCTGGCACATTTCCTTTGTTCTTGATAAAACATCTTGATGAGTGGGGGCTTTCCCAGGGCGGGAAATTTTTGTGGAGTGAGAGCAGTCCTGTCCAATTCCTGCTCTTCTTGTTGCGTGCCGCTCTAGGAGGGAGTTGCAAATGCCACTGCCAGGGGACCCAGTGGTGCCCTGCATGCAGGGCACCTCTGAACCCCCGTAGGACACCATCTGTAGCACAGCTCTATAATTTACTCCACAGTCATGTGTTCCGTATTAGTCAATCATGCTACTGAGGTTTGGGGTTTTCTTGTCTGTTTAAATGATGCTGTTAATCTTTGTAGTACACTGGGTTTTCCCTCTGTAATAACATTTGTCACTGCCCTAGTACACAATTCTATTTTAGCAGTTTTGAAGTCTGCTTTAGTTGTTAAAATACTTAAAATACTTCAATTTATTTTTTCAATCTGTTTCTTTGGAACCATGTAGGTTAAAATAGCTTATGCTTCAACTGTTGCTTATACTGTTTTATTTATCTATCTTTTCTATCTATCTGTCTATCTATCTATCTATCTATCTATCTATCTATCTATCTATCTATCTATTTATTTTAAGTTGACAGTTTTTACTTGCCTTTCAGGGGCCAACAGCAGAAATGGGAAGTTCGTTGAAGAGTACTGATAAATAGCTGTCAATGTATTTTCTTTGTTTTAGAGCCCATGAAATAATTTTGACTATTTCAGGCATTACCTGATGCATTACACATAGCCAGCTAAGCCAGACCCTATGCAGAAAAAATGTTATGTTATGAAAAAATGTCAAATTCCTCTTGGGTACACAGACTGTTACCTTCACTGAAGTAAACTAGTATTTTAGAATATATGCTGGGTTAGTTGTACAGGGACCTTAGAATATACTTTGTTAATATTAGTAATTAGAATTTCTTGTATTTTTTGAACTTTCTGTGGCTGGTGCTGTGTGCTGTTTCATTTTGTGGTGAGGAGGTACAGTGATCGACAGCTGTGGTGGAAGCAGAAGCAGCCCAGCACTGCACAGGAAGCAGTTATGTGGCAGGTCCTGTTGCAGTCTAGCTGTTCTGCAGATTTTCCATGAGAGATCATAAGACTGGAGACCCTTTCCAAGGATCCTGGCTGTAATTCTGTGACAGTATCTGTGTGCCAGAAATTTCAACAGAGGAGCAGGCTTTCTCATGGCTGTTATTTTGGGGCTTTTTTTGGGTGGTGTGATAGTGTAATGTCAGGGTGTGATATACACCCATGTTCTGTGGATTTGAAGAAAGAACCAGAGCTGTGCATTTCTGTTTGAAAGCTGAAACTTTTATCAGGTGTTAAAAGCTGTGTACCAAAGGCACCTGTGGTGAAATCAGTGGACCTGTGATTTTTGCAGCTGGTTTAAGAGTCATGGAAGTGGTTTAACTCATGATATGGTTTTGTAGCATTCCTTTCTCTGTCGTCATACTTGGCTTCGTTTTTTATTCAACACCACCGTGTAAAATAAACTGTAGTTTCTCTGGGAAGTGTACTGCCTATGTACAGATTGTGTTCTTTTTCTGTCGTGGTGAATTGGTCCAAGAGGACGGTTAGTAATTTTGAGGTGAAATTTATTTTCTTCAATGAAGGTACCTGGACCATTTTGGAAAGAGGGCAGAATCCTTTAAAGTATGTGCTGAGTCTCTATGCTACCTTTGCAGCATGAGGGCTGGCTTGCGCATGTGATTTGAGGATAGACGTGAGTTACAATCAGCTGAAAGTTTAGTAGAAGTTTCTATTCACACCCTGCCCACTGTGGGGCTGGACTTGAAAGTGTTTCCAGCTGTCAGGATGGACTAACAAGTAGCGAAGTGCAATGGCTGTTTTGTTACCTGGTGGAAGAATTATCTGAACAAATGCTAAGGCTGGGCTCTTTGGGAAAGATTTTTTCTGTTTTATGAATGCTTGCTATTGCAGTTATTCAGAAAGGGTTTCTACACCGTGTAACTACTGTATGTGATTAACTCTTGTGTGGGGTGAGTTATGTCACATTAAGTATTGAATTCTGAAAGATTCCTGGACAAAGAAAAATAATTCAAACCAACAAGTTACTGGATATTATCTGTTAATCAGTAGCTTGGTTCGTAGCAAAATCTACTAAAGCTCTTTGAAAAAAGGCTAATTTTGTGGGAATGATTCATGTGTTAGGTGAGTCAGTTATCTTTCACTAAGAGGACACTGGCTGCAAAATCACTGGAATAACCTCCAGCTTTAGTAAGTCTGCAACAAATGACGAACTGTATTTGCAGCAGAATGTTTTTAAGAAGGTCCGCGAGAAGTTTTCAAGGAAATGTTTTCTTGCCTGTAAATTCTCTGTTACTCCAGCAGAGGGTAGTTTATCCTCTAGGAAGCTAGGTGTGTTGAAGGAATGATTGGGAAAGGTAACTTAATGATTCCCATTTCCTCTTGTTTTAGATAGCGCAATAAAAATTAACTTCAACAGACTGACCTCATCAGATTAGCAAATACTAAAACGTACTGTTAGGCTGCGGTATGTTCTTAGGCTGGGACTGGAAAAGGCAGCCAAATTCAACAGTAGTCCCATTTCTGTCCTGCTACCAAGGGCTTCATTTGCCCTTCAAGAATTACTGCAGTTTGCTGTGCTGAGAACAGTTGCATTATCAGCCTAAGAGCTACTTCACTTTCATTTGTCAGCTAGTGAAGTCAATACAACATGAAGCAATTTTTATTTCAAATACATAAAATCACTCTAGTTGAAAAGTGTTTGGCTTGTTTACAGTTGCTTAAAAGCCCTTCTTTCTGCCACTGTACCCACTGCTGTAGCAGCTGATGTCGACAAGAATGTATGTTTGCAGGTTGTTGTGGTAGTACCCACCTGCAGCTGCTCTCTGCTCTGCTCACTGGTAGTGGCTGTTGACTGGGGGATGCTCTTTCTGTTGTCTCCTCTTCTGTGATATTTTATTTTAAATCAGTCATCAGAAAGCAGTCCTGAAGTAAGCTTTTGTGGCTGTCAGTCCTGAGGTGCAGCAGAAACTCTTCTGACATGAGAGCATGAGTGAGGGTAGTGATGACTGAATGTTTGAAAGGGTAGCAGAAGAGATGTGAGGACCCACAGTTGTTCTGTTGCCACGTTTCGATGAAGCCCTATTACTTAGAATTTGTTTCCTTTCAAAGCAGCATTTCAGCTCCCCAGGGATACTGGCGTTTTTGCCTGATTTCTAGGAAGAACATACTAATATTTATCTTTCTGTTTATCTTAGTGAGAGGTGTAATATGGTTAACACTGTGCTGCATATTTTAATCTTAAACTTCTGTATAATTTGCTCTAAAAAAAAATCATCAAGGAGCATTCGTGTAAGAAACTTGTGAATATGGTCAGTGTCAATCATGTCAATCATGTCAATCATGTCCATGCTTCCATGGCTAGCTTGATTGATCTTGGTGTTACTTTCACTTGGAGCTTTCCCTGTGGTGCACAGGACTTCTATTTTTTGTCTTTTCTTTCCTTTTTTTTTTTGTTGTTAACATCTGTTTGAGTCAGATAGGCCTGTAATTCAAATTTAGCTGTATCCCTCTGTGTTACAGACTTTCCACCCTTTTCTCATTTTGAATTTGCTTTCAGAAATGACACATTATTGTTTTCTATTTATAATTTTCTATTTATTGGGTAAAAAAGCTGTGACTATATCAAGGATGAATAATGTGTCTAAATTCTTTATTTTGGAGCAATGCAGGTACAACCAGTTAACTTGCTGCTATTTTTCACACTAATAGTCTACATGATCAAAGGAATATAGGTAAACTTTTGCATGGATCAGTAGAAGGCATATGTCCTACTCTCTACCAATTATACAAGAAGACTAGGCAATTAATCTCTTATTGCAGGCACTTTGGTAAGCTATTTTACTAACATGGGATGATTCCAGACCTGAATATCAATCCAAGATCGCTTTTATCTAAACACCAGACAGACAAAAGAAGGAGGAGGAACCCAGGACAGCTTTTCCAAAGTCATACGCAAGGTTAGTGCCAGATTTGCTACTTGCCAGTCGATTGCAATCTTGTGGACTTTGTTGCCTTTCAAAGTGGAAATAACTCTGGAGGAGACAGACCCATTTATAGTTGATTTAAAGTATTTAGTTTGAACTTTATGTTGTTTCACTGGTAAGCAGTTTGCAAAGCGCTAATGCCTGGTTAATTGAGAGTGTAAGCTCGTCACACAGATGAGGAATGTCTGTGTTAGCAATTAATGCATTTTAAATAGGCATAAGTAAACTTTGAACCACTGCACTCCATAACAGCAGTTCGCCATTTATTAAATATATGTATTATCTTAGTAATATTTTTGAGATGTTTTTAAGTGAATATTTTTATGTAGTTCTTAAATTTATGTATCTCATCCATTATTCTGGCATTTGGCTATAGTAGAGTTACAGACTGAAACAAAAATGAACTCATTCTCTTTAGAAATGTAGATAGATAATCGTTTTAAATAATATACACATTGAATTCCTGATGCTGTTTTCTTCACCAGCTGGAAAGCCTCTCACTGTCGGAAAGGCATTCAGTGTGTTTGACATTATGGGTGGGGGAATGTTTGTGTAATTATAAATGTTAGACTTGCAAATACGCCTTTTGATTGCAACAGCCTGAACTTCCATATGTCAACAGGAATTTTAGCTTCACAAGATAAACTTCGGTTTATGTACCTTGGCACCTTGCTCTTTTCTATATAATTTCAGTGTGTTTATTGCCAAATTGTAGCTGAATTTTACATGTGTGCACATGAGACATTTGGCTAATGTAAGTACTCTTGAAAAACTTCAGGTTGGTACAGCCACTGTGAGCAGCTGTAACAGTTTTGGTATTGTGATGAAAGCTGAAATCGCACTGCAGTGAGTAATTACCTGTGATCTTACAGGCTTGTGATATCTTGTGCAGTGCTGCTGAGCCTGGTATTAGTTCTAGAAAGGCTGTTGGTTGCTGAGGTCTGAACATTTTCAAGGAACTCTACTTGATTCTTTCCTAGTTAGGTAGCATGAAAACTTCAAAGCTTTACAATGTCTCCACAGTGCTTCACAGGTGGGTTATTTTTAATGTGGTAGTATTATTTTTTTTTCTTTCAGCTGAAAGAATTATTTAAGAACCTGATTATGGATTCAGGAAGCAGAGTGGCTGCAATTTTCATCTGATCTGAGGAGGAAGAAAGAAAGAAAGAAAGAAGATTGAAACTGCAACCATGTCATCTGAAGGACTGCACTTTAGGACTGTTTGCTTTAGTATGGTAAATGAAGTATCTGTGTCCTTCCCATCCTTTTATAGATAAACTGGCTTTTTCATTTCCCAAATCCTGGGAATGATCTCAGAAAAGTGAAAATGATAACCCAGGATATCTTAAGTATTTCTGTGGTATGAGACACCCCTTGAGACTTGCTGACAAGAAAGAAAAAGGAAAACAATGCAAAGGAGCAATGTTTCTTGTTGGATCTTAATAAGGGCCTCTGGAGATCTCAAAGGTTTATGCCATCTCTTTTGTAATTTCTTCCTGCATGTATATCTGTGATATGCTTCTTGCAGTAATGCTTCAGCCTCACCCACCTGAGCAGGTGCAAATATAGCAGTGTTGTGGGACACCCTCTCTGACATGGCAGATCTCAAAGGAATGTGTGTGATGTATCACTCAGTTCATGGACATGTATGCCATGTGGAGAGCATTCCTGCATAATGTCCTGATGCATATTAATTAGACAAGCAAGATACTCATGTGATGTAAATCAGATCCTTTCTTGGAAATGTACTGATTCATATCACAAGTCAGAATCTCATCCAGTATGCCCAGTATGTCAGAAATTACAATCTGTTTTACAAATAATCTAACTATTTATTTATACATTCAGGGAGAGAGAATGTTTTATTTTAGTGATTAATGGTTAATCATGTTAATTTTATTAGTGTGATGAGAGAAGGAATATTATCTGTAAAGGCTGTGGAAAGATGGTAGCTTTCAAGAGAACTGGCGGGGCATACAAATTGTAGGAGGTATGGTGATAAGACTGTAAATGTTGGAAGAGAGGAACACAATGGGAGCATGTGGAGAAGCAGAGTTGGAGAACACTTATTTTGTAGGTGCACTTCTTTTTGGTGGAACTTCATTATTTGTATTTCCTAAAGATTATCTTCACTCCATTTCCTCAGGACTTTCTGTTGGGTTACAGTAAATGCTCTCAGTCTAGGCTGCTCGCTCTATTGCCTTGTGTGCACCCAGAATTGTGCTGACCCGAAGTGACTGAGGTATTTCCCCACTCTGGCAGTGACACTGTGCTTCTTGATCTCTTCTCTAAGCTGCTGGGCACTACAGTGACAAAGAAAAGCACAAAAATTGCTGCAGTTTCAAGCTTTGCTGTACCCAGGTGCTTGGTGTTTGTGAATTTGCATCATTAAAGTTAGATGATTAGGAAGCCTCTAGGAAAAGGTGAGTTACATGGCAAATCCCAACAAGCTGAATGGAGAGCTGCTTGGGAGAGATCTTGAAAAGGGGGAGTGCCTTAAGTAGTGTCGTTGTCTGGGACCAGTGTCTTTCAAGGCAGGCTCCCTTTCCTGAAATTAGCCATATGGCCTTTTTTGTTCAAAAACTCTTTACTGTTCTGTTGCTTGCCTGCCACTCCCAACGTGTGCTATGCATTACCTCAGCAGTTAAAAGGCAGAAGGCTTGCATTCAGTTCCTTCTTCTGCCTGAGGGAGCTCTAATCAGCATCTCCTATCTTCCAGGAAAGTATCCTGGCTATAAAATACTGAGGTGGGATGGTTGCAGTGTCTCCTCTTGAAGGTGTTTTGCTGTGCGTGGAATAATTAAATATTAATTGGGAGTGTGAAAGAAGATCAGTTTACAGATTAGCTCCCACATCTGGGAGTAGAGAGACATGAGTTTTAAGCTCTAGCTCCAGGGAGTGCTTGTCATTAGTCCTGCAGTCTGTCTTCAGCCTGGTTTTCTGAGGATGTGCTTGACTGGAATGCCACAGTTAAGGGAAACAGCAGAATGTGGAACTATCCATAGATATGAACAGAATTGAAACTGATTAAAATTAAAGTAGTACTAGAGATGTCAGCTCTCTTGAGCAATAGCAGCTGAGCGTGCTGATATGCAGGTTTAACTAACAGGGATGATGCTGAGTATCTAATTTTGGAACTTAAGCACCAAATTAAGCATCTAAATCCTACCTCTAGTATACTTACACAGATCTAACCATAAATGCCAATGCATGCTGAAAACGTAAGGTATTTTTGCAGTCCCACGCCTCTTGTTCTGCTATTACTGCTTTGCTCCTTTTTGTATCTCTCAAACCTCCTCCTTGTGTCTCTTGCTTTCACAGCTTTCCATTTCCATGTATGCTTCCATTTATTCTATCAAGAATCCCTCAGTTCCTTTTTGCTGGATTCCATCTCTAAAACTGCTTCTTCAAATACACTGTGCTGTGTATCAAAGCTGATCGTCTTACCAGTGGTTTCTGCAGGTTGTTTTTAGCTTTCATCACTTCCTTATTGGAGTGCTTTTGATGCCGTATTGACCAACTTGACTAATGTATGGCAATGTTAGTATCAATGCTCTTTCTGCTCAATTTCTTTTCTTACAGGAACTAATCAATGTATTTTATCTGAATTACTATCCTAGTTTTTGGTGATTATTTTACTGGATAGTCATTGGTAATCACCTTTTGAGAGATTAATGGCTCATCCAGTATGTTATAAAGATATAAATAGTAGAAATTGTCTGTACTAATAACATTTTTATCAATGATTTAATCTCTTCCAGTGTTTAGGGACTATGCATTTTATAGGACTTTGTTCTATTTCTTTCATAAGTATGACCATCAAGAAAATAAGGCACTTTTTTCCCCCAGTTTCATTTTCAGAAGGAACTGGGATGATAATTATATTTTCAAGATGTAATCTGATATATTTCTAGTTGTCAAGTACTAAGCATAGAGTAGCACCTTCAGTTTTCAAAGTTGTGGTGGGTGTTAAAGTTAGCACTTTACTGCAAACTAAATTTTTTTAGCAGAATCCAGTCAAGAAAGCTAAATTGGTTGTGGTAGTTTGCTTTCACTGTCACAAGGCTTTGCTAATACATAGTGTGCTTGTGAGACTCTTCCAGTAGCTAAGAGAGTCCCACATAACAGAGTATTACAGAAATTTCTGTAATAAAATAGGTGACATCTGTAAACTCTACTGTCTTGAAACTGTTAATACAAAAGATGATGTTGTAGACATCAATTTTTGGAGCAGTTCTTATTCAGGAAGTTTAAATGCCTGTGGCAGTTGTAGTGAATATTTTGAAGTATTTGAATATTTTGAAAAAGTGTGTCTGTTCTTGCAGGACCTTACTGGAAATTCTGAGCATTGTGTTTTGTCTGGGAATGAGAAGAGAATGTATTAGATTAATACCTAAGCTTTTACAAACTAAAAAACCTGATATCAAGAGCTTTTTAACAGAAACCTGTTCAGCTGTCTGAAATATCTAACAGCATGGCAGATTAATGAGTATTTTAGTGATAGAGAGAATTGCAGTATCCATTTTAGTAGACCAGTGTGAACTTTTAAAAATACAATTTATTTTATCTGAAGAACACACAGATACTAGTATCATTCCATTTTAAAGAAAATGGATCATCATGACATTTTGAGAGCAGCAGTAGTAGTTTTGACTAAATGCTTACCCACTGATTGAAAAGCACAATGCCTTTTCATTGAGCCCCAGCATAAAGCATCTGTCTTTTATCTATGCCGAGACAGAATAAGACGCATGTATTCTTTTAATACTTTTGTTAAATGTTTGCACTGTTAATTTAATTTTTTTAATCTGTGCCCTGCATCAAGCCAACAACACTAAGTGCAACATGTGATTTTCATTCGGACTGATGAACTCAGTTACTGTACTCATGGTGTTTAGCATTGCAATAATTTCTGGCATCATAATTCAAATCTGAATTAACTGCCTCTATATTTTTTTATTATCCATCTCCCAAATAATTTAGTATTAATGATAAACCTGATTCTCCTTGTAAACTTACCAATAAAGCAGTTATGATGCTGGTCTTAGGGGAAAAAGTATGCAGATATGCTTGGAATTGCCCAGTTAGTAATTTCTTTCTAATTTCCCTGTAGCAGGGAAGTAGTGAAAAGGGCTTTTGATATCCAGCCAAGAAAGTTGCATCATAAAGGTTTTAAAATGACAAATTAAATTCCATTAATTGTGACTCGTTTCTATGAAACTGTAGTGATGTACCTAGGTCAAACCAGATTGAAATCATGCTGTGCTGTTCCTGGCTCGTGCTTTCAGGATACTTATGTTATCAGCATATTTGCTAACTGGTGGAACTGAAGGTATGTTGGAAATGTTATCAACCGTTGTCATGATGAGATGCACAAATGGTCATTATTTTTTTGTCAGCTATTTTTCACTCACATTTTTGTTCTTTTTTGATCTTGAGACTCTGAGTCTTTTTCATTTCATTCTTCACATTTTTTTTTCAAGCAGCCTCATTTGATTTGAACTTTCTGATTTGTTCGTTGTCTCAGAGAGACATGAACAGTGTGCAGACCTGGTAATAAGTAGTATTGGATAAGAACTAGCATAAAGTAACACTGTGTGACAGCTACAAGCCCTCACTTGGAGTTTTTTGTTTCATTTTAAAAACTGACTTTTTTATAATCCTTTTTCTTATGTTGTGTGCATGTTTATAACCCCTGAAACTGTCACTTTGGGTTATTCCTGGAAATGATGCAGTTTGTATATGGAGTAGGGGGGCTAAAACTAATCTAGATCATGTCTCCTGTCTTCAGATCACCATTTCTGAACTCCTGTGGGGCATATGGTTTTGAGGAAGATTGCAGAGGGGCATAAAAGAAGAACTGCGTCCTAAATTTACATTTAATTTCCTCCATGTAGTTTAATTTGGCCTCCAAAAGTTTGTTTAGCAGAATCCTTAGAGTCAACAGAACTCTTGAGCACTAATGAGATACAGAAAGATAAATACACTTCATAATAAATTCATGTTACTATCCACTCAGAACAAATTTTAAGGAGGCAAATGAAAATTAAATATTTATAAATAAAATGAACTGAATTGCAAAACAAATTTCAGTCTTTAAGAGGAAGGGGAAGCCTTCTGAAAGCTAAAATTGCTGTTACAGTAACTGGAAGGCTCAAATATTGCACAAGAGATTTAGCCTGACAGCAGATGAACAGTTTAGGGAAATGAACAGCCGAGCAGCTCTGCTTCCAGTAGAAGTAAAAGACTCAGCAGATTAGTTGTGGAGATTATAACCTCAGGAATGGAGGGCCAGTAAGGTGTTTAATATTTTTGTTAGTTTTAAGCCTTAATGATCTATGTCTAAAAAACACACTGAGAGATGCTGCTGACAGTTTTTAAAAAGGGAGCTCAGACCTTAGTAGAACTTCTCAGTGGGAGTACATACTCTTACCATTTCTCTCTGCTTTTCAACTTGCTCTTGCTATTTAATCGTCAAATTGTTTGTGAGCCTCTGCCACAGTGGATGGATACTGTCTTTTTGCTAAAAATAAACTTGCAGTTTAAGAAGAATTAATAGAGAATTTGCTTGATGTCCTGCTGAAACCTGCATTCCACTGATAAGCCTTTCAGCTTTAGATGGTTGAAAGGCAAATCTTTGTCTACATAGAGATTAGATCGCAAATAAATGACTAATATGGAGATTTTCACCCAAATAATGGCCCTGTGCAGGCCTTCACAGATCTATACTTGTTGATCTATACTGTAGGGCTCAATAAATATTATACTTTTTATGATAGTTAGCTCAGGATGGGACACTGAGAGGAATATCTGAGAGGAAAATCATTGCTTGGTTTCAGTAGGGCCTTTCAATGATGCAATGAAAGAAAGACACATTTTGAAATATCTCCCCTGTTAGGCAGGCTCAGTTTTGCTTTTCAAGAATGTTTCTCTGGCAAGTCCATCATTTCCCTCTTTCTCTCTCGAGTCAGAGGACTACCCATGTCACCATTTCCTTGGTAGTTATAAGCTTCTCCTATCAGCTTCTCTGTACTTTTGCCTCTGAGTAATGATTTCTCTCCTACTCTTTTTCATTTTCTTCTTTTTTTTCTCTTTCCGTCACCATACCTGCATTTGTCAGTGACTTCTGTGAACACTGACTCTTGGTTTTGCCTCCTGTCTCTTGTATCCCTGATGATATGTGTCTGCATTCTCTGTGCAATGTAAACCAGGAAAAATGCCTAGTGTTTTTGTTTGTTTTATCCATTTCCAGATTTGCAAATACAGATGTGCTCCTGTTGCAATAGTACCTTGTAATGTAAATATTTTTTATGTATATATTGCATACAGTACCTTTTGTTTAAAAAACAAAAGTGCTGTTGGTTTTTTACACAGTTAATCCTTCCTGAATGTGATTTGAACAGATGAAGAAAAAAGAATTTATATGATGTTTTTTGCTATGAATTATTTTCTGGCATTAAAATAAGGAGACACGTTCTCCCAACAGAACTGGAGAACATACAGTTCTAAAGACTCAGCAATCATATTTCTTGGTTAAAGTATTTCTTTTAAAATGCAATATAGTTAGAAAATTAGGTATGCCACCTGTCTGTAATCAGGAATGGGCGACATCCTGGGACAGAAGTGAAAGTGAACAAATTGACTGAAGTTGGGATTGTCGTTCTGATTGCATAATAGTGAGTGTGTGTCCCTCCTCAGCAGGAGGGACGGAGAGAAAAAGAGGGAGATCAGAGGCTCATGGGAGGGTGTTACTGTGCTGGCTGTTTCAGGGGCTGTGTTGTTTTGAGCATGTGGCTAATTGGGGTTAATTCAAGTGGTAAAGAGCACAGCTGTCTAAAACAGCAATACTGAGACTCAGAGATAAAAATAGGTTTCAGATACATTTTTAAAGAGGTATTACCAATACCTTATTTGCTGGCAGGTAGTGACTTCTTGGACTGGAGTGAGGTGAGAGGGCCAGGGCTGAAGTCTTCCTATTCAAGATGTCAAGAACCTTGAGCCAGCATCAGTCTTGGGGCACTTATGGTCTCATGGTCATCACTTCATAAGCTCTCGGACAGAGAAGTAATTTGGTCTCTGTGTTGCTAGACTGGCTTGTTGGAATAGGTTTCAAAATGTGACTTGCACCAAGTGACAGTGACAATTTATAGGAAATCTGAAAGGTCTGGTGCTGTCTTCTCAAGCCTTATAAGCAGCCTGGAGAATTTTACGAAAATCTAGTACAGAACTAATGGAAGTTGAAAACCCTAACACAAAATTTTTGTTCTATGTACATTTATGTATCCTCATACTTAAAAAAAACAAGTCTCCTCTTTAACCTGAAATATAAAACATCCAATCTCAAAAGATTTGAAATATCAAATTTCAAAAGTTTTAGCACAAGAATTGCAAAAATATATGTATCAGATTATTTCCTGTGCTTTCTGATATATGATATTTTTATTTGTTTGATATGTAAAATAAAGATATGTAGTTATTTCCTAAAAATAATTAATTGAGACTGTCTCATTGTGCTTAGAAACTCTGCGGCATCAGCTTTCAGGGTTCCTAACTTTGTGAACTAACAGTAATAATACAAGTGTTAACAAAAAGAAAAATCATGGAACAACATAGCAGCGATTTAGAAATTCTATGTGGTGTTCATTAAATGCTTTTTGTCTGCAGCTCTCAGGTTCCATAACTATCAATTTTGCAGAAGCAATATAAAGTCTTCTTAAATTGTTGCTCAAAGACTTTCTAAGGTGGAACTCAGTGGCACATGAAGAAGTGTATGACTTTGGTTTTGTGAAAGTTTAAAGATGAACATAGCTGTCTGCACTAATGCAATAAAGGCAAGGACAGAAGCATCTTACATTTGGAGTCTTGCTTTGATGTTTGCATCTTCACTGGAAAGAAATTTGAGATAAATAGGCAGATTTCATATGATTTCAGTAGTCTTACAGTGTAACGTAGGTTTCTTCTGTAAGGGAAAATCTGGAACTTCCTCCTATTTTAAGCTGCGGTTTTGTCACCATTTTAGATTAAACGGGGTGCAGGCTGCTCCGCTATACTTACAGATTTTTTTTTCTTGTAGGTGTTTGTTGACTCATATTGGGGTTTATGTTTCTAAAAGATTCTTGCCTGGAGTGCTTTCACCTGAATTTGGAGGTTAATTTTCCCCTTAATCTGTATCTTGATCTCATTGAATGTGAGCATACAAAGGCCTGTAGGAATGTGCAGCTGAGGGAGGATGGGGTTGTTCCTTTCAGCAGCAGCCTGGGTTCAGGAGTATTTCAGGTGCCACAGAGACGTCCCCTGAGACCATGTAGAATTTTCCTCTGACGGTGGCAGTCCATAGCATCTGACCACAGAAGGAATCTCCTTAACTTGCTGAAACAGTATTCTTTATCTTAAATAGTAAAAGCAAATGTGATCAATCCTGCTCCCAAATCTGTGTTTCAGAGTATTGTATTGCATAAGAGAGGACTTGTGCTGGGATATGGCCAGGTACCTTTAAGAAAACAGCATTAATTTAAAAATCAATTTCCATGACATTTATAAACTTGCTGTTATTTTATGAGTGAAGTAATAATCTGCTTTCACTGTCCTGTCTACTGATGGATATGATGTGTTTCTCACAACTTCATTCTGTAAACTAACCCTACTGATTTCACTTAATAATAAACAATAAACTCAATTGAATCAACTGAAGGCACTATTTTTATAGAAATCTATTAATTTAATTTTTTTTGTATTATGTAATTTGATATATCTTAAAAAAAAAATCATGTTGCACAAAAAAATAATTTTATTGTGATTTATGTTTCCTTGCAGTGAAAATATGGAGGATGGGTTTGATTCTGGAAACTGCTTCCCATGTGAATAACACCATGAAATGAACAACTAGAAAACTGGTGTCAAAATTTATAGTGAACCTGTAGTTCACGTCTTTAAATTATTGTTGAATCCAGTGCCCTCAGCATTAATATGTTTGGGTTTAATTGAGAAATAGTTCAGAAATCTGTCTCCTGTTTTCCCTTTAGTGTCTTTGTATTTCTTATTGTTGTGCAATCACTGAATTTGGTTTAATTTTCCAGGTAAGTATTTTTTCTTCTAAGTTTTCCCTAGCAAATTTCAGAAGTCTGCTAGGTATGTGAAGAAAATAGAAGGAAAAATAGAAGGAAAAGCTGTGGGTTTGTTTACCACAGTGTGTTTTTCCAAGAATGCTTTGTGAATATTAATTTTTTTTTCAATGGAAAAAATATTTTTTTAATCATTGTAGGAAGGTGACAGTGCTTCAGTCACTGTAAAAACAGCATTCTCTTACAGTATTCTCTTTCAATAAACCCCAGGGCTTTTTTGTACTGTAAGCATTATAAAGATATTACTCATTAATCCTAATCTGGAACTGAGCTTCAATTTTAGCTTTCAAACCTGTTCCAAGGAATAGAAAAGGGAAAGACTAGGGAATTTTTGTATGGACATGTCTTCTGGCCGGATGTTTTTTTACCATGGAGGTAAACTTTCTTTGTGTGCTTTGGCTCTTGTTTTGAACTGCTCATTGTGGAGAACCAAAATAAAGGAAAAAAAGAGGCTGACAGAAGCATGCTTTTGACCTGAACACAGCTACTACAGATCTTCCAGTTTCCATGGTATTAAAGAACAAAGAGACTTCACTGAAGCACTGGGTAATAAAATGAAATAATGGAAAATGTGTCTATGAGGTTAAAATAATTGTAGTGATACAATACTATGAGGACTATGCCAAAGCACAAAGGGACGATTTGTTCTTAATTTTTGTTTCCAGTGTCCTCTGTTGTTAAACACAACTCAACAAAACATTATCTCGGAATCAAAAGAGACTATTCTGAATGTCTGTTTTGCATGTGATAATGCTGATTCAAACTTTTTTTGTCCAAATAATTTGCAAACTTACACCAGCCCTGCGAAAATCACATGTTCGGCAACCTACCTGCAAGGGCTGAGTTCTGTTCATCTTGTTCAGTATCAGCTGGTGTAAATTCTTTGGATCAATTTGCCATTGTCATTTAGGTTGAATTACTTCATGCATGCTAAATGGCTTTGATTCAATTGGAGTTAAATGTGACTGTTCTGTGGAAGAAAGATGGAATTTTCTTAGCTCTTTCTTTGATATCGGAAGATCTGTCTGCCTTTTTCCTATGCTTTTTGAGAAGGCAAGTTCGTTAAATTCCAGAGCATATCACCATTTGTGCCTTTCATTTGTATGTGTGGTCACTGTAAAGTAAGATAGCTGTTCCACAGCTAACATTCTTATCTCAGGTTGCAAAAGCGTAGACACCTAAGGTGATGTTTTCTGGCTGTATCTCTATGAAGCTAAAACTTCATTTTAAAAATCTTGGCTTTTGAAACTTTTGTCTTGTTTGTCTGTGATGTGTTAGCAGCCACTGCCTGTGTTATCTTTCTATTTCTGATGACAGGTAGAAGTAAATTTAAAAAAATTGTTTACAAGCCTGGTTTTAGTGAAGTCAGCAGCAGCTACAGTTGTTAAATGCAGTGGGACTAAGAACTTGACATCAGCAGCCCCTTGGAAGAGAATTCCCAGTTAGAACAAAACCAGTTTAAAATTCTTCTTCAGGATGCATTTTACTAAGGATTGGCACAGAGGCTTGGGTGCAACATAAAGATAACAGTTTAGTCTGGCTCTGGACCTGAACATTCCAGAGATATATTTCATTCTCTTTAAGTTGTATGGCCAAAGTCTTGATCTTCTCTTGTTTATAAACCATTCTAGCACATGATGGATGTAGAAAATACTACATGGAAGAAACTATTTTTGTTGTTGCTTTAGATATAAACTATTGACATTCACCTTTGGTTTAAATTGTGTGAGTAATTTCCTTGATTGCCTTTGATGGGCTCAGTTAGGATTGGGGTATTGGTCATTGACGTCCTGTAGTGGGAAAATGCCATTTGTCACTGCATACATTACTAACAATCTCAGAAGTACGAAAGTGTACAAATCATTGAACATATTTGTATCCAGGAGGCCTGATTTTTCATTTTTGAGGTGGTATTTTGGAACAATGTGGTGTTATTTGATAATTGTTTCACTTGACAACTGTGTTGCTTTAATTTTTCCTCTTTTGGTGGCTTGGACTGCAGATATGGCAAGTGTGTTCTCATACTAAAAAAGTTAGGTGAATGCAATAAAGGAGGAGTTGGTTTAAGTCAAATAACATGAATGTGTTTTGATGGTCCCATTTATTTAGACAATTGCTTTTTGTTACATTGTTTCGTTGGTGTTTCGTTTTGGACAAGTCCAACAAAAAGAAGATTGACTAATAAAGCCTGTACAATCATCAGGTATACAAACTTGGCACTTGATTCAAACTTGATGTTTGTTCCATTTTCCTTTTTTAGAAAATGTTTCTGGTGAAAAAAACCAAATGATGTCTATGTTTGATTTAACAAACACAGCTGGTGTTTGCATCCTTGAAATCACTTGAGCTGCTTATTTTCTTGATGTTAGTACAGATGAGTTCTACTAGTTTGAAGCACTAGAAATATATTTGACTTTTCCTTCCACCACTTCTCCACCTTCATTTATACACTGGAGCATTAGATCATACAATTTCTGTAAGTCTACATTTTAGGAATTGCATTATAGCCTTGGATCTTCCCTCTGGACCCCTCACCCTCAGCAGAATGTCTTTGCATCAATCTTCCTGCTTATGTAGTTGAATTCGGTCATTCACTGAGGGAATTGTGATCCTGGAAATAGAAAATAAGGTATAAAAGCACTGGACTAATTAATTTAATTGGACAGAATAAATAACATCTGAAGGTTTTTGGTTTTGTTTTTTAATTAATAACTGGTAAAAAGGTGGGCTAAGTATTTTTTATGTCTGTGCAAATCTATATTATGGTATAAGAAGCAAATTCCCTGCTGGTTAGAGAACGTGTATAAGTCCTGTAAATGTTAAAGAGACATGGATTTTTCGTACAGATAGGGATCTGCTTTTAAATATCAGCAACTAATTTACCCTAAATAGCAGAATCTCATACAGGAAATGAATTAAAAATCTCTCGTACAATATGAAGATGTGTAGTCATCTAGGAGTGGGTAGATTTCCTGTGGCCTTTTAGACACTAACTGCAATAAAACAAGCACTTATATTTTCTGTTTATGAAATTAAAACTCATGCAGTTGTACTTCTGTGAGTAAGATTTATGGTTAAATGTAATAAAAAGCGCAGGCCAGCCTGAGTCACAGCATTATTCCCTATAGTGAACCACGGCAATTGGTGGACAGTACTGTTGTTTTCAGTGGGGCTGTTGAGTCTCTGGAAGAGTTGTACAGATGGGCTTTGCAGATAGGTTGGAGTCTGTTCAGAGGGAGTGCGTCAACATTAATTTCTGGCAAAACTAAACTGCCCCACACTGAAGGTTATGTGAAAGTGAAGTTAAAATTTATTCAGTGAGGCTTGGTGTCCTCACCTGTCCATGTCAGGAATGCTGTGTGTGTGTATCATCAGTTTCGTCAGAGTCCATTCAGTAGCTGTATGTTTACGCAGAGGCCTTACGTGGACAGCACAATATTCATTCCAACAGCCTCAAAACTGGAACAGGTTTCTGCATGATCTTTTTCCCATTTTCCTGGGTCAGGTCAGACCTCCTTACTTGTGTAATGGATCGAAGTGATCTATTGTTGTACTGGAGTATTTTAAATGGTGTGGGTAGCTCCTGACTGTCAATATTAGTCATTCACCAACATGAATCCATACCATCTGTGTACAGAAAAGCAAACTAATCCAGTATGTGATATTATAATTTTCGTATAGTTATGGAACAGATCTGTTTAAATCCTTTAGGCTACCAATGTCATCACTTCAGAATCAACATTTGCTCTTTTGTTTTCAAGAAGGCACTGGAACATCACTTGTAATCCTGGGCTGAATCTCCTTAAAACAGAAGTCCGTGGTTTGCATTGATGTTTGTGGATCAGGATTATGCCCTGAACCATCAGAATGTGGTTGCCATTGCACTGGGCAAATATAAAGTGATGTAAATGTTGAACTCATGCCACACAGACCTTCAGGATCTGAGTTGGCTAATGTTGCTTATGCCGTACTCTATCCATTTTTACAGGGGACCCACTCGTACAAAGCTCAAAGGAGGACTGGAACTAGAAATGAGACAGGACAAACAGGAGCTCTGCCTCTTAAATAGCTACCCATCTTTTTGAATATAAAAGTAGTCTGGGCAGTTTAATATTTTTCAGCCTTTGCTACACCAAATAATACAAAAAACTGAGGAGAGTAACATGGAGGGATGAAACAGGTCATATGTATTAAAATATATAATAAGTATGTGTATTTGAATTAGAAGAATATAAACACTTGCACAATCCTGAACAAGTAAATATTGTTCCTACTAATATTTATAGCAAATTTGCTGTTAATTCATTAGGGTCAGGAATTTACCTTGAAACAGAAATTGAGGTGGAGAGAGAAGTTAACTGGCAATAGCTGTACTTGTCATCAGTGAAAGTGTAAATGGATTTTCTAATGCATGCTATTATCTTGAATGTATGGTATGCTGTGGTAGCACACTGTGTGCCATATGCCTCACCCTTTCATGTTACTCCCCCTCATTTTTAATGACTCGTTCTGTATATAAAGTGCAGAAACTGTTCCAAGAGTGAGACTGGCACATTCTTTGCACAGCTGAATTGACACGTCTGAAGCTGCCTCTGGCTACTGCTTATAGACTGCCTTGCCTTTCTTTCATGGAGAATATGTTTTGCCTAATTTTAGTCATGCAAACTCTTCAGTGTGATGTTGTCATAAGTCCTTGTGCAGTAGAAGGCAGCAGTCTGCGTCCCTGGCCATATATGGCTTTTATGTTGTTGCCGTATGCCTGCTCTGACATTACCTGAGTAGCACATGCATTTCATTTTGTGTGAACTAAGCGTATTAGTGGGGAAGGAGAAGGATTTCTGCAAGAGAGAAAACTGTCATTCTTGGGACTTAGGTAGTGAGAGTAAGGAAAAATAGCAAAGAAGTAAGGAAAAATAACTATAATTAATGCTATTTTATTTGATGTTCCCCCCACTGTAAAGAAGAAAATACCACCATAATTTAAAAATAACATAGCTCAGACACTGGTAGTCAGGGGCAGGGTTCCATGAGCTGCTTTGTGCCAGAAAGCAGTACCAGGATGTGTGATGGCATTAGAACTGGGTCTTCTCTGCTGCTGTGTCACCAGAGCAGCCACCACTGTGTCCTGGCCCAGGCCAGCTGCGCCTCTCCCAGGCAGTTCCTGGGCAGGACCAAGGAATGGGCTCTGTCTAACATCTAATTCGAGGTTGTGCTCTCTCTGTTTTGCAGACTCAGGCACTTCAGTAGTAGACACCTGATGAGTTCGTTGCCAGGTGGCCTCAGTGTCAGAAAATGGTCCTGGCCACTTTCACTTCTCTTACATATATATATGTGTATATATGCATATGAAAATATGCATATATAAACAAACAAAACCACACATATATATATGACAAAAACCTTAGCTCTATAAAAAGGAGATTTGCAAATCATATGCAATTAGCAATTCATTTTGAATATCAGTGGGCCCTGAAAGTGTAATTCCTGTTAGTGTCCGTGAAAGTTGTGCCTAAAATTTTTAGTCACCCAGGCACATGCTCTGCCATACAAGTTAGTTTACTAAGTGCCTTTGTGGAGCCTCACACTACGGTCACTCTTTGAGTCACTTTTTGGACTGAGTTTTCATTTACCCATCTGTTTTTAGAATGTTAACTCAGCTTTAAAACTGAAGTGTGCCTTTTCTGAGGCCTATGCCAGCATACCTTTGCTTTCATGCTTATATGCTCCATTTTAAAGAAAGCATAATTTATTATGTTTTCACCTTTAAATAGGTTAGTTGACACTAGAGAGGCCTACAATTTATCATCTTTACCTAAGCTTGACCTCTACCAGTTGTGTATTCACATCTCTGCCTTAGTAAAGCCACTTTATTTTCTGTATGTGTAGATTTTATAGCTGTGCTCAGAGCATCCTTGTACCTTCATTTAGTTTAGCATTCATTCCTGTTGTTCTCAAATTCAATTTTGCTGGTGGATTTTGACAACCTCTTTTAAACTTCTTTTCACTTTTTATTTCCATTTCCTAACAGCTTCTGTCTTAGCCATCTCCATCACTGATGTACAGTGCCCGTCACTCCATTTTCTCTCACAGACGTAGGGAAAGGACAAGATTAAAACAGTTTAGTTGTTGGTTTATTTCAGCACGTTGCAGTCAACTCTGTCCAGTTAGCTAAGGATGTATGAGAAATTGCTTCTAAAACAAAGGGTAATCTGCCTCCTAGGTTTGCCTTACTCCCTAATCCTAATTCATTTACTGTTCCATCCAAATTTTTTTAGCACTCTATAGTTCCTAAATTTTTTTGTTTAATTGCTTTGTAATGTATAGAACAAACGGCAGAATATAAGTACTTGGCATTATGTTTATGCTTTATACAGATTAATTATGTGTTAGATGTGAAGTATCTCCTGTTTAAGTTTCTAATGTTTTCATGTCAATTAATGACCTTGTTCTTGTGTCATGAGTCAGGGATAAGGAGAACCTTTATTTGCTTTCTCTATACTTCATCGCAGTGCACATTTGTCGTTGTTGGCCTGCTCCTCACAGAAGCTAATATTTTTTTATCCTTTCTGATTATTGTATGTGAGGTGTCCGGCCCTTTGATCATTTGCATTGCTTTTCTCTGAACCTTGCCTAGTTCTGCAGTATCCTTTTTGAGACTGGGTAATCAGAAGCACGTACAGCATTCCAGGTGAGACTCCACCACTGATTTCTATCGTGGCATTACAATACTTTCTGCATTATTCACCATCCTTTGTCTTATCCTTCAAAACATCGTCTGCTTTTTTTACCACAGCTCAGCATTGAGCTGAGGTCTTTAATGAGTTTTCTACAGTGATACCAGACTATTTTCAAAAGTTCATACAGTTAATTTAGGATGATGAAAGTACACTCTTCCTTTTTTCTTCTGTCCAATGTGGGTTATTTTGTATGTACTAACACTGAGTTTCATTTGCCACTTTGGCGATTACTTTGGTTTCTCTTGTAAACTTCTCACAGTCCTGTCTGGACTTGACCACCCTAAATAACTTTGAAGCACCTGCAGTTTTCCTTGCTTACTTCTCCGGCCTTCGTCCCAGTTTTGTTTCAGTTATACTTGAAAAGAAACAAACACCTTGATTTTATACTGGTCAACTTACTTTTTCAGTAAAGAAAACTGAGCATTCACCACTGCTGCTTTTTTTCTGTGTATTAACCGATTTTGATTATGACAATACTTCACAGCTCGCATTTTTTCTAGACTCTACTGACATTTTGAAAGGGACTTTTTTGAAATCTGATTTTTTAAAATGTTTTATTGAGGTACACACCAACTCATGTTCTGTGCCTGGTGATTTGTAACACATGAACTCCTGGCATCTCAGAGTGCTGCTGCATAAACCTACTTCTCTAATTATCAGCCCTCTGCCATATTTTTCAATGGTGAAAAGAAAAGAGGTCTTGTGTTCTTGCAGTTTAGTAGCAGGGTAAGTGAATGTCATAGGAGACAGGGTGAAGCATGGTTTAAAATGTGTCATTCATATTGTTTCACCTATTTCTTAAGGTCTCTGATGATGCCTCTCAAGCCATTTGTCTCAGATCTTAACCTGTCCTTACTCTTACAAAATTTCAGACTTTTCAGACATTCCTGTTACTTACCTAATCACTGTTCCAGAAATTTAAAATAATGGCTTCTTTGCCTGTCCATCCAAGACAGAGGACAGATTATTCCCTCATTCTTTTGTGTTATCACAGTATCTGTAGTCTGGTTTTAGATTTCACCTTCACTCTTTTCTTCCTTAGGGTAATCATTCTCAATATTTTTTTCAGTGTTCATGAGCTCTAAGTTTCTAATTATTATTGTTCTATGCTGTATCATTTTCAGATCATGCCCAACTTCTGTGCAGTGCAGTTCTACAGACTGGACACAGCTGACACTTACACAAAGCTGAGCAGAACCAAAGAAGGTAGTCACATAAAGCTTATCTCAGGAAGGCAGTTTCAAGCCTTGGAAAGCAAAAACATCGAGAGTGTCAAAGAGAAGGAAAGCCCCAAATCTGCAGTTTGTTCCACTAATGCCTCCAGGAGGTGGTTCCATTGATGTTCCCAGATGCCTATTATCAGCTGACATCTCTGAATCTCAGTTTGTCTCCTGAGACTTTGCTATCAGGACTGAAAAGTACGTTTGCTGGGAGAGATAGCATGAATAGCCTCAGCAAGTTTGGCTTTGTTGACTTTTATATTATGATTTTGTTGAATATTCCAGCTGATATTTTCACTGTAGAAGTGTTACTGCAGTATCATTCCACACAATATTAAAAAGTCTGTGAGATACCTTTGCTAAATATCTTGGTTTTTTAAAGAGCTTTCAAGGATGAGATTATGAAAAAGTGAGAGACTGCTTTTATTTTCTTGGTGGGATGATCCTTTGTCTTCCTTGTTTGGGAGGGAATGAGAAGGCCCGTGCTTTCTCTGTTGTAAATTATTTGCTTAAACTTTTTCCAACTTTTTCATAAATAACTAGATGAAAGTTTTGACACAGCTGTTATATTTTTGTATAGTAATGCAGGAAATATGTGGAAAATATAATGATTACTTTACAGATCCCATGTCATTCAGTTTGCCTTTGAAGAGAAGTTTGCAAATTGTGGTGGAGAAATCTGTTTTTATGTAGTATGGATCAGAAAGAAGAGGATTAGGGTGTAATGTATTTTAAGCTTTGTAGCTTTAAATAAAAGTCAGAATTTGAAGAACCCTTAGAAATTCACTGTATTTATATGAATCAGACAAGGTAGACTAGTCCTAATATTCAGGTGGGTACTCTGTGAATATGAATACTCTGCTATCTCTGGAGTGCCTTGTGTTTTGACAACAGAGGAGAGAGGCAAGGCAAAGAGGCAGAGTTTGTAGAATGGAGCCCACAGTAAAAAATTAAATGAAACAAAGAATGAACTGCTCTGATCCCAAATGATGGGCTACTGTGTACATTGTTTAGCTGACTAAAGGTATTCTGAGTTCTGTAGATGAAAACCAGCTGTTGCCCAGCTAAAGCAGTCAGTTGGCTCACTCAGCAAGGATAAGCTAAATGTGGCATTGCTGAACCTTTCCTTTTTCTGTTTCTGCCACGGAATCTTTTTAAAATTGATTTGTTTGTTTGTTTGTTTCTTCTTCTTGGAAATAAGGTAAGTAGAACTGAACAGTGTCCTGTAGGTGCACATGCAATACTACTTTCTGAAAGGATTTTTTAATATTTCTTTGAACATTCTTGCTGAATATTTGCCTTTTGGGACATTATTACACACTGGCTAGCATTCTTAACTAACGATCATCAGTAATTGGAAGTTACTTGGGAAGTAAAAATGGTTCAAATTAGGCCATCTTTGCTTTGAATGGCACAGTCCTGACTTTTATTTGTTGCTCTCCATTTGCCTAGCTTTGTCAAGATCCTCTGATAATCTCACAGCATTTAATCTTGATTATCTACAACAAGGTTGTGTCATCTGCAGATTTTGTTGTTGCGTTGCTTGCTACCTTTCTTGAATGACTCATTTTAGTGTAAAAGATTGGATGTCCCACCCTCAATTTACTAATGTATTGTTCTTTTCTATGTACTTTTCCTTCAGATTTGAGTCTGAACCATGACAGAGTCTTTTATCAGATGCTCAACTTGTGTGAAAGCTTCTTCTGATGACTCGTATACAGTTTTTCTTAAATATTTACTTAAAAATGAGTATTTTGCTGACGTTCAGATATTGACAAGGATTTGGGAATTGCCAGAGGTTAATTAGCCCAGGCTCTAAACCTTCACCAATTGATTTTCAGGCTTTCTTGTGGAGAGGGTGAGGAGGAAGTATCTGTGTTGAAGTCTTAGGTATGAGAGCAATTCACACCAACATGCCCAACCAGAATTAAGTAGTTCTGTGCTGATAACCACATAACTGTAGGGCTGAGCTTGCAATGCAGTGTATGTTTGGAAAGCTATATAAATCTCAAATGACAAGCTAGAACATTGCATTTTCCCACCCCAAGTAGTGCTCTATCTGTTCCCAAGTCAGCTAGTGTTTGTACATAAGGTGTAATCAGTCTTTTAAATGCAGTCTAAATACTTCAAGATAATACCACTGGAGTATTTTCAATGGGACAGTACAAGCAAATTTATCTTTTTATTTTTAAACTTTGTAGATATTTTTGGGAAGTCTGTACTGTGGTTCTGCCTTCTGTTCCATGGGCTTATAGAATATGCATAAACTTGACCTGGTAGCCTTTGATTTCCTGCATTTCAACTGCAACTGATGTACTCATATCTCTGTTCACACAACTTGGATATGAAATGTCTAAGAATTATATTACATCCAGAGTATTCCTATTATAGGATGGACAACATAGGTTGAATGTCCTTTGCACATGATGTACAGTACATATTTATTCATTGTGATAAGCTGCTTATAAACCCATCTGTATTAACATGTACCATCTGTTTTGCTTCTTGCAGGTGATGTGGCTGTCTGAGAATCAATGTATTATTCTACCTAGCAATTTTATCATCCTTGGTTTTGTTTGCATAAGTCTCCCTTCCTATTTCTAAACATATCCTGCTAGTCTTGTTAACTGTATAATTGATTTTTATCACATATCAGCTCTTACTAAATATGCATAGATGGCTTTTCAAGGATAAAATTCTCCAACTTTTCACCAGTCTGAACATCTGTGGATTTTGGCTGTCCACATTTATTTCTCACCCTTAGGACAATGTTTTCTGAAAGGGGACATTAACGCCTAAGGAACATGCTTATACAACACAGTTTGGCAGGTACACATGTGATTCCCGTAATGAGGAAAGGAGAGCCCAATGCATAATGCACGAGTAAACACATTCAGAAGTAACTGCTCAGCACTGGATTTAATCGTGTGACCATGTCCCAACCACAGGCATTTTTCAGAGCTCTGAGATTTTGGTGGTTCTGTACCAGCTGACAGTTGCTGAAGACATGTCCCAAGGTATTCAACACTTAGGTTTTAGGAGGTAACTGTCACTTGTGGAGTCTGCTGCTCCCCCTCTTCTTCCCTTTCCTACAACTGATTTTCAGTGACTAGCCTTGTCAGACTGTGGGCTCCGAACTCACCCTGTGCAGTAAGAACCCTCTGTAATTATGGCAGTGCCGGGCAGAGGTAGTTTAAACTACATCTGAGGATGTTACCTAGGATGTTGTTGGTGTAGCAATGCCCATGATTACCTGCTCGGTATGAATTAGGCTATTGCCTGAAGAGCTCTGTGCCAGCACCCCACTCCTCCCAGCTCTAGAGCTGGCTCATGTGGAGGTATTTCTGCTCTCCCTGCAAGGCACTGCTTTGTCCATATTAACACACTTTTTAACCTCTCTGGTAACTTTGCTTTTAATCCCTGGCTCAATTTATGCTTTTCAGCCTTAATTGCTATCTGTTTCACTGCCTCTCTTGGGATAGGTCATTCTTTCAAGTCTGTGAGTGTGTAGAAAAGGGTTTATGTGTTGCTGTTGTACCGCGAACGGTGAGAAATGACACGACCAAGATCAGGAGAAAATGGCGTATTTAATTAATTATAAATCGATTTTTATATCTTGGGTTGCCAGCATGGCATAAGGTCATTGGTTCTTTGACCCACCACCTTTCAGGATGATTGGCTAAATCCTACAACACCCATTTCAAAACAATTCTGCAACTAAAAATAACAATATTGCAAACATTGTACAGGTACAAGATAGAGGAATTATTTACAAAAACTCCCCAACTGTTTCTCAGCCAGCATCTGTGCGAAAGTCTTCGCTTTCCCACAGACACTGGCAGAGAGCTGGAAAATCTCTGTACAGCCAGGTTTTAGCATCCACATTTATGATGTCATGTGTAACACTGTTTCATTCTGTTTGGGCAAAATCAATTCAGCTGTTAGTATTTTTTTAACCAACGTATTGCAAGATAGGTCTTCCTACAAATGCATAAGACAAGTATGCCATAAAGCTGAGATGTAAGGCGCTTAAAACATGTAACATGTTTTAACATGTTAAATAGAAATACAAATATCCATGTTGTTGCAAAAGTACTCAATGATAAAAAAATGTCCATTCCAAAAATGTTTGTTTGAGCAATTACTCTTTCAACTGCATGTCTTTTGCCATGACGTGTTCCATCATGACACCAAATGTAAATACCCTTGCTTTTTAGGTTTATGAGTGAGTATAACTCACACAACACCAATTCTACCCTTGGGCCTATTCATTTTCTATTGCACTATTATGCTCATGTGTCATCAGTCTGACTGGATGCTTTTTGTTATGTTTTATTCTCATTAAACCAGATGTCCGTGTTTATAGACTAATTTGGAAACGCTAGGCAGAATTTATTCCTTAGACAAATGGGGCCATCTGCTTTGTGGTGGAATGACAAGGTCTGGGACTGGGGATGAGCCTGCAGTTCAGAAAAGTAAAAAAAAAGGTTCGTTCACAGACAGAAAGAATAATCACTCTTCCTTAGGCAAAAAAAAAATCCTTGTCTACTCACTGATACCTGTGCTGGCATCTGTTGTGATGCTAAACAGCTGGTCATGACATGATGACCAATAAATCCAGGTGATTGAAACTGCCATGTTCATATCCCTTGTCCCTGAGATGTAACCTAGACTTGTGGCTAGTATAACCTGAATATTCAGAAATAATGCATCTGTAAAATTGATTTTAAAGGAATGGGAGAAAAATGACAGGAGCTTGCTGTCACATGCTTTGTGCAAATGGTGTTTCTCCGTAATGCTGGTAGGCTTCTGATAAGTCCATTAGCTCTTCTGAGCTCCACAGTGATTTTCTTCAGCATGGCAAATGACAACAAGCCTATTGAGGAATTTAACTTCTCAGCTCATTCCTTAAGCAGGCATCACTCATATTTAAATACGTATATAATTAGTATCTCTCTGGATTCTGTAGGTAGGTTTTATTTTGCTAGTGTCATTCCTGTTTGATCCAGCTGTACCGAAACAAGGAAAACCAGTGAGCTGATGACATTTAAGGGGGTCAAGCCTCGTGTACAGTTTAGCTGTATAAGTACGTCTAATTTCCTGGACATTTGATTTGAGGAAATATAAATATTTTGATCACATGCCAGAAATATGAGATAAAATTTTCTAATTAATAAGAATATTAAAAGACAAATAATGAGGCATAAAGCTCATAAGTATGTACGACCCACATAGCTCCAGCATCCACCTACATTGGAGAGTGTAGGAGGCCTCACAGATGTTTATTCTGTTTATCAGGATCAGATAGTTGTTTTCCACACTGAAAGCAAACTCACATCTGAAGAGAGTGTAGATGTCTGAAGAAATATAGTGAATCTCATTTTATATCTACCAATGTCTACATGAATTTAATTTTAATCATTTCAGTAACTGTCCTTCTACACAGGCAAGAGTAAAATGTTAAAATTTTAAAATTTTTACAGTAGAGTGAAGTTCCACTTGAGCTCAGTGATGAGGGTAGCTGGTATGAACAGCACTTGCCCATAGCACCTTTCTGGATAAAGCAAACAAGAAATATTTATTTGGAATCATCAATCTTTCAGGTTTTCAACCTTCTAGTATTGCATGGGACAGTAGTGTGGACGCATTTGATTTTCTCTCACCATAATTTCTCTGAACTTTTTAAAGATTCTTTCTTCTGTTGTATTTAAATTTCGGCTGCATTTATTGTCAGAAGAAAATGCAATTTCTCTGCTTGTAGTGTGCTAATTAGGGCTATAAGTGCTCTAAAATTAATGTCAGAAGTTGTCCATAGAGATAAGCATAGAAAAATATTCTAATTTCTTTTTCAAAATACAGTGAATTGGTCCATTTATATACTCTCATTTGCTGTGAGCAACAATTAATTTCAATATTTTGCTCATAAATGACTACTTACAGAGCAAAACTGTTCTTTTCATAGCAAGTAGGAAAACTCATGTCTCCCTGTGGCATTGATAGTACAGCACATGGTAAAGACTCATCATTCAGGTTAAGACCACTTGTTAAACAAGTGAAAAGCTGAATACACACATAAACTTTGCTCTGATTCTGTAAACATGCATTGCTGGAGCACAGCTTACACGGAGTCTTGATTACTAAGGCCAATATATTAGGATGTGGATTCCTGAGTTAAGCAGGAGAGGTTTCCACTGTTGCATTAGGAAGCACACAGGCCAGGTTGCCTGCTCTTGTGAAATGCTGCTGATACCAAAGGGTTTTGCAACCTACATGTGTTGACTCCCACAGATGATCAATACAGTAACCCTTTGTTCGGGCATCTGTTTTCACAGAGGTTTTTAATACCACTGTTCCTATTTTGGGATAAAGTCTGGACAAGCAGGATCATAAATTCAGATCATATGTCCTAAATAAAGGGCTGATGGTGAATTAGGCAAGAAAGTTAATTTTTTTTTCCATTTTATTTTTTATTTTGGCTAATACCTATCCTTATTTTTAAGAATACAGTTTGGTGTTGTTCCAGTGAAGTCAGCAGAAGACCTCCCTCTGACTTTAACAGAGGAAATGTTCTGTTTTTATTAAGTGTACTTTATGTAAAATCCTTGAAAAGTCAAAGAGAGCTATCAGATTTTCTTTGAAGTTTTGAGAACCGTCTGGAGTTAAAATATAATGTTAACAGCTCCAGCAGTTGAGACTCTTCCTGCAGCATAAATTCATGGCTATCCTGGGTTCTGTCACCAGAGTTTGCAGAGGTATTAACCTCACAGTGAAAAGTCCTGCAGTGGTGTTCATGAATGCTGCTTCTTGGGTGGGAAGGACTTCAGAAGAAAGTACTTTATTAAGAGTGCCAAACTATATTTAACTGTGTAAGAAAAGGTGTGGAATTTTACAAATAGTTTTTGTGTCTTTTAAAAAAATTTTCAGTTATTAATTTTGGCCAGAATTTTTTTGTGGTGAGTCACAGCAGGGAAATGTAATTGTGGCTTTCTCTTATATTAATGTGTTGTAATAAGAAGTTCCTAGGTAGTGTTACTGCGGAAACCGAACTGACTAAGGGAATACTTTGTCCATCTGCATGTGGGATCAACTTACTCTGTATTTGCTGGTGGATCAGCAAATGCACAAGACTGTTCTGTCCTATTAGCTCTAATAGCACTGATTAGAGCTCAGTCTGATTAGACATACTTGGTTATTAATCTATGGGAGGTGGGGAGGACTGCAGTGGAATGCGTAGTAAAACAAACCACGAATCTGGAGGAAATGGAATATATCAATTCCGCTACTCAAAAGACTACTAGCACGTTCATATTCCAGTGTTAACAACCTTCTTTATTTCTCAAGGAGTTTTTTAGTTGGACAGGATGTTACTGTTTTTTGTTAACAGGCAGTTTTTACTAGTTCTTAAAATTACCAGGAAATAGTCATAAGAACTGTTACAACCATAGAATCACAGAATGGTTTGGATTGAAAGGGACCTTAAAGATCATCTAGTTCCAACCCCCCTGCAACTGACAGGGAACCTTCCACTAGACCAGGTGACTCAAAGCCCCATCCGAGTTGGCCTAGTTACATAATCAGAACTTACTCAGGTGTTTTGGGGATTTTTTTCCTGAAAGTACCAGCTGGTTCTGTTGGGTTTTTTTCTGCTACTCCAGATACTCTGTTTCTTCTGTAATCAAAACCTATTTCACACATACAGTGTCACTTTATAGCAGATTTTACCACAAAATACATATTATGTAATATATATATATGTTCCGTATACATATTTTGCTGCTTAGCAGTTAATGTGTATTACAGTGTAAATCCATTTAGTCAAAATGAGAATAACAATACAGTTACTAACTTGGAGCTCCTAAGAGTTGGTATTGTCCTAATCAACTGGTTTGTATGGTTTATTCTTTAAAAGGTGATATAAGCATTCTGAACTTAGAGAAGATAAAAACCAATATCAGCTGAAATAATATCAGTTCCTGTAGTGTGGCAGCTCATTTTTCTCAACAGTGGATTTTGATAAGAAAATAATTGTTCTGAAACATTAATCAAGAATATTATTCTAGTGTTTGTGGAGGAATCTTCTAAATCTTTTTGATAGGGCTCTGCGAAATGTGCTATGGAAATTTTCTGCACATGACATCAACAAATTGTACAGTGGGTATAGCCTACTAGTTTATCATGATCGAAGAACAGGTGCATCTGGAGGCTAAAAAATGTGAGGTGAATATCTTTTCAGAGTTGTGCAGCCACAAGGTGTAAGAGGAGAGATATATAATTTGATATTTGTTAAGCAGATGCATAGATAAACACCTTGTTTTAAACCAATGCAATGACAGTAATCTTGCTTAGCATACTGTGAAAAAAACAGGACATATAGAAAATGCTTAGAATAAACTTTGTCAGATATTTGTTCAACAAAGCACTTAAAAGATGTGGCGTAGTGATATTTTGAAAACTGTTAAGGAGTAGTGTTAAGAAGTACTGTTAAGGGAAGGGTCTTATTTCAATACTTACTCAGAGTTTCGGTTGTTAGTTCTTGTGTGAGTCAGTCCAGGCAGATGTCTGTGTGCCTGCTTGCATGGACCTCACTGGGACTGCTCAGATGCTTTAAGTTATTCCTGTGTTATTAAAATGATCTAGATGAAAATCTAAGCCCTGAGCTCTAAGCTGTTAGCCGAAGCCTTAGGGCTCTACGGCTAAGATGAGGCTTAGAAGCTCATGTTTGTTAATGAACATCATTCCATTACCCTTTTTGGGAATGCATTATTACCTTGCCACCTGGGCAAAGCTTGTGCCTTGGCCAAACAATCAATTGCCATAGCTTCTAGATGCACAGGACTCCGTGCAGCCTGGAAAAGAGACTACGTCAGGAAATCACCTGGACATTAAGAACACTTCAGTAACCCTCATTTTCCTTTCTCATGACCATAATCTTCACTTTCATTTAAAATCAGATATAATCTAGTGCTGTCTTGATTTCAGAGTGAAAAAATATCTGCTACGGTGGACTATTCTATAAATATCATATCTTAAGCAGGTCTTCCCTTATGCATCTTGTCCTATCAGTGACCCATTCTTTTTGCCTTCTTCATGTATCCCGCTTACTTCTCAGTGCGTGTTCTGAGATCCTTATGGAGTTAGACTGCCTCCTGCATATCCATGCAGCCAGTGCTCCTTATGCAGCTGGGTAATCATTTCCCCACTGCAGTTATATACTGCAAGCCTCTTGCAATGATATATGTGGTGTCCTTTTACCTAAAGCCCACTTTTAGGGATGGGCTTCCACAAGAAGGACCCAATCTGATAACCAGGTATTTGGTACAGTTAAAATCAAGTTATTGAGAACATAAGGCCAAGTAGGATTCCAGTTTTCTGCCCTCCAGCCCTTCAAGAGTGAGGAAAAGACCAATGTAATTTGGAGTAATCTCAGTTTTGTATAACTCTCAAAAAAGATTTTCCCTTTTGCTATCTATGGAGTATTTTGAAAATCTGCATTATAAGGATAAAGTAGATTGGAGAGGTAATGCCAGGATTGTCTGTCTACACAGATAGTGAGAGGCTTATTCAATTTAGGGCTTACCAGGTTTGTTTCAGTACCTCAGATCACAGGTCATGGAAATGTGGTTGAAACTCTGTAAGTTTCTAGTCACGCTTTGTGCTCCAAAGAAGACTATCAACATTAGGTCAGCCAAGGCTTTGTCTAGCCAAGTCTGAAAAACCTGCAAGGATGTAGATTCCACAACTTCTTTGGTTGCCTGTTCCGGTGCTGCTCTGCTGTCATACATGTAGATCCTTTTTAGAGCAAGTAAAATTCACAGCTGTAGTTAGTCTGTACCAAGTCAAAAAATATTTCTCAAAATAGCAAACAGGTACAAAAAATTCATAAACATTTTAGTCTGGCATAAGCCAGAGATAATACGTAAGGAAGTGGAGAACAGTGAGAGTGGTACCACGCGGCAGTGGGAAAGGTTGCTGCATAATGATTAAGGCCTTGCCATTATCAATTTCAGTTCTACATTTTGACAAATTGTTAGGAAACTTTAAATCCCATGAAATATTCATTGCTTCATAATTGGCAATATCAAACTGCCATTTCTTAAAAAAGTTGAGTGGTGGTGGAAAAGTGCATGTCAAAGGCATAAAAGATCTTGGGTGCTGGAAGGAAAGGTTTTTTATTCACCTGTTCCAACATCAGCACCTATTGCAAGTGTGAGAAAGTCCAAATAGTAACACAAAATGCCAAATTTACCCTGCCTTTTAAAAACAGCAATGCCACAGCAGAAATCATTCTGAAACTTTTTGTGCACACAATACAATTTTTTGAAAAGACACACGCATTTTACTATGTAGGTCCCTGGAAAATTTTTGTGTCCTATAGAAAGTTGAAACTTTGGAAAATTTTTGTATCCTGTAGGAAAGTATATCTCCCTCTGACCTTGACAAACTTGATTATAAACAAGGAATACAATTTGTAACATGAAAAATGTTGTTCCTTTATGCATATTCGTTTATAATGGATAGCTGTCTTCTTATCTTTTGTTCTTAAACGTGTTATAATTCACAGCTTATCTGAATTCAGGAAAAAAATTTTTGGACTGAAAAAACTGTCAACCTTTTCTAGGCACCATTTGGCGCCTCAGAGAGAAAATGGACTAAAGTGCTTTAAAGAGCATTTTAAGGACTACGAGCATTAGAAGCTAAAACCTAGAAGCTTTGGTGATGAGATAATCACTATTTTCATATTTTCTTGTGGTGTAGCAGTCAGTGTGCCCTCTGCACTTTGTTCCTGTAAGAAATGTCAACAATGTCCCACACTTCATCAAGGAGGTGTTCATGTGCTTTTCCTCCTTGCGAAGGAAAAGGGTCTTTCTGACTGGCTGAGTAGCTGCATCTGTAGGGCTATCCCTGCTGCACTCATTGTTATTATTCAAGATTATAGACTACGGTTTCTGTAACTGATTATCTTTAAGGATGTGATCCAGCCTTCATTGAAGCCAAGGGAGAAACGTGACTGGCTGAAAGGGATTTATTGCTGTAAAGGAACGATATGAGTGCATGTGCTTCCAAGGGTAAAGCCTAGCTGAGAGTCCACTTTGAGGGTGGCATTCTAAAGGCCTTAATTTAAATTCCTTATTGTGCGTCCAAGCAGACTGCATGCTTCAGATAAATGTGGAGAACATTTGTGTTGTTAAAACTGGACTATAATCCACCATAAAATGCGCAGCTTTTAATATTTAAAAGTAACAAACTCAGCATTTCAATCCCTCACCCTAAAGTAGTGCGGCTGTGTTGCCACATTAGACTGTGCTGAGGAAAGTAAAATTACATCAGGATGCTGGAGAAACTCATGGAGTTTGCAGTTGTATGCTGGTGCTATGTAGTCCTTCAACCTGTATAAAAGCAATTCCACAGTTATTTATCATTAGATTGAAAACTGTTTGACGTATGTTTTGTGTTACAGAAGTTAGTGTTTCCTTTTGCCTTCCGTGGGCTTGATGTTCACCTAATGCTGTTTCCTCAGAAGCATTTTTAATCAGACTGAAAGCTGACAAAACAGCTGAGGCTGAATCAGTTCTAGCAGTCTCTTCTCCAGGAACTGTGTGAACCTAGGTGTCTTGACTTTTCAGAAGCATACATTTAGTTTTCTATTAAAGGGGTATCACTATATTTTTAAATTAAAATCAATCTCTTTGTTAAGGAAAAGACATGCATGACATTTGCACTATGTTCATTATCTTTATGGAAGGTATTCTGTGATAAGGCAGATTTATTCTAAATCCAGTGTAGGTGGGTAGTCGCTATCCCTAACATAGTGATTGCCTCTGCCTCAGTAGTTGGTGAATGTCTTTAAATAGGCTCTTGTTAAAATGCTGAAATGTAAAAGTGTAATCCAAGTATAATAACAATGGTATGTAAAGACGAATATATTTAAAAAAACTTCCATGTTTAAATTTACCTCCATAGTATCTTCTTTCTTGGGGCATTTCCTCTACTGATGATGCAGTTGACAAAAGCCCGAATTCAGTGGGTAGAACAGATGTCACTAGCTAAAGCTTTATGCATTAGCAGCCTTAACGCAGAAGCTGGACCAAGTCAGAAAGGGCCATGTCCCTTTGATTTTTTTGTGTGAGCATACAGATAGCAAAGGTAATTAGAATACAGTATTGTCTCTCTAACTGCCAGATGGTACCATGAAACTTCACTTGAAGTAGCTTTAAATGAGAACAGAAAGACGTAGAAAGATTTTTTTTTTCTTGGCTCTATGACTTGAGAGAACTAACTACCTTAGAAGTTTGAACTGGTGGGAGAGCAGCATTGTAAGACGAGAGAAATAGAGAGTGAAAGCCAAGCCACAAATAACCGCAACATTGTGATCCCTTAAGCCCCACAGTTAAGAAAGGAAAAAAAATCTCCTCGTTGAGAATTCAGGGCGGGCAAGAGAAATAAAATGGGTGAACCGCAAAGTGGAAAACCGGTTCCAGACTATGATGTTCTAGTGACGCAGGCTGAGAAAGGTGCTGCGGCACAACGGCACAACTGCGCTGTCCTGAGACCCAACAAGAGTCATTCCTATAGGAGAGAAACCACAT
Organism: Rhagologus leucostigma; assembly: GCA_013397725.1. Lineage (NCBI taxonomy): Eukaryota > Metazoa > Chordata > Aves > Passeriformes > Rhagologus > Rhagologus leucostigma. The sequence continues at coordinate 2,762,175 of VZTD01004798.1, read as the reverse complement.
GAAGACAGTGAGTAAGGGAAATTTTAATAGCAAAGTAGACTGGAAGAGACTGCAAATCCAAACAGTTTTCGTAAAGCAATTCCATGTCTGAGTGGAAAACAATGAGCCCTTATCCACAAGTGAAATGACGATAGAGCACGTACTGGGCGTTCTGCTCAACTGCTGACAAAGTAAAGGAAAAAAAGTGGAGAGGAAAAGATAAGTAATCCTGTAAAAAACTTTTCTTGGGTGAAAGCAGAATGCTGGTAGGGAAAATTTAGTGAATATGTTCACAATGGACATGGGTAAGTGGAAGATAGGAGTGTTTCTCATAATGAAGAATGGATCAACTCCTGGATCAAGTTCTGTCTCAGTTAATTATAGATCTATAAAAAGTGGTCTGAAACCAGAGGAACCAGATCCTCTGTCACCCATTATGAAGGATTAATCTCTACTAAGTGATTTGTCATTGATCCAAAGAAGTTAATTTTTTTCTTTTCCTGATCAAGAGGCTTTTCTTCTTTAAGTTAAATGGTCATGGTGACCGATAAGAGATGTGGGAGCCATCCTTTCCCCATTTGTCTTTACAGAAGACTTTTTCCATAAATGATGAATACGATTCTTGAACAGGATGACTGTGGAAGTTTAGATGATAAGTCATCCTGTCTACAGGTGCCAGCATTAGCTCAGTTGGCATTAGCATTTTGCTAATAATGCTCCAGGTTGTGGGTTTGACCCCCGTAGACTGAATGATCATTGTGGGTCCCTTCCAATTCTGAATATTCTGTGATTCTGTAATAAGGAATTTACCGTGTGGCTTCTCTGAATAACATGGGGAATTGAAGAGTCTCTCCCAAACTGTCCTGAGACTGTAATCTCAAATCCATATAAATGAAGCATTTGTTAAAACCTATGTGTCTCCCTCATTCGAAGAGCACCACCTTTTAACTTTTTTTTTTTCGTTCGTTTCTTGATTACCTGAGATTTCCGTTTAGGTTCGGAAGACTAGAACTCACAACAAAAAGTTAAATTGTTACATTCTTGGTGCAGATTTGTCTCCTTCCCTGAGATGGAAGTTTACACTGACTAGGTACGGCTTAATTGAATATTTTCATACTTATATCCTATAATGTTTGATCACTTCTATGAGTGTTTAATCATGGCACCATAGAATACTTTGTGCTTAATACTAAACCTTTGCATAATTTCTTGAAACTAGATTAAGATGCAAATGAGGAGCAAACTGAATCTGAAGTGAAAAGAAGTGTTAAGAAGACTGAGTTCTAAAATTTGCTACATTGCTAATGAAATGTGAATTTTAACAAACATAGTTGACATTGATGATATGTTGTTCAAAACTAGGAAAAAAAAATCCAGCAAAAAGCCTTTAGTCCCAGAACTTTTCCATATGTAGGCATGGAAAAACAGGTGGGTACTTTTACCTAAACTGGTAGATGGTTTTTCACTGACCATTCTCTTTACAAGTGCATGAAGGACATAGTATTTCCAGTTCAGATTGGTCCTAATTCTGTGATATATTCCCAAATTTTTTACCTGTACAATTCTTTCATGTGAGTGAGTGGTTTCCTCTTACCCTCCCAAATAACCTTGGAATGCTGTAACAAAGTAGGTGTTTCCCCTATTCTGCAAGTTGCTATGCCTTCATCCCATTGCTGCAGTGGAGGGGCTGTGTGCTCTGTCCCCTGACAAGGAAACAAACAATGAAGACTTCATACACTGGAGACTGGGGCTCGGTATTTGAGGATCACTGGCATCTTGATCTTGAAAAAACCCCCACCCTGTAATTCCTTCTTGATTGGTGAACTAACCTCAAACAGGATGAATAGAACTGCAGCCTCTTTCTGTATCTGAGTACGGAAATAAAAAAAAACTATTTCTGCTGTTATCTTCACATTAAGAGAAGCCTTAGAAGTCTTATGGCTATATCAACATATGTCTACGTGTCAGATTTATCCCTCCTTGGTACCAGGCAGACCAAGGTCCAAATCCTGGGCCATGCCTCTGTCAAAGCTGTGGCGTTATATTTCCTGTCTGTGGCCAAACACATAAATGTGCCTGTATCTCTGCAGAGGAACCCTCTCAAACTTCCTTCTCCCTTTTTGACAATTTCATAGCCTTTACCATTTCTCCATGTAATCCTGTCTCTGCATGGAAGAGATTGGAGTCTCCTATTGGGAAATCCACAGATTTAAGAAGAGACAATCTGATCATGCCAGGTGAAAGAGGAATGTTGGTTGTTTAGCAAGAGGATTTCACATAGCAATACATGGTAAACAAATGGGAATGTTCAAAAGCCACAACCCAGGCTGGAGTCCATTCCCACATCAGGCATCCACTTTTAAAGTAGATACACTGACTACAGGTTTGATCCTAAAGTTTGATCCTCACGTGAGTGGACACAATTCATTAGTGGGCCTAAGTGCTCAAGCTGGAAGACTGAAACTTTAACTAAATTTATTTTGTGTGATATGTCCCAACAGGTGATATTGGGCCTAATGAGAAGATCAAACCTGTTTATGTGTGTGTTTGCTGGCTTTTAATACTCTAGACTTCCAAGAATTAAACTTCAAAACGTTTAACAAATGGTACTGAAAGCCAAAGTCAAGGTTGCAAGTACAGAATGATCAAGTCAATCTATCCCAATAAATGGCAATAAAGTTATGAATTCTTTATGGGGGTTACTGGGAAATGTATATATATATATAATTTTCACTTAGCCCTAGTGAGACTGCATCTGGAGTGCTGTGTCCGGTTCTGGGCTCCTCAGCACAAGAGAGACATGAAGCTCCTGGAGCTAGTCCAGCAGAGAGCTACGAAGTTGATCAAGGAACAGAAGTATCTGTCTTACGAGAAAAGGCTGAGAGAGCTGGGCCATTCAGCCTTGGGAAGAGACAGATGAGGGGGGACCTCATCAGCATCTGTCAGTGTCTGCAGGGAGGGATCAGAGGAGGGACCAGGCTCTGCTCGGTGGTGCCGAGCAATGGAACAAGTGGAAACTGGCAAAAACAGATGCATTAGGAAGTTGCACCTGAACATGAGGAAGAACTTCTTTACTGTGACACTGACCGCATTGGAACAGGCTGGCCAGAGAGGCTATGGAGTCTCCCTCACCGGAGATACCTAAGCACCATCTGGACACAATCCTGTGCCATGTGTTCTGATCCACCGTGGGCCCTTCCAACCTGACCCATTCTGTGATTATGTGACCTGTTCCTTGTTTGGTTACCAGTTGTATTTCATAGTTAGTAAGTTATTGATAGCTTTATCAACAGTGGGTTTTGTGTTAGGGGCACATGTCCTTAGGAATGAAACAGAGAGATTCAGAGATGAGGCATTACTGATGTAATGCCAAGTAAAATAATTTTTCCCTGTAAAAAATATGAATTATTCGTAATACAATTAAAGTGCTTAAGGCTAAATGAAGTTTATCTTATGTTTGTTCAGTATGGGATATGAAAATATTTTGGTTTTTTAACTTAGTAAAGTAATTTATTTAAATCAATAATTAGCACAATATACAAAGAAATAGAATCAATATTTTCATCATTTTAATTGTAATTAAGTTTATTATGTCAATATTTTTAATTTGACGTATTTAATATTGTTAAAGATAATAAGAGCCCTTTTTTGAACCATTAATTTACATTTTTCTCAGCTGAAATGAATGGAAAAGCAAATATGTGGCAGCAATCAATTTCAGGGAGAATTATGGAAAATTTAAATCACTTGACATTGTATTTGTTTGCTATTCCATACCCTGTCAGTCAAAGACACTTTACTTTTGAGAAACTCAAAAAGAGATGGTGTGTGCTAGAATAGAATCTTAACTGAGATTCATTGCACTTGAAGCAGAGGCCGCAGAGTGAGAAATAATAACCAGTAATTAATTTAAAAACTTAACTGACCAAGTAGGTCTACATGATAAATTTGTGAAGTAGCTATTAAAACTGTTCTTGGAGTACAGGAAGGAAATCCTTTCATTCCTAGTGCACAAGGAATCCAAATTTTTGGGGGTTTACAATGAAAGGCAGCCAAAGATTTTCTGTGAAAAGGAAGAAAGACCTGTATTAAATAAATACTTGCCTATGAGAATGAAATTTGTAGAACTGCATATAAAGAATGATGTGTTATTTTCAGCTATATTAAGATGATGAAAAAGTAGAAAAGCACTTAAGAGTGCTTTTAATTTAATTTTTTTTATTTTATTTAATTTATGTTTCAGTTTTATGTATTCAATTTTAATTTAATTGAATGCAACAGAAAGACTCCTGATAACCTCTCTATGCTTTGGATTAAATGTAATACTTAGAAGAGAAGTTTCCATTAGATGGTGTTCACTTACTTTTTCATAGCATTAGATAACATGACTCACTATTGGCATAATATAAATAAAAATTTGTGATCAGAGATTTCTAATTTGTTAAATGATAAAATCAGTTTAATTAATATTATAGTTAACCAACAAAGTGTCATTTTAGTAGTTAAGAACCTAAAAAGGGGTTAATTATAAGTAGTCATTTGCAATTGTATTAAATGTTTTAATGACACATAAAACTTGTCAGCACCTGCCAAATAGCCAGCAGTTTATTTTAAATCTTCTTTCCTCATGATTTTCAGGATGAAGTCATATATACAGATATTGTAATACTGTGGAGATGGTCTGTGTCTTTTGATTGCCAGGGTTTTCAGTTCTAAATGTCTCTTGCAAGAACTTGTGGTAGAAGCTTCACTCACGCATCTGTTCTATACAATAGTCTCTTGGTATTAAGCAGACACGTCTATTTATGTTGTAGAGTGCAGAGACAATATGAGAATAGGAGGCTTTCATATAGGATGGACTTCAACAAGGTGCAGTAAATGCTGGTGCCATGACTTGGCTGAAAACACCTCTCTGGTTACATGGTACAGCTAAAATTTGCCCCGTGGATGTTACTTTATGTTACTCACATAAAATTCCAGAGAGAAATATACAATTTTCCATCCATCCATCCGTCCATCCATCCATCTGTCCATCCATCCGTCCATCCATCCATCCAAAAATATACACATATACCTGTTCATGTAAGAAGTTTTGAAAATTTTCAAAAGCATAAAAGTGAAATATTACCAGAGATTAAAGCAATCAGACTGCAAATTATATCGGCAAATACAGGGCTTAAAAATCCAGTGGGACTGAAAGGACATGATGAGCAACCACATCTAGTCGAAGATGTCATTGCAGAGGAGTTGGACTAGATGGTCTTTTAAGGTCCCTTCCAACTCAATTAATCTATGATTCTACAATTCATTGATTTTTATGATTTTATGATTCTAATGAAAATAATTTTAATTTTTCAGCAAGTTCTTGAAGTGGATTGAAAGTATATCTGGAATTTAGGCTCTTGTTCAATCTCTCACAACTCAAACAATCTTCAAGCACTGTAAATGACTTTTATGTCAGTCTTTATTTTCCTAGTTAATGAACTTTTTACACAGAGTAAGAGAAACCTTAATGAGAAAAGCAAACCCTCATTCTTCCAGAATTCTATGGTTATCATTCATGCTAGTCCCTCATTTTTCCACTTCCTGTACACCTAGAGAAAACTTATCATGATCTTGGACTTTTCTTTCCATCAGTGAGATCTCCTCAGAAATTAACCTTGCTTAGGTTTTTTAGTGTTACTCAGGCTTGAATTTTATTTAACATCATCTCACTTTTTCTGCTATATTGTTTTCAAAAATAAGTTAGCTGAGGGTTTCCTTGGCTGAGATTTAATTTCATATGTTCTGTCTGTCAACTTCTAGGTTCTTGGTACCGATTCACAAGAATTATTCCTCAAGTATTTTAAGTAATTCCTTCACAAGTGTGGTTTCTATTAATGAGTTAATGTTTTCAGTCAAATTATAACTGTAGTTGCATAAAAATCTTTAAATAACCAGTCTTCAATTGGTGCCTGTTTCACACGGATGTGAGAATAAATGTTATGCTTTGTGTGTTCTTATTTCTCAGACTCCTCTGGTAATTAAAGATTTCTTTTTAAAAGTGGTTTTTTTCAATATTGTTCTTGTCAGAAACCAGTTTAGAAAATCAAGTACTCTTATTTCTATATCCTACATCCTTAACCACTGTCTGTCTGTATTTCAGCATGGCAGCCTTGTTGTGTCACAGCCCCACTTACGATGTTTCATTGGCTGAGAATGTAGAACATGTGGTTTTGGCTGGAATCATTCCTGAACTAGCTGAGACACTGTTGCATAAAACACCAGCGGTGATTTTCTGCTGTATCATCCACTGACCTCAGAGACAGGAGTACTGAACCAGTTCTCCCGTATAAGTGGTAATGCTTGTGTTATGGTTTTGCTTGGCTGGAAAACTCCTTGGGCACATCACAGTTTTGTCCTGGCAGAACAAACCATGAAATGTGACAAGAGACTTGGATAACCTCTAGCCTCTGTGCGCATGCTTTTTTTCCCCTAAAGAAACGAATGGAATGGTGCTTTACACATCATTACAACAGTTCATTAACTGAGGCTGAGTCACAATCCACTGTAGTCAGTTTTAAGACTCTGCTTTACTGATGGGTCAAGCATGAGAACATCCTCACTGTGAACTGGAAGAGCTAAAAGTGCTCTAATTCCTGATCTTCACTAGGGATGAGAGGGGCAGAATTTATATCTGGTTGCCATGTATTGTTGAACTGCCCATTTTATTTGTCCTCTCCTACCTACTTCATTTTTTCTTCATTTTTCTAATACAGGAAAAGAATTGGCATAAATATTATTAAGTACTATTTTTTCGTATTATTTCTTACAGTGGGTCATTTCCGTCTACATCTGCTTCCTTTATTTGTCATGTTATTTATTTATGAGTTGAAAATTCAATCACAATATTTTTCAATGACCATTGAAATTCTGCTGTAGTCTCCAGGGCACTCTGAAATACTTCTGAAGGCTGCGTAACTCCTTGTCATTTATCGTGGAGAAGGGTATTAAGTAATTTCACTGTCTGCTTGAAAGTGTTAAAAATAACACTTAATTTGTTACTTAATAAATCATGATAATGTAGCTCTTGCACAGGTAATAACAGTGAAATCATTAATTAATTAATAACCCTCATGATCTGTCCTACCAGCAAATGAAATTGTAGATAATATGTCTGTATACTGTTTAATGTTTATATGTCCACGTTTTCATGAAGTTCACTTGCAAGTTTAATCCTTGCTTTTAGGCTAAAAAGGTGGAGTGTAGTGTCAATATGTGGTCGAAGTGAGTAAGTTAGTGGTTGCATAGATGTGTGTGAGAACACCGAAGTGTTAGGGCTGTTCTCTAGCAATAACTTGCATGAAACAACACAGGCAGTAACATAGGAAAGTGAATCCTATGCATAAGCATAGGAAAGTGAATCCTTTCGGGGTTGTTCGCTGGGGCTGTTTAATTTATGGGCATACATGTGGACCATATGACCATGCACTTGTTTAACACCTGAGTTCCACTCTGAGCTATTTAAAAATTGTTCCATTAGCAACGGATTCTGGCATTTGACCTAGTCCTATCAGCACTGGAGACTTACCAGAAAAGTAATTATTAACTTATGTTAAACAGAATGACAGGCAAGCTGAGTCTCCCTCAAGAGCAACAGAGAAAGCAGTTTAAACTGCAGAAGATACCTTTGAGTAAACTCTGAAAAGGCAAGAAATAGGTAATCTATCCCTGTTGAGAAATCATTTGAAGAAGAAAATATTTGAAGGAGTAATGATTTTCCCAGCCAAAGCCTGGGCCACACAGCCAGCCAAAGAACAGTGAATCAATATAACATATCAAGTTCTGGAGAACATAAGTATAAAAACTCTTACAAATGAAGTCAGTCAGGATTTTGACATTAGAGTGATTGAAATCCCTATTTGGCACATGCTTAGCTTTAAGTCTGTGAGTCAGTTCAACAACTCATATTAAAATTAGACAGATTCTGCAGAAAACTGGTCAAAATAATTTATTCTCCTATTAATTAGGCCTGTTTTACGCTCTCCCCCCCACCTTATTTAAAATGCAAAAACTTTCTGATTGATTGTGGTTAAGAGATGGGCATTTTTTTGGTTATACAGTTGGTGTCTTCCTGCAGCCTCATATAATATGCACACTCATATGCTTACACAACATATCTAGAAGATATATAACATATATACATACATCAAGGGTCTATGTGCATGTTGATTTTTTCCCCCTGATAATTAAATATAAAGCCTTTATGTTTTCAAGTTGTGTTAAACAAAAATTTCTCTGTTTCTTTGTGAGTGCTGCTTGTGCCTCAGAATCCTTTGGGGACTCCTATTGCCTGCAGAGACTCTGCTTGTGTATGGTTCCGAAGCCATAATTTCTATGTCACTCTAGCAAATCTACTGTAGGGAAGAGTGACCTTTTGAAATTAATTTCTAACTGGAACACATTAGTGAGCTGCTAGTGTTGCTCTCATAATCCATTAGGAATTATTTTTACTTTTACTTTTGTTATTGATCCTGTTGAACCTGCTGTATCAGACTGAGATATTCTGCTTTATGCAGTGGGTGCTGCTATCGAGTGCAGTATTTGAGTCACCAATTCTTTGCTTGTCTCAGCTGGAAGATGTTCTTTGTTTATCTCAGAATGACCTGCCCTGCTGACTCATTTGATTCAATCTTTTGAAAAGGACAGTGTTGCTCTCTCCAGTTTGTAAATCAGACCATGTTGGGCTGAGGGCTGTACTCACTAGCTTTGTAAACAAATGCTGCTGGGCTTGGACTTTTATCTGCTTTTAAAGCTAGTTCTAAGTCTTTAAATTTGAGATGCACTGACTGTTGCCTGTTAGGTATTATCTGCAAATACTTTTGTGTGACTGTGTCTAAAGCTGATCTTTCTGGTCATTGCTGGAGCAATGCCCAAGAAGCAGGAGAGAGGATAAGTAAAATGGCTTTGCTTGAGGAAAATGCTGTAAAACACAGCAAGATGCAGAAAGGGAATTAGCTGCCTCAAAACTCGTGACCGGTTGGCACTGGAGATCCAGCTTAAGCTGGGAGAGTACAACTGATTGAGTTCTCTCAGAGAGAGCCCAGTAACCAGGTAACCATGCTACAGACAATTCCAAAGACTGCAGAGCAATATAAGTATACACAGCAGTACAGAATAAACACTGGGATGGACTTATGATGGGGTGCCATCTGAGAAACAGCAAGGTTCTCTGCAGAAGAGTTCTTTATGTATAGCAGCTGATTCCTATATCTCCAGTTTTGAAAATAATACCTTCCTGTGGAAGAAGTTAAAATAAAGCTGAAACTTGAGGGGAGTCCAGCTCCCTTTATTATACTGAAATTGTCACTGATTCAAAGAAAAACTCAAAGCATTCTGTAATGTTTTTTCTCCATGGTTTTGGCAGCATAACACTGTTGCTGAAGCTCTCCGTCTGTTAAATGTCTGGAAGACCATGTAGATATTACACATAACTAAGGCAGTCACTTCCCTTTGTGTCTGGTCCAGGAACCCAGTGTGATTTGTGCAATCTAGTATGGCAAGAATTAACATGACACATCTGAGGAAACGTGAGACCAACCTCACAGCTAATAAAACAGAAGACAGTTGATCAAATAAAAACATCTGCAAATTTTACTTTTCTTGTCTTTGATTAAGTATGACACAGACTAAGAATGAGAGGCTTGTAAAGTCTAGACAGTGCCAGATCTCATAAAGATGCTCAGTATGGGTACCAGGATGTAATTAGCTCCTTTCAGCAACTCATTTTCGCCTGTTGAAGGACCAGGACAACTGCAGCGTGTGCCACTTCCTTCCTCTCATACAGAGGTGGATGACAGGATGAGGGATCTGTGGGTGAAAGCCATGCACAACAGCACCAAAGCTGCACCTTTTCCACTGAGAGAAGCAAAAAAGGTAGCCCTTTACTCACCTGAAACCTCGAGGGGACACTGTTTCCTGACCCAGTCTTATTCCGGGGGACATTCCAACTCCAGACTGTAATGTAAAGCAACTTAAAACCAGACTCTGAGATCCTGGAATAAAAGGGATCTCCACTTCATTAACAATTTTTTTGCATTCATAGGAAGAGAAAGTATTTGATATCTGCTCTATGCATGACAGAGATGATGTCTGCTGCAGTAGACAGCATCATGCTGGGCTTCAAGGAAGTGTGCTACAGCCTGGCTGCACACAGGTGCTTTAGGATAATGGCTTTTGTGAAAAACTGTTAAAGCTGTTTGCATCAGGCTACATGTAGTGCTTCTACATAGTGTGGGAGATGCTTTAACTTTGTCTTCTGCTGAGAAAGACTTAAACCCACAGTTCTTACCCCTCAACAGGGTGTAAGAACCTTTCAGCTCACCCACAGCCCATCAAAAAAATCAAGATTCAGTGACCAAAAGGGTTTCTTTTTTGTAACCAAGTATCCCTTTGCTGCAAAGAAAAAGAAGTAACTTGAATTTTGAACCCTCTTCTCAGGAATTGTTATATAGTTTGCAAGAGCTAAGGAAAAAAGGTAATAGGAACCTCAAAGAGAGATTATCTCGTGTTCCTGATGAACACTTGTGTTTTTAAAAGCTGCAAGCAGCAAAAATGTCTATCTCCACTTGTGGAAATTATTCCAATACTTGGTTTACCCAAATGTTAGAAAGATTTTCCAATATTTAACAGGAATCTTTCTCCCAAAAAATTATCTCTTTTTTTGGGTCTATTTTGACCATTCAAACAGGCCCTTTGTTTTTGCAGCAAATTGGTATGTGTTTAAAGATTGTTCTTACCTGCAGGTTAAACAGTCCTGTCCTTTCTCACATTTATTCTTTCTATAGGTATGATAATATTATTTTCTTTCTTGTGGATCCTGTACAGTTAGTTCACAGTTTTTGAAGTGCAATTCAGAGAACTGAATGCACTATTCCACCAAAGGCCTGACTAAAGATCAGTAAAGCAGAAAGCAATACTTGTGGATAAACATCTGAGTATGGCTTTGTCTGTTTTTTTGCAAGAGCAGTACTTTGTTGACTCATATTCGGCTAGTGATTCATTATTATCTGTTCTTGGACAAAACACATAAACAAGGTTTATCCCTAAGGATAATCTTATATGAGACTGTCCTATATAGCGAGTTTTCCCCTTCAAGACTTAGAAAGCTTCTAATTCATGGGAATTCTTGATGGCACTTAGTTTTGGACTAAATGAAAAGAAAATGTTCTTTTCTCAGTTCAGGTACACGAGTCACATGTCTGCAATATCACTTAGCCCTTCGATGCTACATCACCACAGGCATTATTTGTTCTTATGTAAGAGTGAGAATTTGTCAAACTGGATGCCACCCTTCCTGCTAAAAACACTCTGCTAGTGAGGGGGCTGACTTTGGAAGCTTTTTACAGCCTTTCTTTTTCCTGTAAGCCTGGGAAAGCAACATGTTGAGGAAAACACGCATGTCTTTGTAGCCTAAACTTTACACTCAGAGTTTCTGCAGAGCAGAAACTGTAGACAAAGCTGAGCAAGTTTTGAAAATGTGCCCTTATTTTAATTTTTACTTTTCTTCCATGTTTTGCATCAGAGAATCTAGACTTCACAGAATCACAGAACATACTGAGTCGGAAGAGACTCACAAGGAATATCAAAGTCCATCTCCTGGTCCTTCACAGGACAGCCCAAGAATCCCTCCATGTGCCTGAGAGCATTGTCCAAATGCTTCTTGAACTCTGTCAGGTTTGGTGCTGTGACCACTGCCCTGGGGAGCCTGTTCCAGTGGCCAAACACCCTCTGGGTGAAGAATCTTTTCCTGATATCCAACCTAAACCTCCCCTGATGCAACTTCAGACCATTCCCTCGGGTCCTGTCACTGGTCACCACAGAGAAGAGATCAGTGCCTGCCCCTCCTCTTCCCCTCATGAGGAAGTTGTAACTGCAATGAGGTCGCCCCTCAGTTCTCCTCCAGGCTGAACAGACCAAGTGACCTCAGCCTCTCCTCATTCAGCTTCCTCTCCAGACCCTCCACCATCCTCATGCTCTTCCTTTGGACGCTCTCTAACAGTTTCATGTCTTTCTTATATTGCAGCACCCAAAACTGCCCCCAGCACTCGAGGTGAGACTACCCCAGTGCAGAGCAGAGCGGGACAATTCCCTCCCTTGCCCGGCTGGCAGTGCTGTACCTGGTGCCCCCCAGGACAGGGTTGGCCCTCCTGGCTGCCAGGGCACTGCTGGCTCATGTTCAACTTGCCATCAACCAGGACTCTCAGGTCCCTTTCTGCAGTGCTGCTCTTCAGCCTCTACTTTCCCAGTCTGTGCATACATCCAGGGTTGCCCCATCCCAGGGGCAGGATCTGGCACTTTCCCTTATTGAACTTTATACATTTGGTGATTGCCCATCTCTCTAAGTTGTTGAGGTCTCTCTGCAGGACCTCCTTGCCCTTGAAGGAGTCAACAGCTCCTCCCAGTTTTGTACCTTTTGTGATCTTGCTCAGTGTCCCTTCCGGTTCTGCCTCCAAGTCATTTATGAAGATGTTGAAGAGCACAGGGGCCAAGGATGGAGCCCTGTGGAACCCCACTAGTGACAGGTCACCAGTCTGATGTCACCCCAGTAACTGTAACCCTTTTTGCCCCACCCATGAGGCAGCTGCTCACATCACACATGACGTGTTTGTCCAACTGTGAGCTGGGCATTTTGTCCAGAAGAATACAGTGAGAGACAATATCAAAAGCTTTGCTGAAATGCAAAAAGATTTCATCAGCTGGATCCCCTTGGTCAGCTGAGTGGGTTACCTTGTCATGAAAGGAAATCAGGTTTTATAAGTGGACTTTCCCCACATGAAGCCGTGCTGGCTGTGACCAATGACTGTGTCGTCCTTCAGGTGTTTGTCAATACCTCCCAGAATAATCTTGTCCGTAACTTTACCAGGCACTGAAGTGAGACTGACAGGCCTGCAGTTTCCGGGTCCTCCTTCTTGCTCTTGATAACTGGGACAATGTTTGCCAGCTTCCATCAGCTGGGACCTCTCTGGATTCCCAAGACTGGTTAAAAATTGAGAGAGGCTTTTTGATGACATCAGCCAGGAATTTGAGGATTCTTGGATGAATCCCATCAGGCCCGATAGATTTGTAGGGAGCTGGAGAAGCAGATCTCACACAGTTTCAGGATTGAGTGTGGGTTGATCATTGTCACAGTCACGGTCCTTCTGCTCAAGGCACTGAGACCCCTTTGGTCCATCACTTGTGTAAGATCACAGTGTTTGGAATCTTAGCATCATGTTATTCTCTTTTACATTAGATATAAAATATATATTATCTATTATATTCTACTGGAATAAGATCTTAGTCTTTAGTGATGGTGTCTGCAAAGATGTGTCCAAACTACCTGATTCTTGATGTAGTACAGTGAGACAATCAGAGCAGTTAAGAGGCCTCAGTTCTTCCTTTTTTCTTTTCTCATTTTACCAGAGATCATACTAAAACTCATTAGAGCATTAGCTGCCGGTCTAAAGCTTTTAAAACTAGGTATTTGGAGCCCTAGATTTGGTGAAGGTTTGGAACTTTGTCAGTCCTGTGAGAATGCTAGCAGAGCTCTGTCCTCATGGTGGCCATGTATTTCAGTTCTCAAGATCTGTGAAGTGTCTCAGAATTTAGATTTCCCTTTTCAGTCTCTCCAGAATTACATGAGCTAAGAAAGTTTTAAAATACATTTCTTAAACACATACAGATTCTCCCAGATTCAGGCTCGCTTTACACTGAATGCTAGCAAGAACAGGAAAAAACAGTGAAAATGCTTCATTTTATGACCTCCAGGTGCTGTTATTTTCAGTTCATATAGACAGAATCATTGGGAATCATGCCAGGACTGTTAATAGGCAGATTCTTTTTGTGTGTTTACTTATCATGAATTGCCAGATACACTCGGCATTGTAAAAACAGTGCAGACTCAGAGTTTCATGCAGACATAGTTTTATGATTCAAGACCTTAATGTTGAATTAAATTCCTAAAATTGGGAACTCTTCTGAAGTGTTTGAAGCTGCTGTGTATTACTAATTTAGCTGTATTAAGCTCACTTTGTCAGTTCATTCAATGGCAGTTCAGACTGCTAATTAGCTGCTAATTGTAACTTCTTCAAATCTGGGCACTGACATTCTGCTTTTTTCAAGAATTAACAGGTAAATTCATTCACTGGGTCTCAATGATTTACTCAACCATCCAAAACAGATTTGAGCAGCTAGAGTAGTTTAGTCACTATAAATATTTATAAATTGATGTAAAAATTTTTATAAAATTGTTGATTCAAGATGTGACATTAAATCTGGAAAAGAGTCCAGAATTTCTGCTTGGCCATACTAAATTTATTTCAATAACTTCAAGTATGTAGGAAGTACAGAAATGCCATACTATAGACAGTACAGAAACCTTCAGTTATGACTGCTTAAGATAACAAAATCCTTTTTGTTCTGCTGACTTCTCCAGGCCTTCCTGACTTGCAGGTGGCATAAACAATAAGCATTGTATTGATTATTTGTATTTACAGAACGAGATATCCATAAAATAGAGAATTTGAGATTGATAATGGTATTATCAAGTAATAGTAATGCCATTTTTAAGTTCAGAGAGTAAAATTACACCTTTATATCTTGAATGGGGAAGGTAGATTTCTAAAGTAACTTATGATGGGTAGGGAATTTATCTGTGATTATATTTGTCCAAAAAATTGTGGGTTTCTTCATAACATGAGAGAGGAAGTTTATATAGTCTAACTCTTGTTTGGCAAATACATACTCAAAATGAGCTCTGCAGAAAAAGTGCACGAAATCCTTCAAATGCAATCTTCAATTCAGGGAGAGTTTTTTCTGTTTTAAATTGAAAATCCCAGAAAAAGTCATAGCTTGGTGAATCTGAGACAGAAGTACATCTTTTTAGGTCTCCCCATCGTTTAAGCTGTTTAGTCTGTTTCTTCTTATTATGCTTATTTTCCTGGCAAAGTGTGACTAGGAGACAATACACTCTTTGGCAATTAAAATATAAAAAAGTAATCCAGGAAGCAATACTGGGGAATAGTAGGATGTGGTGTGACAAGCTGTAGTTTTAGCTGTGGATTCTAGTTAATTTTTATAGGAAATGTAAAACTAATACTTGTCCATTCTTGCAAATTTTTTTCTTAATGAGAATGTGCCTTATATTTTGTTTCTGTTGTAGAAATGTCTGTAAATGTATGCACTGTTTATGTTAAAATAGTATGGAGGGATAAATTCTGCAATCAGTTACTATGGTCTGAACCTCAAAAAACTTTAATATATTCCCTGGAATATTCTCTTTTTAGAGACAATAGAATTTTGTGCCCAGATTAGAATTCTAATGGAACTTATTAGAAGGGAAATGGTAAATCACAGGAAAATTGCCAGCCACTGTGACAAGATTTTTATTGGATATTTTTCTAGCATGCAGACTTTACTGCTGGGAAATAGCTGGGAAGATTTCCCTCACAGGTTTGATGCAACAGATAGGTCTGGGGGGTAGGTGAAGTTAAGGTAAGTGTAAAGGAAGCATTAGACAAAGAAGGTACACTTCGGACCCGACGTCATTCTCCTGACAGCACTGAATTAACTCTGATGTGAAGCTGCAGAAGATCTGGCCAAGGTGCTGCCAATAGCTGCAGTTTAAGAGCAGGGTGCCGTGTAATCCCATCTGGAAAAAGGGTGTGAAGGAGCCTGGGGAACCACAGACCAGTGGGTCCTCCTTCCATTCCTGATTAGATGCTGAAGTGCACAGTAAAGAATGTGATCAGTGTGTGCATGAATGAGCATGGCCTGTAGGGAAAGAGCCAGCATGGCTTCAGCTAAGAGAATTCTGTTCTTTCTGGCCTGCTGGAGCTCTCTGAGGGCATCTATAAAGAACAGAGATAAAAGAGAGCCAGAGATGCACTTTGTTTTCTGCCATAGATTGTTAAAGAGATTATTAAAGAAGTCAAGTTGCCAGAAGGTTGGATGAGAACTTTTTCTATGGGCTGAAGGCTAGTTAAAGATAAGAAAGCGAATAGTGGTTTAAACTTAAACTCTGCTTAGATCTTCCAGCCTTTAGTTTTTCATGTATTTTATACTTTATGGACAATCAGTTCTTTGTGTATATAGACACTCTACAAAATTGACTATGAAATTGGTTTCTAATTGTTCTTTTGTCTTATAAATCTGTGCCCTTTAAAACTGTCTTGAAAGTGTTTCCTGATATCAAAAGATGCCTATGACCAGTAGCAGCCTGCAAACAACTTGGTCACAAATGTTCTTAGAAGTGTTTATTTACAAGTAGCGTGGTAGAACTGTTAAAACATATAAATGCTCCAAAATTTAATACAGGTGTTCAGCTCATCAATGTATAGCTAAAGAGTAGTTGTATTACAAAGTTTTTCAATAAAATATTCTGGGTCGAACTTAAGAGTGTAAAATGCCTTCTACATCTTACTGCTTTTCCACTAGGTCTTCTATACTGCAGGGTATGGTGGATGAGCATATGAGTTAATACTTTTATGAAGCCCAGCTAAGTTTTCCCAGGGTTTTCAATAACTGCATAATTTAATTTCAGTGTAATTTGGATGCACATAAGGGCAGCAGAGAACAAATAATATTCTATATTATCTGTAACAACTTGTGTGTCACATATGCAAGTTAGAAAGCAACACATACACAAACACTGCTTAGAAGAGCTGTAACAAAATTGTTCTGGTACTGGGCTCATTTTCTGCAAAAACGGACGCATAATTAATATTCAAATATTGTTAATTTTAATTTATGCATGAACTTCTCCTATAAAAACTCACTTGGAGCTCTTCAGCAGGGCCAGTGAGATCTTTCCCTATATCCCCATAATAAAATTAATTTACATGAAAATTTTCAAGGCAAATATAACTAAGGCAGCATTGTAGCAATTAGAAACTTGTACGTCATACACGGACTTGAAGTTATCAGCTGACACAGTTTCAAGCCACCACAACTGTTTTCTCCCATGTGGTAAGATTTTCCAGTAAAAATAGTACAGCAAAAATATGTCCTTGTGACTGTCAGGAGCTGAAATCAGACAGCTGTGTCTTCTGCTCTGCAGCACTGCCTGGGCAAGGCTTTTAAAAGGGTTAGAGTCATTAGGCTTCCATCTTACTTTCGTTTCTGATGCAGCAGCTGGCTCTAATGATCAGGTTGTGTCCAGGAGAAACAGCAGAATTTTTGGGAAAAGTCCTCTCCATTGATAAAAATATCATACATATAGCAAAAAATGTAAAGGTTTGCTTTTTTTTTTTTAGTCTCTTCCTCTACCTGCACTCACCCCAGCAATTTATTTCAATCTCAGAATCCTCCGAGGCTCTCACTGTGATCATTCAGACACTGGATTTTACCTACTCCAGAAACAGATAAGCGTTAATGTGTTGAAATCTGAGGTTAAGAGTGTCAAGAATTGGAAGATTTTTTTCCCTCAAGGTAGGGAGTAGGCAAGTAATGAATGTTCTATATTCCGCTTCTTGTCTTTCCCTCTGTTTGTGAACTGGCTGGACCCTTTACCCATTAACTGTTTATAGCAGAGAATTTCAAATGTGATCTCATTGAAATGCAAGGTTCTGGTGAGAGAGCAGAAACCTGCCAAAAGCCACAGATATGGATATATTTTTGCTTGCACCAGTGCCCTTTTCCAGCACTTTACCCCAGTAATATGGTTCATAACCATTTTAAGTCTCACTGATCTTGTCAATAGGAGAGTATAGGGATCCAGTGAAGAACCTGTTCTGCTTTGGTTCTTAGAAATGTTGCTCCAGAGACATATTTTGGGGATTCTATGTATCAAATAACAAGATTGTAACAAAATCTGAAAAGGTAACTTACCGGAGCTAGTATGTCCTTCATTTTTTCAAGTTGTTCTCAATAGTGTTTCACTAGAGGTTAGTCTGTTTTATTACTAGCTAACCCATGGTATCTTTATAGGTATATAAACTCTGCCTTTATGTTGTTAAAATATTACATTTCCTGGCATTGAGATGGGACCACTTACATAAATATTTGTCAGAAAATAAAAAGGGGGTTCAAAGTCAGTCTGAGGTAACAAGCAGAGACTGTCACTAGGTGAATGTTTCCTTCTGGCATTAGGGCTCAGCCAACACACAGACCTCATGTTCACAAAATTCAACCCTTCAAAACACATTGCCCATGTGCAACACACCTCTTGTGAATGGCTTGTTCTAACTCTTGATCTGTATTTGGGAATTGTTTGGGAGCAATATTTGTCTCAGGGTTTCATTTATAGGTGGTCAAGTCCTATTGCTCAGGACATCTACAGAACTGTAAAACTAGATAATGGCAACTGAGGCTGGGTTGCATTTTTGTCCCTGAAATATTGCAAAGCCTGGGGATTATCTAAACTAAATTAGAAACTTTAAACTAATAGACTTCAAACAAAAGTTAAAAATAAAACTACAGAGAGCAGTGAAGGTTTAGATGCAGTATGAATCTTCAACGCTTCAGAGTTGCCCATTAATTTTAAAAGTGTTCACATGACTTCAAGGAAGAGTATCTCATTCCTGTACTCCACAATGAGATACCAGTAAGGAGGTACTCTGCCCATTTCCTCTTTTAATTTTCTTTTCTGTTTCACAGAGACATTTATGTGTGACTTCTCCTAATTTTCTGTCATATTCTTCTCTCAATTATCTTGCAAACCATGTAGTGAAACTCATTTGAAGATATCGATAGACACTAACTGACATTTAATTTGAGCATTGCAAACAGTGTCTGAAGCTCATCTTTGTCATGTGAATTGCAAACACTGAAATATTTCACTGTTCTTCTAATAGAAAGTAGGTCCATAGGCACCTGTGTCCATGTGAAATTTATTGTTGTATGCACAAAAAACCACATTCAATAAAATCTGTCACTTTTGACATTTTTGGGTTAGAAGTTGCTGATGGATGCTAGGGAAGGATAAAATCCTCTTTTCAATGTACATATATCTCCCAAAATTCTCCAATGATTTTTTCTCCATATCCCAATGCAATAATATTCCTGTAGAATATATTTAGAGTTGCAGGACAGGTTATTTCACATATTAATAAATAACTTCAATAAATATTGTTCAAGAACAAGTCATGACAGATTGAGACTCTGATGTCCCATGAATAAGTACTCACTTCTTTTATTTTGTGCATAGAAATAAAGCACAGATGTATAAAATGGACAAACAGACCCAAAACAAGAACCATCTAGAAATAAATAAATAAATAAATAAAGTAGAAAACCACATAATTTTCTAACACATGTGGCAATAATTAACTATGTATTTTGGCAGTAGCTTTCCTTGCTTAGCTACTCTAAAATGAGACATTCTGGGTATTTTCTCTAGGGATCTGAGTGCATTTCAATTTTTGGAACGTTGATAACACTATCTAAATACCACTGTATTTACTTCAATTTTGTTTAATGCAATTTCTTTAATCTTTTTGGTTTAGCTTTTAAGGACCAGCTTTTTTTTTTAAGCTTCTAAGGACCCACTGAAATCAGACAAAAAACCCCAAAACAAAATATATAATCCCATTTGGGCTATACTAAATGTTGCACAATAACAGCTCTGGGATCCTCAACACAAGAGGGACATGGAGATGCTGAAACAAGGCCAGAGGAATCCACTAAGTTGATCACAGGCCTGAAACACCTCTTTTGTGGAGTTCCAGCTGAGAGGTTTGATACCCAGGAGAAGACAAGGCTTCAGGGAAACCTCAGAGTACATAGAGGCCTTCTGCTACATAAAGGGAGCTTACAGTAAATCTGCGCAGGGACATTTCACAAGGCCATGTAGTGACAGACAAAGGAGAATGGCTTTAAACTGAAGGAAGGCAGGTTTAGGTTAGCTGTTGGGAAGAAATTCCTTACTCAGAGGGTGGTGAGGCACTGGCACAAGTTACGCAGAGAACTCGTGAATGCACTATCCCTGGCGGTGTTCAAGGCCAGGTTGGATGGGGCTCTGAGTAACCTGGTCTAGTGGAAGCTGTCCCTGACTGTGGTGCGGAGCTTGGCACTGGATGATCTTTGAGGTTCCTTCCAACCCAAACCATTCTATGATTCTATGAACATTTATTTTACATTTGGGGTTGCAGAGAGGATAGCCAGTTGTACTGCTGGGCCCTGATCCCTGATGTCTACAGGGCTGGTGACATCAATTGCTTTACTCAGGTAAGTAAGCTTTGCTTAAAATCACAAAAGTTTGTGGGATAAATGTCTAAAAGGCTGTAAGATAAATATTACAGAATCTACAGCTATAGAGACTTTTCAGACAATTTCTAGTGTTATTTATCTACCTTTCCTCTTGATTTTATTCCTCTGATGAAATTAAGAAATGCATTTTAAACATTCATTGACCCAAAACCCTAAAGAAAGTATCCTCTGTTGCAGAGAAACACAGAAAAGAACTCTACATTTTAAGCCATCAGTGACTTGCTCTAGAATATTCTCTCCTAATCAAAACAAACCTAACAAGCCCCAAAACTAAACCACTAATTTTAACGATCTAAAAACATTATTTAGGTGGGAGCTGAGCACTTCCTGAAAGACCTGGAATTTCCAAAGTCCCGCTATAGTTTATAATCTCACAAGAGGTTCGGATTCCTCAAGGTGTCAAGTTACCTAGCACAAATAAGCATTTACTAATTAACTTTGAGGTGCAGGGGTTTGCTTCTGAAAGAAGGCTGATTTTGATTAATGACTTGTTTTATTTAAATTATCTGTGTGTGCAGAAATTATTGGTTTCTGTCCAGTAAACTTCCAATTCTTATTTCAGTTGAGAGAGAATGCTTAAACTTTAAAAAAAAAAATTGTACTGTTTTTTGGAGAGGGAAATGGAAAGAACTGTTTTACATTATGGCACTACACAGTTTTGAATAAAAATGTCTTTTGGAATCACTGCTGAATATTAAAATTGGTGTAAAAAGAAAACTAAAATACCTAAGTGATAAGAAAAGAATTTAAAACAAAGAGATAACTTGTATGGAGTGATTCTATATTTTGCAATAATATTAATTTAAAGGTGCAAGGGAGATCGCAGTTTCTGGTAAAGGTCTTACAAAATTTCTCCACTCTGAGGTTATGTGCTTGAGAAGTGCTATTTATCCACAAGGTTTATGGTTAATGCCAATTTGTCTTGTTCTCATCAAAGTGTATGTCTGTTTTTCTATGTCATTTGAATCTTGTACAACGCACTCTCATTATTGTAGATCTTTTCCAGAAAGTTATGTGATACTGCCTAGTTCTGGAATTTAGTGAGTTAGCCCGTCCACCTTGGTTTCCATCCTCAACCCCCACGTCTACTTTCGGGGTTTTTTTTGAACTGTATTCACTTAGGTTATAGTTTTAGAACACAATTCGGAAGTATTTTACAAATAGAGCTGAAAATGCTCACGTTAAGAATTCTGTAACTCTGACAAAGAAAATGTTCCCCATGTAAGTATCCTTCCTATGCTGATAGTTGAAAGTGAACTTTCGTCAGTGCAGCCTTTGACTATATTATTAGAATTCCTTGCCAATCTTTGTAGCATGACAGAACAAATCAAATCCATGTTGTACGTGTTGATTTAAGAATTTTATGAATTTTCACAGAAAAAAAAAAAGAAGTAAATTTTTCTCGAGGAAAGAATGTTGTTAATCAGAAACATCAGGCATGACCAATCCTTACCAGGAAAGGGTTTAGGTGGAACCGCAATGTGGTGTTTTTTCATATTGTGAAAAAAAACTTTAAAAAGGAAATAATTAAAAGAGTTCTGATTTAAGTTTTCTATTGTTGATATAATTTTGAAAGTGAGGAAAATGCCACGAAATATTTCAACGTTACAAGAATCAAGGAATTGGAGTGCAGTGTGCATGAAGGTGGTATGACACTCTTTTGCAAACCTGAATCTCTCTGTTCAGAGCTTGGTTCAAAACTTCTAATGCAAGTTACCAATAAACTTGAAAGCTGAGTTGAATGAAATGCAACAGTGAGAGAAATAAGTGCCTTTAGTAAGGGAGAGATTTCACTTATTGCAGAGCAGCTCATCTACACAGTTTGTGCCCAGCTGGCTTTGCTATAAACCAATTTCTGTTTCCTGGAAGTACTGAACTAAATGGCACAACATGTTTAATGTAATTTTTAAATTTTAAATACACATAATATACATATGTAGCTTATAATTTCCTGTGAGCAATATATTGTTTACTGTTTGTTGACAGAAAAATAGAAAATTTACAAAAAGTAAGCTAAAAGGGAAGCAGTACTCTTTCCTAGTTAACGCACCAGGCTAGCATTCCGGAGATGTGGCTCTACTCGTAATTTTTACCATAACATTTAAAAGTTTGGACAAGCATTTTCACACCTTACCATCTGCTCTGTGCCTTTTCTTTTGACACAGCCGTGACAGCACACATAAAAGCAAAAATACGTTAACTTCATTAGTGCTTTGGAATGCTGTTTCCACAGACAAGAACAGTGGTGGTGCTTCATTCCTCTCTACAATCCCTTCATCTTCTCTCGAAAGCGTATGTCTGGGCTCCAAATAGAAAACAACAGCAACAACAACAACAACAACAAGGTGTTAGTTTATTTGTATTAATTAAAGAGAGGAATTTAATTTAAAAATGAATAGAAGACTGTGATATACCCTCATTCTGCAATCCTAAAAATGCAACTGAGGAATTATTTAACTGTCCTGAAGAGAGCTTCAGGTCTTCCTGTTACTCATTCTCAGAGAGCTGCGAATTATGGACTGGCTCCTACTGAACATAGCTGGGAGCCGAAGTGCCTAGGTCCTGTGGCAGTGTTTACAACAGGTGCACCTATGGAGAAGCACTAGCATGAGCACTGACATTTTTGCAGCTGATCTTCAGAGTTTTGCAGTGATTGTGGATTGCTGCTGTGCCTCAGACAGCATTAAATGCATTTAGTGCACTCAGGTTTGACATTGCTTCCTAAGGAAAGGGAAGCAAATATTAGGTCCTTGTGATGGAGGAAAAGAAATTGTGTATCCTTTGCTGCATGTGAAAGCAATGCAAACCTTTGTTCCTGCAGAGTGCTGGAACTGATGTCCTGTCACCCTTGACAGGAATTTGGGCAGAGAGTGCACAGTTTACACTAGCTCAGATTCAGCTGTGATGGCTTAATTCCAGGGAGATGCCCTCTCCTTGCAGCTGGATTTCAGGAAAGAACATGCAGCTAGCAGCGGCTTACTGTGCCTGTCCCAGGAACATCAGATAATGAGATCCTCTGGGAGATGTGTGACTGTTTCCGTTTTCCTTTTTCAGGCTATCCCCCAGTACAAATGATGACATTTGACAAATAAAAGATATCACTGAGGACTTATTGGAAAAAACAAGATTAACAATTCAAAATGTTCTACACTGTAGAAGGTGGGAAGAAATTATTACATCATTCAGAATCATTGGGCACTTCTCTCTTGGATTCGCTTCATTTTTCATGACAGTTCTTCGATGCCAGCTTAATCCTGCAGCCCTGTGGTGGGAGCTGATATCTTGTAAACTCAGAGTGAAATTTTAATGGAATGGAAGGCCCGATGTGTTTTTAATTTAATACAATATCTACTTTTAATTTCCAGTTAAGGATTTGTTTCATAGACATTTTGCCAGTATTTGAAGAGGATTTTGTTACCGGCCTTCTTTTTCCTTTCCCTGACAAGTTTATTGTAAAAACTAGTATGCAATACAAAAAATGCACGTATTTGTGCAAAGGGAGGTGGGGCCTGGAGAACGGCTTCAGTTTAAATGCACAAGCAGAGAAACAGGAGGAGCATAGAGAAAACTCCATTGAATGGACTCGTTATGAGTTTCAGAAGGATCAGTTTGCACACTGTAATTTTTAAAGTAAGGCTGAAGGATGAAAGATTTTCTGATGATTCAAAGCATCTGGAAGTAGAAACAAGCTTTGCAGCAGCTGCCATTTGTGCAATAAAGTCCATTCCAAGACTGTCCTTCAACTCCGATTTGCACTCTCCCCACAATGCCTTTCTGTGCGTAGGTGGGTTCCCGCACATTTTGCTGACTTTAGGTGCCTCTCTTCTCCATGTATGAAAAAAGGACTCAAGATTGGAAACTAGAAAAAACTAGAAAACTAGAAAGTTTTGAGTCCTGTCATCAGCATTCAATCAACCCTGCTGCCGTCTGTTGAGGCAGTTATTTTTATGAGTTAGGATGTACCAAGGAAAGGTTAAGAGTTAGGTTTCTGAAAATCAAACACACTATTAGTAAATTCTAAAGCAAATTTAGTTCTCAACAATCTTCATCTTCAGGTTTCCAAATGTGACCAACATTGAGTTAGCCTAGAAGAGAACTGGTGCCTGATAGTTGCTTCGCAGTGCTTTTTAGGAGCTTAGTTATCCAAATGTCCTGTGCTGCTTCCTCAGTTGTTTTTCCAGTGCCTCTCTCAAGCTGGGTTGGTACACACAAAGGATAAAACCCATACAGTTGTATTACCTGTATCATTATTCAGAACTCAAACTTGTCACATATTTTGCATTTCTTACAGAGTAGTTTTGTGTTCTCTGCAAAGCCTTATACACCCCATTAAAATGAAATAGAAGAATCATCATAATAGTAATAAAATCCTACATATTATCTACTTTGCACAGATTGTCTTATGATACCAAGACTCATGTATTTTTCAGCAGGTTTTTAATCATGTGGTTTTAGAATCTCAGTTCTCATTTCATTAAAGGTCATAGTTAGCTCTCAGGATCATGAAAGAAAAAAGAGGTGAGGAAAAACTATTAATATCTCGTTAACTGAGACTGATCAGCCTGAGCTTTGTACTGTCAGATTTTGGTAATACTTCTTAAAAGTAACTTGTCACCAGACAAGGACAGGGAAGCATGATATTTCATATGGTATCATGAGGTCCTCCTCTGATCTCAGTATTACTATGAATAAGGCATGATAAAGCTTTCAGATTTGTTGTGCACAATTGAAGTCGTTAGCTTCTTTCAGAGTGCTCTGGTTTGTTAGGTAGTAAAGCATGTTATTTGTCTCATCTTGGTTTTTAGTAATGGCAAATGTTTTTATTTGTCTGGATATTGTTAGATTCATGACAACTGGATAGCTTCCATGAGGGGACTGAATGGTAGGAGTATAACAAGCAGTTAAATTTCCCTGGAACTGCCAAAACTCTTTTAACTTTGCTCACAAGGAGGCTCACAAGTTTTTAATGAGGGAAAAAGGGGAAAATACAGTGATCTACTGCCCAAAGAGGATTCTCTTTGAATTAAATCTATTTATCTTCCTGTCAACTGCTGTAGGTCCTCACTTTCAATTTTAATAAGAATTTTGTTGGGCTTTTTTTTAAGGTGAAGAACTAAACACTATCAATTCCATCATGGGCACTTGCTGTATCAGACTTTGATGAAAAGAGATACAGCAGGTTTCTTTGACCACAGCTGTAGGCCTTCAGCTGACTCTTCTTGCAGTTTCCAGAGTCTGATGCTGTTGCTGGCCCTTACACTGTCCTTTTTTCCCAAATCCACCACCATTCTGACTCCTCTTCTATTGCGTTTGCCAAGCAGCTACTTAGGAAATCTCAGCAGAATTCAGGATCTGGCCCAGAATTTTCGTCAGTTGACGTATTTCAGCTGTAGGGAAAATGGTAGTCAGAGCCTGAGAAATAGGGAAGGGGGAACCAGGCTCAGTCTTTATGAGCAAACCCTGTCAACAAAAACTTACTTTCCAGGTGCTGTTGCTTAGAGGATTGAATTTACTCGGAGAGTATCTGCTTAATAACTGCAGACACAGAGTGGGTGTCACACTGTCTGTGTGCAGGTTTGCATGGTTTTGTTAGTTGCTGAGACTGAAGGTAAGCCTAGATCTAAATAACAATACAAATCTTGCTCTTAATTCTCAGGGAATCAATTCAATTTTTTATTGAGATGACAAAATTAAACCTTTCCCAGTATCTGCAGTCATTTAGGAAAGTTAAAATAAATAAATAATGAAATCTCATTTGAGTCAACTGAAAAATCAAATGAAAGCAGTATCCACTGAATTGTGCATCTTTCCTTCCTGTACTGTGAAAGAATGAGAAGAAAATTGATTTGTCCTGTGTAGCTCAGACAGGTAAGCTGGAATTGTACAGAAAATGTATCTTGAACAACAGCATCTTCAGTTGCAAGAAAACAAATAAAACCAGAAAAAAAAAAATCTATAACTGGTGTGTTAGTCAATACATGGAAAATGTGTGTTTTCATGGATAGAGACCAAAAGGAAACCAGAGCTGATGATAGGTAATACTCATGGGTCAGTTACTTTGCATAACTCATGATTAACTCAGGCATTAATAGGCTGATAGAAAATAACAGTACGTTGATAACCTAGGAGCCACTTGTTCTTGTGTTAACAGATTTAAAATAAGGATATGGGCTTCAATTTTTTTTAATATTAGAATTTTTTATATGTTGTTTGTTTGATACATTTAACTCTGGCTGTGTGAATGAACTGCAAGAGATTATTGCTTATTTGCATGAGCCTATCACTTTTTTACTTTAAAATTATAATTCCAGTAAAGAATGTTTAATTTTTTTCAAACATGTTCTAGAACCAAACAGCCTTTGATCCTGATCAAAACCAAGAATAATAAAAGAATTTTCAATCTTTGTAGCAATAATCAATGAGGCTAGTAAATCTGGATAAAATTGATCTGCTGACATATAATCTCTAAAGAAATTGTTTGTTAAAAAACAACAACAAGACAAGACTCCTGTGTTCAGCTTCTCAGACTGTATTTCATATCATCAGAAACCGGAGTAAAAATCAGCTTTCATTTGTACTTGGTGTGCTGTTTTAAAATATTGCTATCTTGATTTGTAATTTATTTTCCATTAGTGTGTTGACTTCTTCTATTGATAAAGAGTGTCAAAGGGCTAATTACCTAAACAAATAGTGTCTTAATTAAAAT
This sequence comes from Rhagologus leucostigma, assembly GCA_013397725.1. NCBI lineage: Eukaryota > Metazoa > Chordata > Aves > Passeriformes > Rhagologus > Rhagologus leucostigma. The sequence goes on along the minus strand of VZTD01004798.1, from coordinate 2,735,264 downwards.
GTCCTAGTGAGTGTAAAATGCAGTAAAATAATAACAAAAAAAATCCTTCTTCACAGGAAAGAAAATTGTCTACTGTAAGATTGGGAAGTTCCTCTCTGAAAACACATTATCTCAGCTGTGAAAGTCATCTTTGCTGAACAGTGTTTTTTTAACTCCCATGAAATATTTTAGCCTCCCTGAAACCCTCTGGATGTATATAAGGGAACTGTGTGATTGATAAGATGTATCTAATCTAACTGGCAATTTGAGCATCTTTCTGAGAAAAAATTATTCAATATCTTACCATGAAGGAGAGAGACGAGACCAGACCACCAAGTTTTCTCCACTCAAAGTATCTCTTGGTTTCAAAAGAAAACACATTTTATTAGTGGCTCTCTGACCCTGCTTAACACAGTCAGTGCAGCCCAACACACAGAAATGAATTCAACACAAGCTAGAGAAATTCCAGTCACCTTTCTTTAAAAAAATCTGATGGTAAAGGGATAAACAATCTTATCTGTACTAGGCCACATTGTGGAGCTTTTGGCAATTCCCATATCATCATAAAAATATATTTTGTACTGGACATCAGGGTATCATGGCATCTGCAAATTTCCTTTATTTTTCATAGAATCTTTGTCCCCAAGCTACAAAGTAGTCGTTGCGGCCTCTTCAGATGTTGGTAAAGTCCAAATTTCAATCAGCAGACTTTACTACAGTGAGTGTTTAATTTCATGTAAGTAAGCTACAGGCTGACACAAGAAGAGGATGTTTTCAGCCTGAAGCTGAAAGTTTCAGAGCACTACCCAGAGGTTATAGAGCCAGTTGTTTCACAGCTTTAACTACTGATGACAAAATCAGCATCCACAGCATTAAATTAAGAATCAACAGACTAGTTGATTCTTAATTTATTCTTCTGTAAATACAGTGTCATACAAAGTTGGAGAGACAAGATTCTTTCATCAATGTTTGAATTATCTTTGAGTTAGATGAAGAAAAATGAACAGTAACCAATACAGTTGTAAAAACACATTTTCAAAACTGTTCAGCTTGCATCCCTAGTTTCACTAAAGTGCATGTAAATATTTAACTAGGTGTGGATTACTTGCAAGTGAAGGACTTTGGTGGAAATTATTTTTAAAATATTGGAAAGAGAATTAAGAGTTATTGTCAAATGAAGAGAAAAAAAATATTGAAGAAGTTATAGTCAAAGAAGGTAAAATATCCTGAGATTTCAGATTGATTCTCAGAGAAGTGGTGGAGTCACTGTCCTTGGAAGTGTTCAGAAAACAAATTAACATGGCACTCTCTGATATGATTCAGTGGGCATGGTGGTATTTGGTTGAAGGTTGAACTTGCTGAACTCAGAGGTCTTTTCCAAACTTTTTTACAATTCTGTGATCTGAAAAGCAATAAAAATGCATGTAAGAATGCGTCTAAATCGACATCAGCTGCAGAGAACAAGAGTTTTGGTCTATAACATGGAAAGATTATGGAGAAACAGACAGGAAGATAATATGAAGTGCTTGAGTGGCATGAGAGGATACTTCACTGATGGATTCTAAAGAAAGACTAGAGACAGTTTCTAAAACATTAAATACTTTTTAAAATTAGCATATCATGAATCCAAAAATATCTCTTCATGTTTCTTCTGCTCTTTTGCATTTCTAAACAGTATTTTATTGCTTTTTAATGATGACATTGAAACAATGCCCTCTTGTTCTACCAGTTGCATATGTGGACTGGGATCTTGGCCACCAGTGAATTAGTCATCTAGTCCAAAACTGGATGTTGAAGTTGTCTCAGTAGTTTGTGGTAGAGATAGGGTAGGTAGGATGTGTCGTTCTTGGGAAGTCTCTCCCTGGTTAAGTATAATAGTAGTTTATCCCAGCTGTGTACCTTTGATATGGGTAATATATGGTGAGATGAGTCTAACACACAGATGAAGAAACACAACATCTGACATGCTACTTGGGACCTAAGTTACTGCAGCAAGGAAGAGATGAAGGGTGTCTACGTTTAACTTATAGATATATGCTTATGTAGTTCACATGCATGTAAAACTTGCAGTTTGGTCACTAAAATGAGGATGTATTTGCATATGCAATGTTTATGTCTGTATTTCATTATGTAAACAGAAACCATTGTGATACAGAAGTGCTTCTCTCTGAATCAATCTTTTTCTACAAAGGCTGACCCTTTTTTTGTATGAAAACCAGTACGCTTTGTCTGGGTTTCCCCTTGCAATGCTGTTTTCCAAAACCCTGTATGTTATTACATGCTGATGAAAGCCAATGTGATTCAGTAGAAAAACTTGTTCACAGAAACAGTCTCCTAATCCAGTTAGCTGTTTAATTGCAGGTCTGGGAACAGCTTGCTTCTGCATATATTCAAATTTTAATTGTCTGCTGAGTATAGAACTTTGTATAATTTCTAAAATCCGGGAGCTGTATCGTAATTGTACTTAGTCAGACAGTCTACTGCAGTTCTAAGGTGAGTGCACCTGCGTGGATGCAGACGATAATTGCATTTAGACTAACGCTGTGCAGTGGAAGCCATGTGCAAGATAAACTCTCCAAGTGTTCTGGAGACACATAAATCCATAGACGAGGAAGTCAATTTCATATCATGTTTTTCGCAAAGGACTTCCACGTATTTTTGTCTCCAGCTCCTGGATCAGGACTTCTGACTTAGTCTAGGATTTTCTACAATTAGACATTTCCATGGTTACACCTCTGAAATGGCAGTGTTCAGAGGTCCTTTTGGATAGTCAGTCATCTCCCTGCCACCTTTGGGTTCTTTGTTTTTATTTGACATAGGGACTCTTCCCCTTTGTTAGTTGGGTCTAGCTCTGGATTCTGACTTTAATGTTAAAACTTCATTTCTCCGCATGTGTTCACACAAACGGACAGCTAGGCAACTAGACTTGCCTTGAGACATCCCAGTCATGTGGGAACAAGGGAATTTGCCACACAAACAGTTGCAAACCATTGCCAGGTTTCTCCCACTGTCATCAGGGAGTGAATAAAGGCATGACAGGGGAGGGAGAGAAAGCAGTCCTGGTTTTGCTACTGCTGCTGCTGCAGGTGCAGGCAAGAGAGAAAAGTGACCTTGCTGTCAGAAAAACTCTCTGTGTTTCTCATAAATCTTGATTCTGAATTGGTGGTGGAAGCAACACCAATACATTTTCCTTTCCAGTGTGCCGTGAGTCTGTGGCTGCTTTGCCAGTCCCATAGAAACTGCTCAACGTGACTGCCCTCATCTTAGTCTAGAGCTGCTCCTGATTATCTGTGTGAGAAATGCACTGTGCATGCAATTCCTGACTTCCCTTTGTGTAGATACGTAACTATATCCTGGGAGATTTAGCTCACGTACCTCACACAAGGCAGGTCAGAGAATCATTTTCCAACACAGTCAGTACAGAGCCAAATTGACTTTCTTCATGGCAGTCTCTCAGAAAAGCTTGTTTATATTGTGCAAACAGCTTTCACGGGAGGAAAAAAAGAACAATCAGTTATTCATGCAACAGCATTGGTTTGGCTAGAGGAAATGTTCCTAAACCCTTAGAATTGTTTTTGAATGTTAGCCAGTGTGAAACACAGAAGTAATGTTAAGTTAAATGCAATTTCAAGTATCTGGGGATGAAGGAGCTTACCAAGAACAAATGTCTACAAGCATTTGAGGTACCAGACAAACAAAAGGAAGAAAGTGAATTTTCTCAGGCAAGAAACTACAAACTAAAACTTTGTCATCATATTAAAGGCACATTAAAAATGAAATCCACAGTATTTAGCCTTCTTAGCAATTTTCAGAGTAATTTTAACCTGAGGCCTATTTAAGATTATTCTTTCTGTCTGATTTCTTTTATGATGTGTCTTTACTTGTCCTTATCTAACACAATTGCTTTTAATTAAAGTAATCTGGATGCAGACTTGGCAGCTGTTGCAGTGGGGTAAATCACAACCAAGTCCTTGAGTGCAGAGCTGCAGAGAGGAAAGAGATGTCGAGGTGCCAATTTACGAATTATGAATAACATTCTGCACTTCCACATTAGAGCTGTGTGTGTTGTCAGGTTATCCTGAAGCTGACACAGGGGCACATGAACCCAGATATATTCCATCTAAGCCATGGCACTTATCTGAGGCATCTAAACTAGGAGCTTACTTAATGTTGCCTTCATGTCTAATTGGAGAGTACAAGCACCTCTGGAAGGTAATTCAGCACGCTTGGGATCTGGCTGATTCCCTGGAGGTGCCCTCAGCTGGCTCCTTTGGCTGTGCAGAGGATGGAGAGTGACTGGTGTGCCAGTTTATGTGCCCTAGGTAGGTCCACAGTTAGATGAGGAAATTTAGACCACCGTACTCTGATCCCTGTTTTTATTCTGACCCTCCGTTAGGCTCCAAGGTTTGCATACATTGAATAGAGATAGATAAATAGATAAAGATGAAAACCATAACCAAAAAGCTAGCATGCTTTTGGAGAATTGCCTCAGCCAAGGAGAGCAGTGTGTATCCAGGTCATGATGCTATTAATATCTCATGGAGCACAGCACCCACAGCTCTAAATCAAGACATATTGCTTTTCCTGTGCCTCGTCCATATGAACACGGACATTGTGTACAGTGTCCTACTACTAACAGGAGGACAGACAACTTCTTCAGGTCCACTTGTCTTCTTGAAGTTCAGAGGAAAAATCTATGTATGACACTGAATTCCAAAGTGTGAAAATGTGCCAGAGTTTCTTCTGTACGTGAAAATTTAGACTGTTCTTCCAGGAAGAAGTTTTTTATGTATTCATCAGACATAGCAATTTATTCAGTGTTTCTGAATGCATTACCAATATACTACTCCAGGCTTGAGGAGCTGTACAGCAAATTAGGGCTACATTCAAATGGGAATTCGAGTGTTGCAATGCTGAGGCTTGCACATCTAAGGCATATAATCTCTGCAGAGGAGTCCAAAGCTGAAAGTGGCCCTCAGTCCCCTCTGCAATGAACAAGGACTAACAGGTTACTCAGAATCAGATTCAGAAGCACATTGAGTAGGGACTCATATGAAACAAAAGTGGAAAGGTCTGAGGACCACAGAGGGGCTAAGGTCACTTGCTGTTGAATGTTAAACCAGCAATAATATATATACTAATAGTTCAGGGTCCAGGGAAGGACTACTTTTCTTTCTGAAATGTAAGGAGGCAGAGTGCTCTTTCTGTTTTTCCTGTGTCAGTCTGACAGTAGTAACCCTGTTGGCTGAATTCATTACCACCTTATTAACAGAGGCTTTAATTCTTAGGTACTTTTAAAGTACTTTAACAGCAGGGGAAAGCCAAAGGGGTTCTTCCCAGAAAAATAACAACCAGATGGGATGATGTTGGAAATAAGGCACGAGGAAACAGAAGCTGTGTTTGGTCTGTGTGTGAAGGTGCTCTTTCAGTGGCTGTACAATTCCCACAGCAGTCTTGCAGTGCCAGGAAGAGTGAGTGGGCAGCAGTTTGGACCAGGGTGCTCACGCAAAGATTACAAGAGCAATGTGCTGGCAGCACTTCCCCTCTTGTTGTTTAGGGCTGTGACACAAAGTGGATGTGGTAGGATCAGTATTCAAGAGGGAATACACAAATAATCCCTTGACTGAAAATAGTTCCACCAAGATGTTAGTCATCTGGGGTAGGACCCAAACCACAGCATACTGATTGAAGAAACCCTGAGGCCTTGCCTAATCCAAAAGATGTGGAGCAGAAATAACTGTCTGCTCTGCTGCTATGCATTGTGAGAGCTGCAGCATCTCTAGATTTGCTGTAGTTTACTTCTGTATAGACAGTGTTACCTACCAATGGAAAAAAATAATTCTGTACTTGTTGCACAGCTTCACAGTCTGGCTTACTGTGTTTCATCAAGGGAAACAGAAGAGTTTTTCCTAAGTATTTCTGTTATTTTAGTTACAATTTAGATTTAAAAGGGAATCTGACAGGAGCCAGAAGAAATTGGTTTTGGTTAGAAGCAGCAAAACAAAGGTGTTTAGTTGGAGGTAGAATCACCTTCTGCAGTGCTAACGGGGAAAAAAATTCAAATCCAGAGCAAAGCAAAAAAATTATTAAAGCCCAAGCTTAAGTGTTTTTAAGAGTCCACTTGACTTGCAAATGTTAACATAACAGTGAGCGGCTTCTACACGAACTTTTTGCTCTGCTGCTCTCAGAGACCCAAACCTAGACTGAAGACCATGTGTGATACATTTTGGGCAGGTGGTCTAACTAAAACCTGTGCAGCAATTTCCCTTCTTCCTCAAAGGGACCTTGTTTGTATGCATGGATTCATACCCAACATGTCCAAGTACTATTGGAACTAATATAAACTACTTTTGCCATTAGTTAAGTTGGGAAATTTGGTCCGGTAAAAGAACTTCACTCTATCCCTATGATAGGTACAAAAACCTATATCTCCAAAAGCAGTCAATAGAAAGCGTTTAATCTCTATTGTGAAGGAGAAGTCTGGTTCTGAGTCTTTATTCTCTGTCTTTAACTGGTCTAATGGACAAGTTAAAAAAAAGCAGGGCATACTATGTAGGCTTATTTTGACATTATCCATATTTGTTTTCCCTCAAGAAAACTGGGGAAATACAATCTAGATTAAATCAGCATATGCATGTGTTCAGTTGTTGCTCATTTTGATAGTATTAATTAAGGTGGTGTTGTCAAACCAGGCGAACGTTTAAAATCTGTCCCAGTGTGTCTCCTCTGGGCTGAAAGAATAAATCCACTATTTCCATTATGAAGTGGACATGTCCATTCTTCACAGACAAGTAAACAAGTGGAAAAAAAGGCAGCATGTTAACCCCTTGGAGATATTTTTGTATGTTTTGTCTCTTTCAGAGTGTTTGTGCTGTCATGCATCACTGCAAATGTCTCTTAAAAATCTGATGACACCCTGAGTGTCTGCAGCTACAAATCAAACTCAAAGGGGGGTTCAATTACAAGAATGGCAGTAAAAATTGTAAGGCTGCAGCAAATATGGATAGCCTTGCTTTGATTTATTTTTAAACAAACAAAAAAAGATGTTGATTAAATAATTTTTCTATTTTGAACATTTCATATATCTGCACCAGTTTCAGGTTTGGAAAAACATTTCAGTTTTTAACAGGAATTAGCAAAGCTCAGGAGTTTGATCCTTGACTTGTATTTATTTCAGTCTGGGGAAAAATTATCTCAATTTCTTCTTTGTCTTTCAGAAATTTTTAACTTTTATTGGTGTAAATGACAAGATGTTTTCCCTTTTATGAGAAGCCCGTATTTTACAAAGATTTTAATTGAATCCTCCCTTTTTGTAAACAGTGATTTCTATGAGAATTAACTGGAGTAACTAGTTTTTAAAAAGTTTATTGTTTCAGACAGGGGTAACAGTCAGCTTCTAATATGAGAAACTCATCCCAAATCAGTGGTGATATTTTGTATGCACTTTGATAGTTCCTGCAGCTGTTCTAGTAAGTGAAGCTTGTTAAGCTGTTGGCTGACTTTGATCACACTTGAACATATTTCAGACTCCTGTTACTTTAGCTCCAATCGGTAGTTTTTGTTTTGGTTTTTTGCTTCTTTTTTTTCCACCTGTTTGTTTGTTTAGTTTTTTTAATGTTACATTTTTTTGTCTTTTTTTTTTTTTTTTGTTGGTTTTTTGTTGTTTTTTAAACCCTTAAAATTGATTTATATAAATGACAACTCACTCTGTCTCACATACGTTTAAAAAGTCTAAAAATGTATTGTACATCATTATAATGCTGCTGCTATGTTATACTTCGAAAACAAATTAGAATAAATCAGCCTACTGCTTAAAAAAACATTTAAGCATATCAGTAAAAACCCATGATTTAATCAAATAGGTGCGGCTTTCTTCTCTGGAAATATCTGTATTAATTTGGCTTGCATGTGGTAAGCAGTATTCCTAGTGCTCCAAGAGGGTTTTAAACCGAGGCAGCTCCATCAGGGTTATCTCAGTGTGAATCACTTTTTCTTGCTGTTCAGGTGAAGGATATATTTTATTCATATGGATCTTGGAAAAATTTGCTGGTGTCAGAAGCTGTGATTTAATGAGACTAGATTGTTACATTTCCAAAGCCAACTTAATCTGTCTGTTTAGCATTATAATGTGAGATACTTATTTTATAATATTATATTTCATAAAGAATTATGCAGTTCTGAAATTCATTAGAGGGTTATAAAGATTCTAGTTGAGTATATTTGTAATTTAGCATGACTGCAATTCAGTTATATTAAATGTCTACTCCAGTCTGTATGATGTGAGTCAGAAGTTCTCCGTTTTTTGCACTATTAAATTCAGTAGGTGTTACTGAGATGAGAAATGGATTGATATTTGATGAAAAATCTTTTTCTACTAAACTAAGAAGAATTTCAATATAAAAAAGGAAGAACTATTTATTACAAACATGTAGGCATAGCTAAGGTAATTGTTATATGTGAATACCCCAAATGAATGTAGGTAGTTCTCCTACCCACAACACCCATCTCTTGTGAGTAATTAACATTATCATATAGAATAATTTCCAAATATCTTTTTCATAAATATCCTAACTCTGTCATGCAGGTCACCTTACAAATATTAGTTCTGTCTAACAGTTAATTCTTTGAAAAATACTAACTTTTGTCTTTTTCAAAGCAATATTTCTTTATCCTGTTTGATGGGTCTATGAAGTATATTAAATTATTATGCTACACTGGTTTACAACAAGTTTGGTTTGACAGAACGGTGAAAGGAATATAGAGTAAAAAAATGCTCATATTAATAAGGCTGTGACAGCTGCTAATAGATGTGGAGCTCTGCTTAGGCAATGCATAGGTGAAATATAGAAATAATTTGTGTAAAGAAACGTCTACATAAGCCCATAAAGTACAGATTTATCATTAAAATCTACTTGGCTTATGCTGTCTTTGTGCTTGGAATTTTTTCATTTTTAAATATATGTACTTCATGCAAACCTATTAAAATACCTGTTGATGCATTTTCTTAAGTAGAACAAGACTGACCATAGTTGTTATCATTCTTTTAGTCTTGAACTTATAATACGTGGTTTCAACATTAATATATCTGCGATCAGAATCAGGCCTGGTGAGTACATTTATAGATTCTAAAATTCCTTGATTAAATTAAGGTTCATGCTGTCCCAGCCTCTTGTTTTGATTCACCAGAGCGAGTTATTTGATCTCAAGATATTTACCTTAACACTTTCCAAAACACAATGCCATATGAAAGCAAGGGTTCACAAAGTGTGAGGTTGGTGCCTGAAGGAACTTTTGTCTGTTTTGACTGTAAACACTCTGTGGATTGTACTTTAATACATATTTTTATGTTGATATTGCATATTTATATTTATATAAATAAGTGTTGTGCTTTATTCGTCACAGTTTTGAGTCATTCCTTCCAGACCTCAATTTGATTCAAGTACCCTGATTCTCTGTGACCAAATCTGATGACTCTTCACTCTGTATTGACTGGGATTAGATGGAAGGCAAAAGTAGTCCAGGACATCCGATGATAGAAAATATTATTAAAAAATTATCTGGATATTCTGGGAAAAGAAACCCCTTTAGAGTTTGTCTTGATTCTGTAAAGTTCGAAAATGTATGTTTTTAACTTAAACTGGCATAAAAACTGCCTTTAGATATTTTTGTTTTGAAGTTTCATGCAGTTCTACTGCTCCTACACTGACTTTGCAAAGACTCAGATGCTGGAAATAGGAATGGAGTGGACCGGAACAGTGTCCAGAAAATGCACGTCTAAATTCAACTTTGCTGGGCACATTAAATAAAAATCCATGTTGTAACACACTGGGCTTTCAAATACCCCATGCTAATGAGACTTAAGAAAGAATATTCAGAGGAATAACCACATCATCGTTTTTGTCCTGAAAATGGTTTTGTTTGTGGCAGGCATAGGCAAGGCAGGTTATGATAGACACAGTTAATAAAAAAGACAGGCATGACAGTTTTGGAATGTGAAGGAAAAGGTAAGAGTAAGACTGAAACCTGGAACACAAGCAATTTGGACAAGAGAAAATGATGGTGAAAGGCAGGTCTGTGACAACTCATAGACATAAAAGAAAAAAAAAATGGCCTGGGAAACTAGCTTGAAAAGACTTGCCATCCCTGTGTATTGCATGCACAGCGGTATAACTGGAGTTCATTTCAGGTCTCAAACAGGAACATGAATGTTTTCAAAAATCAGGAAATGTGACAGGATGGCCACAAAAAGCTCAAGTCTGCTAAGGGTGATGTAATACCTGGATAAATGCTGGGTATAAAATAAAGGAAGAGTATTGTATTTTCAGAGCTTGGAAATTCCTGTGATTTTAAATCTGCTCTGCGGGTAATGACCAGGATCACGTGGACTTTTTATGAGGAACATCTAGTTGAACATGACTTTTCTGGGTGAAGGAAAATGTCATGCTCAGTGTTCTGGGAATTCTCTTAATCTGTTCCTTCCTTTGGAGGAGAGGCCGCTGCACGCCCTGCTGTGCATGTCCCAGGCTGAGGACAGCACTTAAAGTGTGGGGCCACTTTGAGAAGATGCCGTGTCTCTTCCTGTGTGCTTGGGTAAGAGCATAGGTGTGTTTGTGTCTGTAGTGTATCACAACCGTAATGAGTTCGTGGCATGTACTGTCGTGGGAAAAAACTTTAAAAATCAGACTCCAGAGTGCTTTGAGCGTAATGTTGATATTTGCTTCCATGAACGAAACGACTTCTTCGTAGCCATATAGAAGCAAGTCAGTCACCAGTCAGGCTGTCAAATACTGTTTTAGTTGTATTACTATATTTAGAATTTCATTCTCCTATTTCTTAAAGTCATGAAATTGCTTGTTTTTGAAGTACTTGTTCATAAAATTATAATTTCAAGGTTTTTATGGTTTCCCTAAACTCAGTTTAGAGACAGAAGGTACTTCTGTAGAAGCAATGACAGCAAATTCAAATTAGATTAATAAATACCACCTGGTAATACAATTATTCTCATCAGTGCAAACAAAGAGGTCGTAACCTCAGTTAGTGACGGAGAGAATGAGTTCTGGTTGAAAGACAATGCACCTGTGCAGCACTACATGTCCAGTGCAGCTCGCAGCAATACAGGATGATGTGTGATTATCTGAATGACAGTGTTAGTGCTGTCCAGTCTGCCTTCTATCTGTTCTGCCAGGGACACACAGAGCCTTCTACATAAACTGAATCATAGCCCCATGTGGCAACTTGTGACACAGCGAGAGCCACCAAAATAGAAGCAGACACTGCTCACACCCTGTTTCCTGGAGTGCTTGCTGTGAGTTTCTGTTTATCTTGGGGTAGCTAACCTAAGCATTGCTGCCCAACATCTCCTTTGAGCTGTGCTGAATCTTGCCATACAGGAACAGGAACAGGAACAGTTTTTAAAGTCTAAAATCTCTTGTCACTCTACTAGGGTGCTTGGTCAAGCTTCTTGATTAGGTTCTTCACCCAAAGGATGGTTGTGCAGTGGAACACGCTCCCCAGGGAAGTGGACACAACACCAAACCTGCCAGAGCTCAGGAAGCATTTGGAACATGTTCTCAGGCACATGGTGTGAGTCTTGGGGCTGTCCTCTGCATTTTCAATGATTCTGTAATGGAAACAGTGTTATGAGTTCAGTAAGAACCATCTCAACCCTGTGAAACTCCTACCGCCCTGTGGAAGATGCAGTTAATTGAGTGATGCAGGTAATAACATCATGACATAAGTCCTGTCACCTTAACACAACTGTCCGTTGTGTCCTTTCTGTGATCTGGGAGTAGCTTGGACATGGCCATTGCTTTTACTTGGCTAGGCTCAGCGCTGTGACACACTGTCGTTAGCACAGCCATCAGCGCACATTCCGATAATATGTAATGCACATCAAGCAAGGTTTTCTACAGGGTCTCTGAAAGGAAACTTGAGAAGCTGGCATTGAGACTGATGATGGAAACATTGTAAGAACCTCTGGAATCAATCGACAGAAGACTTTGTTCTGCTGAAATTTCTCCCTGACTATAGAGGTGTGGATTTCCCTGATCTAGCAATCATTTACTTTGGCCAGAGCATGCAACAAGACATCCTCTGCTTTGGTTGCAGCTACCTTTGGTCGCAGCTACCTTTGGTCGCTTCTGTCTTCCCCTCAGCATGTTCCTTAGGTCGTGCATTTTAAGTGAGAAGGCAGAGAAGTTGCATTTAGGGAAGTAAGGCAGAAACCAGAAACTTCCTTTAAACAGTGTAGGTTATGCAGATGCCAGGTTACAGTCATCGGTGTGTTTTATGCAATCTTCTGGAAACAGTCTGGTCATTTTCCTAAGTAGGACAAAGGTAAAGGCAAAAATAGGATCTAAATTCATGACCTAGAAATCCAAGATGGTTACTAGTGCAATCTTTGAAGCAACTGTATACATGTTAACTGGGTCATATAAATTTGTGGTATGACAGTTCATACAAGGAAGTTATAAATAGATGTCAAGAGGAAGTAGCAAGAAGTGACAAATATGAGGCAATGCAGGCAGAAAGATGACCTTTCAATTCTGTTCTTCCCTTTTAAAAATATTTTTTAGCAGAAGACGTTGGTAGGAAGGGTGGTTCAGGGAGTTTAGTGAAAGCAGCGCTTCCTCAGTCAGGAAAAACGTAACCTTTGACATGTGGATTCATCAGTTCTCTGCTGGCACGTCATTTGCTGAGCTGGTGACAGGGAGTCTGAGGTGTGCTGAGATCCTAGATGTTCCTGATTCCTCTAAGTGGCTGGCAAAGGAAAGAATGAGGGTATGACCTTGTAACTTCTCCAAACTCCAGGGACTGTAAAAGCCATAGGGATGTTTATTCTTATATGCAAGCAAACAAAAATTGGACTTTTGAGGTGTATCCCCACTGTTTGTGATGCTATAGAAGGAGCTAATTTTAAAATAGGATAAATACCTCGAAGACTATAGCTGTTAAGTTATAAAGTTTCTGCCTTAACTAATGTTGTTAACTGCTTTATACGGAACAAATTGCTATTTGATTTCCAGCACCAATGGTGAGGGGATTTTTCCTTCTCCTTTGTTATGGATTTACCAACTTGTGTTCCTGACAGTTTTATCCCAGAAGTGGTTGCATGTTAGCAGTGACTACCAAGACCTTTTTGACAAAGCATTCATTGGGTGCATTGTCATTCATTTGCATAATATATGCTGCATAATTTAAATATGGTTTTAACCAGTTTGTAAAACCACACCAACCAGCAAGATTATTTTCTGCCACAATGTTTTACAGAAAATTTATATAAGAGATCTTATGTTTCATAAAACCACGATGTTTAGTGTAACACCAGAAAGAATCAGGAGTTCCAGGATCCCTTAACTTCTGAAATGTTTTTAGAAATTTAGATCTTTCATGAGACATTTTGAAAGCTGATTTAGAGGCAGCATTGCAAATACTTATTTCAGAATGAGCTATAGAGAAGGGAATAAAGCCCAGGTTTCTCATATGGTTGAGCTCAAATGTGATATCTCAAAATATGCTGGGCTATTGATGATTTAATTTAATACATCCCTGCGTATGAAGGTCATCTGGATGCAGTGAACCAGCACAAGCCACATATTACTTAGCTGCATGGTTATTACTGTGCATGTGTTTTGCACCAGCTTGTTGCAGAATTTACTTATGTCCCCTTCTTTTACTAGCTTATCTCCCCAGACTTTTATTAGCTTTCTATCACTGGCCTTCCTTGTTCAAAGTAATCTCTAATCTTCTTCATCTTGTTCTTCCTATACTTGAGGGGTTACTTTTCTTCACTCTCTTGGAGCCTTCATTTTGCACTTGATCCAAAGATCCATGTAACTCTGAGCCTATCCCTGCAGTGTAGCACAGCACATTGCATGCATGCCTGGGCCTATGGGGCCCTGGAATCTGGAGGAGGGTGGCCGTGTCAGCACAGGGATGCCAAGCTCATTACTTGGGTGGGGTATCGCACTGCTGCTGCTCTCCTGCTTCCAAGACCAGGGTAACCTGGCACTCTGCTCTGCCATGCAGACAGACCAGTTTGGGTATGTGCTAGCTCAGGTTCTCACTTTGCATATCCTTGCACAATGCAGACATGTTTTCCAGTTCTCTTCAAAGGGCTCTGCCGCTCCTGGGTTCTACATAGTCTATATTGTTAAAATCATGCTGATGTTAACTTTGGCTAATTATCTCATTGTTTGATTGAGTGCAAAGAAGCCTTCTCTGGAATACAGGGTGTTTTTTTCACCTGCACATGTTCTTAGTGAAGAACAACATACTAAGGTGTTCCGGAAATTCAGTCCTCACAGTGTTCCTGGATTATATGTGCCTTGTAAAAGCATTTATATAACACAATTGCAAAAAAAGAGAACGTTACTAGATTACGCACCAAAGTGATTCATCTCAGGTGCAGAACTTCATGTAAAAACCAAGTCAATTTTGTTAAGACGTAATTTCTAATATGCAGAAATATTTACATGTTATTACACATCTTCTTGTTACAACCCTGACAATTATCCTGGCCAGTGTTTCCAGGCTGCTTGATACAATGCAGTGCAGAGTAGAGAGCTTTAACAAGAACTTCTGTTTCATATGAAATGTGCTGCATTTAGATAGACAATCTGTGTTGTTGTTTCCTGTCTTAGCAGAAAGCAAGCAAGATGGAAAAGTTCATTTTCAGAAACAGCAAAAATCATCTTGGCAGGTCTAGTAGCCTGAACTGTGTGAGTTTAAGCTGTTCAGCATATCCTGGCATCCAAGCCTTGCCCTTTCCTACTTTAAGTACAATGAAGCTCATGTGATGAGACAGACTGGGTGGTATGTTTGTGGACATAAATCCACAGACTGCACCAGTTTGCTCCTTTACACTGCATAAGTATGTCCCTGAGTGACACAGGAACATAGGAAGCTGGATGGCTCTCTCCTTGCAGGTCAGCTGGAATCACAGAGAGAAGGGAAGTACTTAAGTGGTACACGGAGGGTGTAGAGTGGTACAAGGAAAGAAAAATCACTGTGACTCAGTGATCTAAATATACATGTTTTACTGACATTGTTAACCCCAAACAGTTCAGATTTCTCATCTTTCTCTTTATCCTGAATTCTTCTGATATTTTCCTTTCTCTCTTCTCCATTAGTCACTTACCACACAGCTAAATCAGCTCCAGGGACCCCTGTGCTATAAAGTGGAGTGTAGTTTGGAATTGACTTTAAAGATACTCACTTGAACTTTGATACAACGCATATCTGTTCACACAAGCAGAAGCTTATAGATTGACTAATTTTCCTGCAAAGAAAGAGAAAAGCAGTGAATGAGTTTATGGAGTGCTCTGCCAGTTTTCTTCAGGTATGACAGTCACAACCCAGCACACCTAGCCCTAAGGCAAAACTCTTGAGCATTATAATTATGACTGATGAAATGGATGGCAGTCACTCCTTATCTAGAGTAACAGATATTGCTAGGCATACCACATGTCTCTAAAGGTCATTCATGATCTATTCCTATGATGTAAGTCTCAAAGAGGAATAAAATGAAAACCCCAGAGAAATCTGAGTCCCTGGTGTCCCAGAAAGCCAGTGGTCAGAGAGCGGAGTCATCAACACAAGTCTGGGGACTTCCCCATCTGGAAGACAAATGTTTCAGCAGAAACAATGACTTTCACTTCTTAAAGAAGCACACACATAAGGCCAAGCACATGACTAGATGTAGTGTGATCATTTTGCACTGAGAGAAGAAAAATTGGACCTCTCACTATAGCAGACATCAGTCTACAGAGCATTTTATTTTTCTGATTATTTCTCCCCAGATCCTTTTTTTTTTGTGTTGCTAAATTGCTTCACCATGTTGGAAAAGTGAGAATATATTGATTGTTTTTTGGTTTTGGCAGTGTAGAGAAGGTGACAGTTAGACCCTCATGCCAGCCATGACTCTAGAGAGACGTTACAGTAGAGCCAGAATTGATTTGGCAAGTGGGGACTATACTTACCACTGCATAAAATATAAAAATCAGAATCATTATTTGGATTTTAATGGTAGTGTTAAATAATAGAGAGGAAAAGACTTGCTATAAATACACCTGGAAATGTTCTTTTCACAGAACTAGAGATTCAAGGTCTACTGAATTCAGTGGAAAGACTTTGTTATCCAAAACATCTAGATGATGTATTGTACTATTAGGACAAGTTCTATAGGTAGTGCTAATCAGCTCAACTCTTCTGGTTTTAAACGTGCTGAGTTCTTTTACTGCATCCGAGAATTCTGGGTTAGATCCAGTATGAAATTGTGATACCCACAGGTTTGGTGCTGAAGCAGCTAACTCCATCTGACTCCCATAGCGATATCCTGGATGGAGAGGTATTTGTGTAGGCAAGCTTCCTGCAGTGTGTGGGAACAGCCAGGTGCCCGAGCATGGTATCCTCAAACCCCGTAAGCTGTTGAGAGAGAGCCAAAAGAAAGGGTTAAGCATGAGGACATGCTCTGGGTGGTTGGGTGGCGGTGTTTAGGTTGTACTTTTGTACTTAATGATGCAGCTCTTCTCCTTTTGACATTAAAGTCAAATTGTACCTTGTACTGGCCTATTTGTTTATTAAGCATCACTATATTGAGCTTAAATGAGTTGTAAATACTTGGATGCTATCCTTTTTTAAAAGAAAAACTTTGTTGATAGTCCAGCAATAATTAGGAAAAGAGTATTATGAATAATTTTGGCCAGGTTTTAATATTTTTTTGGAAGTAAATGCTCTCTTTTTACTTAAGAGCTCAGAATAAGTGAGCACTCTGCATGAAGGTTTTAGTTGGTGACTCAGAGCTTTTTGGTTTTTTGTTTGTTTCGGTTTTCTTAGTATTTGTCTTCCATCTTGACACCATCTTTAACACTAGCCCACGCCCTATAATGGCATGCACACTTGCAGACATGTGCATGTACTTTGGCAGAAGTATGTCAGGAGGGCATAACAGATATTGACACTGCCTGGCTCAGGCCATCGGTAACATTTAACTGTTGATAATTTTTTTTTTAAGGTCCTGACAGCAGTGTGGGATGCATGTGGCATGTAGGTAGAACACCTAGCAACATGGCAAACAAGGATATCGGGAGCGCCTACCTGAACTGGATAGAGTCACAGGGTTCTTGTCCTTAATCCTCTTGCTTTATAAGGTGATTGTGGAAGGTTCACCCATGAATCACACCGTGGTGTCATCCTTACTTATCTGTTGGCAGACTCTCCGAGGGCAAGAATGTTATTGTAGCCTTGCATTAAAGAGAAGAGGATTCTTTGTCTGTGTGAGCCCTACAATACAACCCAGTTTAAAAACTTATGAGGCAACTGAAAAAGAAGCCAGTCCAACAAATTGGAAGGATAGCGAAGCCTGCATCATGCTTAATTCAAACTAATTAACTTTACTGGAAAAAGGGCTATTTGGCAACGTGGCAAAATAGCTTTCAGGGCCTGTGATGGCTTTTCTGCATGGGACTGCAGAAATGAATGCTGCATTGCAATGCCATTGAGTTCTCCTCTGTGCTTCAGTCTTATCCACATAGCAAAATATTTTCTGAATGCTTCTTGAACTTGAGAGGCCTGAAGTGTCTCAATGTCTCTTTATGCAGACATCCTGCAGTGGCCTTATGCAAAAGTTTCATTTTCCGGTGAATCTGTGCTCCCTGAAATCCGGCTATAGTGTCTTACTCCTTCTGCAGAGTCTCTGTTATGGGATGGTAGCACCAGATTGCCCCAGAGATTCCTGGGAACAACACGTTTTGGAATTTACAAGCAATTGTTGTGGCTGGGGCATGTCACATCGAATCTTTTGCAGTGGGTCCATGGTAAAGCTGCTTAACTATCAGGGCAACAAGAGATCTTGGGATCAGGACAGCAGAAACTGGTAACAAGAAGTTTGGAGACCACTTCCTTATGATGCTCAGAGTAAGCACTGCAAGACTGAGAGCAGACAGTGTTTGTAAGGAAAGCTAAGCAGAGTGCCGCTTGTCTTGGATGCCTTGGAAAGGTGATCCGTAGACACTGACCTCTGACAGCCACCAATTAAAATCCAAGTTCAGGAATATTTCTGCACTTCAACTTCTCTTAGGAGCTATAGTACCTGCAACCAGAACTGATTTTAAGACCCTCCCGTTCACTCAGAATCTTGACCATGAAAGGTGTTTTATTCATTTGGTTTGGAAGGTTGGTAATACGTGGCTTTTGCTCCAGTCACAAGACTCAGTAAACCCAACATTTTGGCACTTCTCTTTCTGGATCATTGCTGATGACAGAGTTTAGGAGAAAGTTAGGCATCTAGCCCAAGGAAAGAGGGTGCTTCTTACCATGCATTGGTACTTCATTTTGCTGCCTTGTGAGCTAGAAATGCTTCCAGCCAGTGCTGGGAAGGACCTGGCCGGACTCTTTCTTGGACATGAGTGTGCAAATACTGCCTAAAGAGATACTCGCACAGTTTCAGGTAGGTCTGAGCTTGCTCATTTGGCATGTAAGGTTTCATCCCGGATGAGATTGCGCTGATCAAAATGAATGAGCTACAAAGTCTGGCTTCTGGTTTTCTGGGCCTGAGTGGGAAACAATGAGTTCAAAGCATGGTACCCAGTCCCCCTTTGGCACAGGCAAAGAAAGGTAGTTTCAACAGGTAGCAAACTGATGGTCGTTCCTCCTGCTTTGTGGCTAGTCTGGAAGGTCATTCAGAAGGGCAGCTGCAGACTGCATATTGCTATGAATAGTGCCAGACTGTTACCACTTACCTCCCCACTGTGGAATCACCACATCCCTGCACAGTCCCTACCTACCTCCCTTGGGATGGGAGAGTTCCACCAGGGCTTTGTCCTGGGAAACCTGTGCATGGCTGCGTATGCTACACGCACCAACTTATGCTGTTGTTTCAGATGAATTTATGCTGTTGTTTTGGGGGCTTTACTGCACCTGCAATAGGGTGAAGTCACCTAAATTCTGCCTCTGTCACACTAACATTTTGATCCATGATGGTTTTGTACACAGTACCTGTGTTTTTTGATACCTAAAGCACGCATATAAGTCTCATTAGCATTATTTTGCATCACTTACCCTTCTCAAGGTGTGGAAGGTTTGCTGGAAGACCTCTGAGCATCATTCCCCAAATGCCTGGAATATCAAAGGCCCATATTAAAGCAATGCACAAAATCCTTCAGTTTGACCTTCAAAAACCAGGGTAGCAGGCTTCATTGCTTGAGGCTACAGGAGATGCTATTATGCAGGTTAAGGGAGAACTGAAGTTAGTGTTACCAGATAAACACAACTGCAAAGCCAACCAGTTCAGATAGTTTTCGGTCTCTGACAGGCTAATTTTTAAGTTCAGAGTATCTCTTGAAAAGCAGTAAACCAGAAAGAGAATATCCCAAGCAAACCTGTTGTTCTGATCTTTTGTTATTTTTCTTATTATGCATGTATAAAACATAATGTAAAAATACAAATTTCTTTGGATTAGGCAAAATATTATCCCAGCTTCTTACATGAAAACCTCTTTCATTCCTCCCTTGGAAAATTAACATTTTGAATATAATTTGAATTACTTTTCAGACTATTTTATAACCCAACATGCTGACTTGCCCATCTCCTGGCTTTCAGCCTGGAATTAGCTTACTGTCATATCTACAACCAGTTCAAAGTACAAACAAAATGCCAATGAACTATCATATTCCTGGCTTGCCTCCTTCATCACTCCTCTTCAAGTCCCACAACTTTCTTCCTAGTCACTCAGTTCCTCTGTGCATATACACCTCTCCTAAAGTCCCTCATTAGATAGGGCAGTTGTCCTGTGCGTGAAAGACTAGATTTTCCATATGTCTCACAATCACAACTAGACCCAAATTTTCAGGAGATCAATACACCCACAGAGTTTTCAGCCTTTTGTAAAAAAGTGAACTGAACTGTTGCGGAGCTGCAACCCTGACTGGGGCTGGGGCACAGGGAAAGAGGAAAGCTCCTCTGAACACATGGTCTAGATGGGACTTAATCATATTGCTGTCATATAAACATAAAATGTACAGTTTGATGGATAAGGATATCAAAACCCAGTAAGACAATGAAATTACTCAGGCTGACTGCCACTGTTAAAATCAGGGTGCCACAACAGGCTCTGCTGAAGGCACTTTGACCAAGTCAGCTACGGTCATGCTTTTGTGGACAGGTGGTTATACATAGACATGTATTTACAAATCCAAGAAGGGTGCTTTTCATTATGTTTTAGTGTCTAAAACTATTTAGATAGACTTCCCCCTTAACTTCCCAATAATAATCTCTCCTTTCTCCCTTGTCCATGTCTATGTTGTCTGCTTAGATCAACAGATCCTCAAAATAAGAACTATCTCTCATTCTCAGTTCAGTTTGCCAATGAATGCAAAGGAATTTCATCTTATGACTCCAGGCCTTTTGATAATTTAAAACATTGAAAGCAGGAGTAGAGAGGTACAAAGTGCTGAGGGAAAAATATAGGGTTTCCTTGCTGCAGGGATCTTTTTACAGTATTTTTTCATTCTTATTTTTGAAGAAATAACTACTTAACTTTTCAGAGATATGCAAATAGAACACTGTCCATAACAATGATACTTTATTGCTTGACATTTTCACTGGCATTTTATTGCTCTACTTTTAAAACAAAAGTAGTAATCCCTATCAGAATGTGCTGATAAGGCAGATCTATCTTCAATCAATACATTGCTTTCACATATGGCCTTTTCTTCAATAAACTTTTAAACTTTTACGAAAGCTTTTGGATATTAATCATTACTTGATTCCTTGGGGTTTTCAGTTTGATTAGCCTTTTCAATGGCTTCAATGCTGGCAATATGTACTCCCCAAAATGGTAAAACTGCTTGCTGTCAGACTGCAAAGGCTGTTTTGCCAGAACAGTGTAGTAGCAGAAAGACTCTGGCGTGGCACATCTGCAACCCTTAAGGAATTTCATGATCTTCAAGATGGACAAGATAAATCACCAGTGAAGTGTTGACAGCCCTGAAATATTTAAGGTTATTAAGTCAAGTCTAGAAAGCAGAAGGCTTGGAAAACTTGAAAGCTGAGGGATGTAGGCAAGGAATTGCATACAATCTCAGTCTTTTCTTGTATTATAGCATTTTGAAATGTCTCCCTGCAATAATTTTTGTAAACTGTGAAATTTGACTATATCTATAAGACAGATGCAAGGCATAACAAAGGAAACTAAGATTTTTAAAAAATTTTGGTTCTTTCATTTTAAAATTATAAGTAGTTGCCTTGAAGCAAACAACATGTATGTGAATACTAGCAAGGTGTAATTACTGGCACGTATGTCACAATCCTAAAAATTTTTTTGAAAGGCTTTTGGTGTTAGTCTATTTTAGGACTGTGGGGTGAGGTTAAAGAAAGATTAACTAGCTAAACCCCAAATTAAACCTAATACAGACACAGTTTATTGCTATTTACCTTGACTTAGTAACAGGCAGGGTTTGCTGTTGATTATGACTGACCTCACAGTGACTTCATATTGTCATCAAACTTGTTTGTAGCAGCTTGTAGAATTTCAAGAAAACCACTTCTGCAGCAGATGAATATCCTGGCTGCTGCCAACTGCTGTGAAAGCTGACATACACTGCTGCTGTCTCCTGCAGATTCCTCCAAAGTTTAACAAATGGTTCTTACAGTTGTTGAGGGTAAAACAATAAACAGAGTTTTCAGAACTTTTTCATCACAAGTTGACTCTGAAGGAAGCTGATAGAAGATGATCTGTGGAAATTTTTGACACTGATTCTAAGCTGCAACATGTCAGAACTTTAACTTATATTCATTACACTCAAAAGTTGCTGAACTCTGCCAACTCTCAGCTGTCCAGACACTCTTCTACAGTATTCTGTAATTCTTTCCTGAACTTTGATATAAGAGAACCCTCAGAAGAGTTTCCATTTTAGGTATCCTGGCATATATTGGAGCTAAATATAGTGGGGTCGTGAAAGTGCTATTCACTTTGATTTTATTTATCTCCACAAGGATGTCACGAGAAGCATATGCAAAGCGGTAGCTCTGACTCAAAGTTTTAAGATGGGTACCTCTTTTAAAATGCTGTGCATGTGACCTTGTTTAAAAAGGAAGCTTTTGAACATTGTTCACTATTTACTGGTGAATGTCTGGATGTACTTCTGACACTGGTGCTGCTGTTCCAAGGCACCTACCAGAAACACTGTGTGTAATCCAAGGAATAGAAAAAAAAATCTCCTTGCATTGCGCCACTCGTTGGAACATCTTTTACCCATTAAAACAACAACTGTACATTCTGAAGAATTAGATTTATCCTGTCATTCCCCCCTCTAGCAAGAATTTGTGTGAAGTTGCTCTTCTAGTTGTCCAGAACTGCTGTAATTCGTGAATTTCATTAAAAATACCTATTACTCAGCAGCAAAAATGAATGTCTGATGTTTTTATGTGAAGAACTCTGCACAGAGTTATTGATTGTAATCCAGATTATCACTTTCAGCCGTGTGCTGAGCTAAGCTTCTAGAAAAGTAATTAAAATCTGAGTGCTTAATTTTTATCAACAACTTTGAAATGTTTGATGTGGAAAACCTTATTTCTTCTTCCTCTGTGCTTATTTCTCTTTTCATGTGGTAAGAAGCTGTGAATCACCCTGTGTATCGAATCCAATCACTTGTCTCTCCTCCAGTCATTTTAATACCGGTGGCAAACAAGAGTCAATGCAGAGTAAGTGCACAGAAATTCAACCCACGCTGGAGAATCAAAATGAAAATTTAGTCTGCTTTTGGCATCACTTTTCTGACCCTCAGATTTCCCCAACTTTATGATACTAACTGACATTTGGAAAGTTTTTTAAGATTTCCAAGTCCAAAGGCCTATTTAACTGTCATTCCGCTCAGATAAAACCACCTATATGTTGCATTCTTTTGCCATTGCAGAGGTAATAGCAGTGGTAACAGTGTTTGGGAGAATAAAGGTAAAGTTGTTTTTTCTTGGAGGCATTCAATGACAAACATGCTAATAAGGTCAAAGCTGAGATCAAAGACTATCCTGGAATTCACGGGCATGTTTATGTTTTATACCTTTAAGCTTTGATATGACTTTCTACTAAATTCGTTTACGGCTTAGCCTTATAAAAGTCCCAGATTTCCTGGTTTACATGCTTTCATTTCAAGTGGATTGCACTTGATCCATCTGTTCGATGAGACTGTTGTGCTTTTGTCTCACTAGTAATAAAACCTTTGTGGGTAGGACATTGCATGTTTATCTGGCAGTTGCAGGAAATATCACTAACTCTTGAACAATGGGTCTTTCTATTGACTGCTTAAATTATGTTTTCCAGAGTAAGAGAACAAAGATTTCAGATAGTTATAAACAGTAAATTGAAGGGAGGTTTGGGGTCAAATGGCAAGAAGATGTCCCAGGTTTTTTTTCATCATGTTTGAAGAAAGATACACAAATGCAGATGAAAACCACTGGTGTTTCCTTTAGAGCATGTGTGCCATTTTCTGATGTCTGCCATCTCCCTGGGACTGCAGACCTCAGAACACACCTCTGCCTGCTCTAGCCGCAGGATACTGGTCTATGTAGCCAAAAGGCCTTGAATTGTAATAATAAGCTAACTTATTTCAACTAACAAGACATGAATAATATAATCATTCAGTGCAGACAAGAACAAGCCTTTGTTTTACAATGTCCCAGTTGGAATTGTAACATTGGACTGGAAGTGGCCCCAGAAGCAAGAGTCCATGCCTTGCATGCAGACGCTGGAAAAGCTTCTTGTGCGTCACAGCCTTCTGCAGCCCGTTATTCACAAAACATTTTCTGAAGCCTCTTAACAAGTCAAGACCTTTAGTACTAACCTCCAAAAATCACAGAAAAGCAATTTGCCAAAGGAGGAGAGCAGGAAAGATTACTGCCAAGCCAGTGTTCACAGTCTTGCAAGAGCAAAGAGTTTTTTAGGAGAAAATGCCCGCAGGAGCCCAGGAAATGAGTCCACTTCTACAGAATGATGCACTGCCTTCTCTGCTGCCAGTTGGACTTGGAGGAATAGTCCCTCCAGGTTTAGCACTGAGAATATGAAAAGAAAACTCTATTTAGACTGTGAGAAACTTCCAAAAAGCTTTGAATTTCCTTTTCAACGAGCAGTGTTTTTCTGCTCCAGGAAATATCTCTTTCTTGGTTTAGGTTCAGATCACAGTGGAGATACTGCCTTTACATCTCCTTCATGAAAATCTGAGTTTACCTCTAAATAGAATAAAGTTGCAACGTCCTTCTGGGTAGTCCATATCAGTGCTAAAGCGTAGTAAGATGTAAGTATTTTGAAATATATATCCTTAACACAATTCCTTAACACAATTCTTCTAAGATCACTCAGATTTAGGTACCTGTCCTGCATGAGCTTTGATTCTCACACTATGAAAATCCCACTGGACATCCTAATACGTATTTTCCTTACAGTGTTACTGTTTCCAATGCATTATGATAATAACAATATTTAGAACAATAATAATAACTGGTATCAAGACCAAAACTTTCACAAAACATTTCCAAGGAGTTTTGTTGCCTTGCATTTTACTGTAAAACAATAGGGTGCTAAAACAATAGCAAAGATTTGGCAGAAAAAAATTTGCTGCAAACTCTGTATGTAAGGAGTGGGAGACAGCATAATGGAAGTTCAGCTAAGGGAGGAGCATCTTTTCAAGTTGCTTTTGATGCATTTTATTTCAAGGCCAGCTGGTCTCAGAAAGCATCCATCCATGTAGAAATATCCTTTGGGAAGATAAAATGCATTAAAAGCATTTATATTATCAAGAACTTCTCTTAGTGAGATAATTGTTCCGCACATTGTGCTGTTTTTAGGATGTGATGCATGGGAAAAGATGAAGATTGTTTTGAGAAAGCTGGAAAAAGCAGCTTCTTCTTCCTATGAGAAAACATATAAAACACGCAAACACACGTATACAAGTAGATATAAAGTCCACATTACTATTACCATTTCAAAATACATTTACTCTTTGAAAATATTTAGGATGACTTTATAAAATGTGATGGGATGAGGTAAATTCCCTTGAGAAGAAACCTCATAACCCTGCATTAGTCGAAGAACTCCCAAGAAGGACTTTCTAGTCTATCTCTGCCAGGGAAGTTTGAACAAATCCTAGACTATCTCTTTTCAGACCTAAAGACAAATTCAATTTCTTTTCCCTATGAACTTATTATCAAAGACTTTAAGTGAAAACTGCAAGAGAAGACGACAATTCAGTTTAGAGAAGGAAGGAGAAAAGGTCTTCAGAATTTAGGGCTCGACTGCAAGGAAGACAATACTACAGCTGATTTTAATTTGACTTTACCCCCTCGAATATATTTCCTTTGGTGCTGAGATACTGATCAGCATACTACAGATACTGTAGATAGCCCTGATACTGCTGACAGTGGTGGATCTAGAGAGACCCACAGATTTGCAAGATGTCATACCAGTGACAGAGTCCTCTGTGGAAACTGTTATTTTTTCCTCATGCCTCGCTTTTGGCCGTGGATTTTTCCACAACAGTTAGAGATTCCAAAGGAAATAAGAGCACAAGCAAATAAATGCAGTTAGAAAAGGAAATGTTTATTCAAACACAAGAATAATGCCAGTTGTAGAAATCTGGATGCTTCTCACGTGCTGTTGTTTCTGAGAACATCCAAATGGATGTTTACTCATAGTAAGCAGTACTCAGAAAGTCTAAAGTTATATACCATATTAATACATCTGTTAATGTGCTATTGGATTCAAGTGCCATCGGATTTTCTTGAATATCAATTGTGCTATAGATTCATCCCTCCGTGGCTATTCGCATTCTGTTTTCTCAGATACAGAGAATATTTTATTTACAGTTACTAGGAATCCATACAGCATACATGCTTTGTATTCTGTGTCTACTTGGACTTGTTAACACATAATAAAAAAGGCATATTACAGAACTCCGTAGGGATGAAGAAGAAATTAATCTGCTTGTTTAAATACATATGTGTTCAGTGTGTGACAGTAGAAAAGCATTGTCGTTATGGTAGATGATATGAATTTTGATATGCAAAATGGATCTGCTTTGAGGTAAATGGGCTCTATGATACATCTGTTTAGCACACTGGAAAGCAACCAGCAGCAATTTCACTTTCAAGAAATAACTGGAGATCAGCTTGGAATACAGCAACAGTTAAGGATATTTTCAAAAACCCCACATCGTCCTCTACCCAAATAAATACATTTCTTGCCAATTTCTGTCACTTATATTGGCCTCAGAAGTCATAACATTGATGTACACAGCCTGAGAATAGTTAAAATAACAATGATGATGATAAAAACACCTGAGAACTGTTACCACTACAACACAAAGCTGAGAACAGTACTGTCTATCTTTTTGAGTGTTTAGGGTGAACCAGTGACCTCTAAATTTATGTGCAGTTGTTTTAGGTTCAAAATTAAGTTCAGAAAATATACACAAAAATGTTTTTCTTTCTGTTAACTGATTTTAAAGAATTCCACATTCCCTGGTTTTGAGGCGAGTTTACTGCAATTCTATAATCATTTTGTTTCTGAATGTCCCTTATATTAATTTCTCCTTTTAGTTATTTCCAATTCTTTACCACAGTTGAGTTGGAAAATTGTTGCTATAAAAAATCTCTGGGTAATTTCCATGATCTTATCTGATGGTGGAAAAGCAGAATGACTCCAGATCTTCCTCACCTTCAGGGCACTCACAATCTGTAGTTTGAAATCCTGTAGGTGAAACCACCTCCTCTGGAAGAGGCTGAAACAAATCTACGGCCTTTCAGCCTCGCAGGTGGTGTCTAAATGACCAGAGCATATTCCATACTGCCAAAGGGTTTTTTTAAGCATTCTGTGTTATGGAGTTCAGAAAAAATGCTCTGAAATCTCAGATATTTTTGCTAAGTAGAAAAGTATGGTTCAAGTTGAAGGGGGATTGATGCTGTTTCTAGCTCTCACTCCTTACACATCACACTCTCCCCCCTTTTTCCTTATTCATAAAGCAGATGAGGTAACTTTTCTTTTTAAATGCAAATCTTAACTCATTTTAGGAATTAATTAAATGTCAGCCATCTTGACCAAACAATTTCTTCATCAGGCTCATGGAAGATAATGAATAGTAGTAGTTATTTTAGATAATGTTGAACATTAACATTAGCTAGAAATAAAAAAAGCAATCATGGCGTATGGCTACACCAATTTCAGACTTTTTTGTTCCGCTATCTTTGTGAGTATGGCAGTACAGTGTGACATATTTTCAGTTTTCAGCATATAACATGGGAAGAATCCTGTTTCAATAAAAGAGATGTGATCATATATTCTACTACTTAGCATAGTAAATCAGATTTGTGTAGCAGAGCAGAAGTCAACAGGCTTGTTTCAATACTACTACTAAAAATCTAAACTTCTTTATGAAAATCCTTGTCCAAAGGCACTTTGTGCAATATGGCCGAAATTATATAGAAAGATGTTGTGGTTAGGTCACTAGATCTATGTTTAGGTATCTGCTTGACTTTCCACTGCCGACAGCCAGAATGTATTGGATTTATGTCAATTTTTGTACATAAATCACTAAAATCTATGGGATAGGAAACACAGAACATCCTGAGTTTGAAAGGACAATGATCCACAAGGATCACTGAGTCCAGCTCCTGGCCCTGCACAGGACAACCCCACGTTTCCGTTTCCCTGAGAGTGCTGACCAAATGCTTCTTGAACTCTGGTAGGCTGGGTGTTGTTAACCATATGGATGTAACTCACTGGATCTAGAACTGCCAGTGTGGTTTTGCTGATCCTGGTGGATGTGCATCTGGGATATTAAATAATGCTAATCTAGAAAAAGCAGTGAGAACTAAAACCATCTCACCCTTCATGCTGATCACCCCCAAAAAAGCAAGGTTGTGAGCTCTGTGCTTCAGCTTTGCTGTTGGCCGCTCATGAGAATCTGTCTGTGGTTTTAAAGTAAAATGGAACATTTTGTTTTGAGGATTTGTGTATCTCTGAGAAATTTATGAATGGAATGAAGAAGAGCAAGAATAGCCAAATACCATGTCAGTGTCTCATGTTCTCCAAGCCTGGATCCCCAAGGACATGCTGTCAGTCAGGTTAACTCCTCTGCTCCCAGATCTTCTTGCCCCCTGAGTGGCAGTGAGTGGCAAGATACAGCTCTCTAGAAGTCACCACCATTACTTATTGATGACTCGTTGCAAACTCCTTGGATCTCTCAAGGTGCAGAGAAAGTGAGACTGAGCAAACCTAGGAAAAGGAACAAGAATTACAAGTTTTGTGAACCTGCATGGGAACTTGTCACACTGGTTGGGCCCACTGTAACAACACATGGGTAGTTTTTAACAGTAAGCCCAAGTTATTAAATGGATGACAAAATACTTTAAGCTGTAGTTAGGCCAGCTCTTCATATGAGGAAACAACAGTCATTAGAAATAGCTGGAGCTACACTTTTAAATACTTCTGCCAAGTAGAGTCCCTTAATAAGGAATAATATAATGGTTTGTTTCACAACCAAATCATGTATGCAGAGTAAGTTCCCCAGGGTGGCTGTAGCGGTAGAAGGGTTATTCTGGCTGATAAATGTGGTTGGTGAAGAACTGAAGTTAGTGTTAAATGTTAAAGTAAAAGGTCCGAATGTTCATCTCACAGCAGAGCAAAGACATAAATGTGCCATTAGTGTAGCTGAACAGTTAGAAGAAGAAATCAGTGTTCAGTTTGGTGTAAAAATGTAATTTCTCCTCAGAGAAATCTCCCTTGGTCTGGTGAAGCACAGGAGCCAAATGCTTTGATGCAGGCTTTCATATCCTTTAGGAGAGGGAAGAGAAGAAGGGAAGATGCTGTGGTGCCATTGATTGCTGCGCTTTTGCATCATCCCTGATCAACATGGAAGCAGGGAACAAGACTCAGGATTCCCTCTCTGGGGAGAAAGCACTGATTGTTAGATTGCAAGGCTGCACATCCACCTTCATGGGCTCTTCTACTTTATCAATTATCTCTTTCTTTAGCGAGGCACAGCTTTGCAGGTGGGGAAGAGGTTTCCCCAGCGTAGAAGGCTTACCAGCTCATGCCAAAGCCCTCTGAGCTCGTGTCTTTCTGCTGGTATTTCACAAGCAATTGCTCACAGGTGATCATGCCTCTAACCATAAAAGGGAATTTCTAACCTTGCAGGTGGCTGTGTTGCCTCATAGGAAAAGGGTTCCCTGTGCATCCGCCCATTTTCCATGGATACATTTGCATGAGATCTGACACAGTTAAGAAAGAACTGCAATTTAAGTGAAAAAAACTTCCGTCTGATAAAGAATCACTTCCATGAAAGGAGATGCATGGAGACAAGAAGGTCTGACAGGGCTGCCAGTTCCTTGCCATGCTGCTGAAGCACTACATGCTTCTACATTCTTTATTTCTTTTTGAAAAGCCAAAGAAAAAGGTAAAGTTTCTGCCAGCGCCAAGATTTTTGGGAAACTACATCTGATCCCAAATACTTCAGGTATAAATAATACCCCGCACAAAAACACAGCCTCCTTAGAGGGACATAAGGGTAAGAGAAGCTAAATTATTCTTCCTGGACTGCTCAAATATTTATACATTTTTGGATGTAAAATGGGACCTAAGATAAAAAGAAGCTATGTTGAGAAATTTCAGATTTCTCAGGTCAAGATGTACAATAAAAACAGGCTTTCACACCACATAGTATATTAAAACTATGAGCATTTTTATTCAACTGCTCCCAGCTTTGTCAGTGTTAAAAAGCTTCAGAAGAAACCTTGACTTTTTTTACATGCTTTCACTCAAGAAAGACATGTGGTCTTCTAAAACTGTGACAGTTCTTTTAAGTTTGTAGTAAATACTGACTTAATTTTTCCTATTTTTAGGTGGCATAGGCTAAATGCTCCTTGCAATCAGCATTACGTGGAGTCAGTGGGAAAGATCAAAGAGAAGGATTGCTGTGCAGTCCACATGGCCTTGTGCTGGGATTGACGTCAGTGCTGCCCGTTATCTGTAAATGTACATTCAGTGGAAGCACGAGTAGATCTCTTTGGCTACTCTATAAGGGAGTCAGGAGTTGGACTTTACTCTCATTTGTGACTGGGAACTTGAATTCTGTTAAGATGACTGGGAAAAGTCTTTCTTCAAATTCATATGTTACAGCATATAAAGGAAAATCTCCCTTAACTGCCTGCTAATATAAGTTTTCAGGTTGTACATTAATAATAGGATGTCAGTTAATATTCCTGAGGCCACATTACTTCACCTTTCATGTACGATGCCTACAGCCATTAAATATACAATTGTCATTTAATAACTTTCTAAGGCATGTGTTTTAGATAACAGAGTATGTTGATATTACCAAAGTAAAAGCAACAGTGCTGGAGAAATTAGTTTTATAGTCCCTCAGTGGATGACTGGATCAATACCCTTAGTTAAGACATCAGATGTTAATTACTAATGTATTTATGTTCCCTTCCATGTATTGTCCTTTCTGATTTATATTACATTTTATGACTTAGGCTGTACTTTGCCTGTGGGATGTAGGTGCTGAGTGTTTGTTTTTCCTTTCCTCTCTGTAAAAGCGGGGATTACAATGTGAAATGTTTAGGCAGGGAGAGCGATGGACACAATACCCTTAGAGGATGAGTCCTCATCCTTAGAGGACTCACGTGGAGCCTTAACCTGTTTGTCTTTGAAGTGGAAGCAGGGAAATGAGTTGGGCTTGCATGTTAACAGTTGGAAGGGGAAGGCACTGCAGAGGGACTGAGCACTTGCTGAAATCTTTGCAAAAGCCCAAGCAGAGCCTTTCCAAACTGTTTCCGTCTCTGGACTTCTACTTTTATTGGTGCTGACCCTTACTTCTCAATTATGCTAGAATAAATCTACAGTAACTCCACTGAAGTTATAGTTTTGTAAATCATCTTTAAGCGACTGTACCACTATCTTTGTTCTAAGATACAGACTAATTCTGCTTATTATGGAGTCTAAAAATGCATAATGAAGTACAAGCTTTAGATATTTGTTCTACTTATTAAACTCCACGGACTCAAGTTTAATTTAAACCTATTATTAAAAGGAAGCAAACCCTTCACTTCTTTATAGAGAAAGGATTTTTCAACTGAAGTTTTTCATCCAAAGTTAATTATCTAAATCTCTGTAAATTAAGTGGTTTTGTTTTTAGAACTGCTGAGTCCCAGATATACTCACTGACTTCCATGCAGTGATGAAGCAGCTTATTAACATCCAAATTCAAAATCTTAATCTCTTTTCTAACAATTGAAAATGCATTTAATATTTTAATTTCATTGATTTCTGATGTGATATTTTCGTAAGATTAATCATGTTCTCAAAGAAAAAAGTATCAATATTCAGTAAAGAGCAATGGAGCAGGAATAATGAAGACCAGGAAACTCTTTTAAAGATATTAGAGGAAAAAAATTACTATCTTAACCTTACTTTGTAATATAGTCTGTGAAGCCATCATATTCTGGGGTGGCCAAAAGCATTTTCTCTATTTTATTTCCATACAAGCAGATCTCATTGGAGACAAACTATAGATCTGTGTAACTTTTTTCTGTACCAGAAAGTTGTGTGGAACAGAACTGTGGGTTTCTGAGACTAGTTTCAGTTGCAGCATTCTGTGTGCTGTGAAGTGGAGGCTTTTAAAGTCTAATCACTTCCTGTATCTTTGCAGCATTAACTTGTCACTTAGGCCCTTCAGGAAGTTAGACTACAAGAAAATTTCCTCTTTAAAAATATCTAATGTTACTCCACCCTGCTAAAATGCACAGAATTGCTTTTTTTCCCCCCTCCTTTCTAAAGGCCCCAAAAGCTTGATTTGTTACATCTCATACAACTCCATTTTGTGGAGACAAACAACTGTCTGTGATTCCTTGTAATTACTGTGAAGCAGAGGTCTTTGAAAAGTTTCAGAAGATAAAACTTACCTGAATTAAGATGTCAGATATCATGGCATTTGGGAATTATGCAAAAGTAATAGAGGTGTGTAGAGATTTTTAGTAAGATGCAAATACATGTGTTACAAACATCCAGAATCATTGGGGCATTTGAATAGCAAATAATATTTGGCCATCTAGATTTCTTGTGCATCTTGGATTTTCTTGCATTTTCACACTGCTGAAATAGGAAAATTTTGGGTTCTTTTACTGTGAAGTTCAAGGTGAGGAAAAAAAGCCTTCATAATTACCATACACTTTATGTGCTGGGCTAACACACAGAAGAAAGGTAGCTACAGGATGGTGAAAAAAAGCAAACAACTGCTGGTATTCACTTTTACAGAGAACCTGAGCTCAAATGATATGTTAGAATGGGCGGATGGTTAGCAAATAATTAGCAAATGCACTTTTTAATTGACAAAACTCTTACTGTGCCATAAAGTCCTGGGAAGTCTTAGAGATCTCTAGTGAGACTGAGAGCCTTGATTTAGTTAAACACAGTGACCTGATGGTTGAGCGCATTCTCTTTCTCCAGTGGACCTTTCTCACCTCATTTATTGGACTTACATATGTTGTAACTCTCTCCTACTTCCTGCTCTATTTCTCCTCTTTCTTTGGTCCTACAATCTCAGTTCTGCAAATCTTTCTGTCTCTGGCAATTACCAGTTGGAGTATTTTCTGCTGTGGACACAGAAGAAAAGTCCTGTGAGAAAAACACCAGAGCCAGGCAAAAAATTTATTGCCCTTTTCACAGTGTTCTTTCCAGTTTACCTCCTGCAGGATGGCTTCAGACAGCTCCTGAAACTCATGTCAGTCTGTCTGTGCCTCAAGAATTACAATGCTTCAGGCCTGGTATGAGCAAAATTCAACTCTGCGTAAGCAGCGGCTCTTGTAGTTGTTACCATGTTACCTTACTTTACTTACTGGAGAAGTAAAAATACAATAATGTATAAAATGTTTGCAGTGCTGTGGTAAAAACTGCATCATAACTGATGTCTAAGGTGAGGAAGCACAATATTTATGCTCATGGTTTTATTAAACATTGCGTTTGTAGGTCATTTTTCCTGTCATTGTGGTTTAATTAAGCTGCACTCTCTAGCAGTGTGCATCAGCGGTGTCGGTGGAAAAGGAAAAAACACTGAGCATTGACGTTGTATTGATGCTGTAAGCCAGACACAAGTGTCTCAATTAGATGCTGGTTTGGGGAATGAGAAGTTGTTGACTTCAGGGCTGGAGAATATGTTCTTGTTTTCTTTCTTTTGATGTAGGCTCCCAGTAAACAAAATAACAATGGTGTAGAGGTATTCTGCTGAAAATATTGCCACAATGTTTATAGTAGCTGTAGAAAGAGTTCATTGTGTTCTCCCTTTCAGTGTCATTTGTGGTCCAAGCAGCAAGGAAGTGAGCTGATCAAAATGCAGATGCAATTGTGGTCTTTGTCACTATGCTGTCAGAATAATCTATACAGCATAGCTGTGGATATCCTGTCAAATAAAACAAATGCACAAAGGCTTTGTGGCAGCATTGAGGATGTGTATGGACACTTGCCCCACAGTTAATCTTCAGGTGCATCCACTCTGTGTCTGTGAAATTGCCTGGTTTAAAAACAGTTATTATCAGGTATTATGGAGCCACCCGAAATGACATGTTTCAGAAGTTCAGGTATTCATCACACTTTACTATAATATGAAAACTTTGGTTGCTCCTTACCCAAAAGGGCAAGGGTATTTAACACCCAGTCCTAGATGCTCCCATTGCATGGGGTGATAGTGTGCTTAACACTTCTGAACATTGGACCTTGGAAAGTATAAGGTGATCTCTAGGTGTCAGCCACGCTGTCACGGCTAGGACATTCTTCAGTGAAGAAGTAGAACAGAAAAAACCCCAGAGACCAGGTTTTCAGTTGCTTGGCACTTCTTTTGTGGCAGTGGGCACAGCAAAGCCAGAGAGCAAGTTAGACTGGCTGTGGACTACCACAGTTGCCATGAGTGCACAGGCTGGGCACTGCCAGAGCCCCCATTGCCTTAGGTGTGAAGTGCTTAGCTGAGAGAAGAATTAGGTGTCTGATTTGAGACAAGTTCTTGTGTAAACCAAAAAGAGCTAAGGTGGGAGTAATTATTAATTGGGGTAGCAGTGTTCAGTCTGGAGAAGAGAAGGTGCGGAGGAGACTTTACTGTGGCCTTTCGGTACTCAAAGGATAGGGACAGACCCTTCAGTAGCGGACCTGCAGTGATAGGACATGGGATAATAATTTAAACTAAAAGAGGGTAGATTCAGAAGAGATATAAGGAAGGCTTTTTTTTCGATGATAGTAGTGAAACTCTTGAACAGATTTCCCAGAGAAGTGTTGCATGTCCTGTCCCTGGAAACATTCAAGGTCAGGTTGAACTGCGCTCTGAGCAACCTGATCTAGTTGAAGATGTTCTGGCTGATTGCAGGGGGTTGGACTTGGTGACCTTTACAAGGCCACTTCCAACTCAAAATATTCCATGATTCTATTAATTTTACCCCCAGGGGCTGCTGCTTAGGTCACCATCTTTTATTCTTGCATTGGGAAATGGGAGAAATACAAAATTTGCACAAATGTGCCAAAAATGACAGGTAAACCAATGAGCTAGTCTGCACTAACTTGTCTCTTTTTTCCTTGCCATCAGAGAAGAATTTGACTGCCAAGCTAATTTGTCTCTATAACTCATTTTAAGAGGTCATAAATGGACTTATTGCTGAGGATACAGCCATCCTAGAAGAACTAGTGCCAGGATCCTTTTATCTGTCCATTGACTGCATGCTTCTGGAATAGCTGTCCAGGCCTTGAGCCACGTCTGCCTGTGTGTGGGAGTGTGAATGAGGAGCAGGTTGTTGCTTCAGCAGCTGCTGAGAAAGAGTTGTCCTCTGCCTCCCTCTGAGTTTAAAGGTGTTCGCCCTGAAGGACTCAGTTACTGGAAGCTGCATACACACACAGACAAATGCCTCCCCAACCCACTTTTTTGGTTAGATTTTTATAGTAAGAGGTTTTTATTTAAATACGTATATAAGAGATTTGTTTTTGCAGAAAATACAAACTTTGTAGTTCATAAAGGACTTCTTTTGCATACAGTGTTAAACCCGTATGAAAAAATCATGATCTTCCAGTGGTCTTATATCCACCATACAATCCATTCTCTTATGTACTAATCTGGCTATAAGTAAATGAATAAGGTCAAAGCTGTTTTTTAAATAAGGTTGTATAATGGATATGTAATAAAGGATGCATAATGTAATAGAGGATGCATAATGCAATCTAATCTTGAACCAAATGTCAAAGGAAAAATTTGATTTGCATGATGTTCACGAACCCTAAATAAAGTCCCTAAATAGCTGTGTGACTAACTCTAGTCCTATTTTTAGATACCAGTAAACAAAAGATATTAGAAGTTTTTGCCTTGTTTTGTCCCTAAAGGTCTGTTTTCTGTAAACAAATCCATAGGAGGGCAGAAGGACAAAAATCCAAAGGATGAAAACACAGGTGACAAAGAACCATGTGAAAAAGTTAGTGTGTATGCTGTTCAGCATGAAGAATAACATCCTGAAAGTATACTGAAAAATAATGTAGTAAATTCTGTTATCTATAAGCTATCTTGATTTCATATTTACAAGTAGAAAAACACTCTTATCCTAATACCTTATCATTATCCTAACACCATACTCTCAACATTTAATTTCCGCTGGTATTTAAAAATTTCTGATCTTGTAAAAACCGCGAGAAACAAACATCTGCCTAAATCAATTGTAACTGCAGAATATGTCTGGTGTAAATGATCAGAATTTAGTCAATGGTGCATCTTTACATTAGCACTTAGAAACATCTTTATATTAGCACTTCTTATACTGTGTGCTTTATCTTACACAACATTGTTGAGGTACTAGCTTGTAGATTAGGCAAGCAAAGTGAAAAATAATCTTGTTCATTAGTATTCATCAGAACAACCATGTATTAGCAGATCTCTCGAGCAAGAAGCTTTCCTTTCAACATGTTCCCCAACTTCAACAATCAGAATGATTTCTATAAATCTAATTTTTCAAAATGCACTGTGATGGATGGAGCCTTTGTAAAAATTATCTTAATGAGGCTGTCAGTTTTTCATGCCTCTCAATTCTTCTTCACAAAAAAGGAAGACTCCTCTTTAGTTCCCCCACAAATACTAATGTCAGTCCCTTCCACCCAATGTGAGCTCGTAATCTGGGCCCAGCCAAAATTATTGGCTCTGTTACTGTTTTGGAGGAAGTAGATGGAAATAAACCTACATTTTGAACAAAGATCTGAAATTTTTTCCCCACTTCAAAGTGGTAGCAGCTATTTTTCGCAGATATAATAAAATTATAATTTGATTATAACCCATATCTTCTTGCAAACCATTCCATGAAAATTTTCAGATATTCTCACACATAATGATGAGATAGGCTGTATGGTGAGCAGGAGGAACACATAAATACATATTCACAGCTGAAGATTTTATATATAAACTGTTAATACTATTAAGATGATTTATCTGTTTAAAGTCATAATTTCAGCCCTACATGCTTTAAATTGCCCTAACACTAGAAAGCCTAGTTATGAGGTTAATTCCATGGCTATATATGCAAAGTTCATCTTAATTTTTACTCAAAGGACAAAGGCTGTCTTGCAACGAATGCAGAGGAGGTGCCTGCAGGGGAGCGATTTACTCCAAAACCTGTATAGGATGTTATAGTTCAAGGATGCTCTAAATTGTACACAGTAGGTGTCTCTCCTTTGACTGTAGGGGGAGCTTCAGCAGCTGCCCAGATGGTATAATGGGTCTCTCCAGTGATGCTGAGCCAGCACTAGAAAAGGTGCACCTCATTTTGAATGACCAGAATGCAGCAAGAGTGGCTGCCTCTTACACAGACTGAGCAATCGGCAAATACTGAGGTGAAAGAGGAGGAGACATCTCTGTGTGTTCATGTGTAAAGCAATGAGGTTTTAAATTTAGTATATATTCTACTGGTGAAATACATTAATCAAGATAACTGCAGAAGAGGAAAGTGAAAAATTAAATTTAATGCTAGCCCTTTCAGACAGGAGACATCATTTCTGGGGTGTTTTAAAAACAGAAGGCTCCATGTGACACATCTGGTTTTTGTGGATCTCCTGTTGACTCCAGACTTAATGCCACACAGTTGGTGGCTGGCTACAGAGAAGCTGAGATGCAATTAATATGCTAATTATAGTGGTCTGGTGTGTCTTTCCACTTTGATGTATATTCTCCTTTGTGGTATTTCTTACTATTTTGCCTGTGGAGTAAATTCTGTCATAATCATGTGGAAACAAGCAGAACATTTGGAAAATCAGAGCATGTACACCGCATGAACCTGTATCATTTTACGGACTGAAGGGCAAAAAGAATGTGCCAATATAACCTAGGAAAGTTGGAAACAATTTCCTGCTAGGCAGCACAGACTAATAGTTAAATACAAAATGCTGATTTTGTTTCTGTTCTTTACAATAAGAACCTGACCTGTTTAGGAGAGTCATGCAGGTTCTATGAAACTGCAGTAGGATCCTATATAAAAAATTTTAATCACATTTCCCATTAAAAAAAATATCTCCAGTTTCCTTGGGTTTTTTACAACTCCTACCTCTGTACTTGCAAATGAAACTATTTGAAGAACACATTTTTGAAGAACAAACTCCCACTTTGACCTTACTTATGTTTATATAGTCACATTTGTTAACTATGGGAGTAGTTGGTGATATCATCAGAACGTGTCCATAGTTTTTATTTTAAGGATGAGAAATATCAGGGAAGTTAAGGCCAGCATTTTCAAAGTACAAAAGTTTAGCTACTCCTGTGGTTTGCACTAAGTCCCTCTCATAAAAAAATGTGAAGCAACTTACTCTGTGGAGTGTTTGAGGCTCTGAGTTCAGGTGACAACCCTTCTAACTTTCAAACCAGGTAAACACTCACAATGACTCTCTATTTTCAGAGCAGTTCAGTAGCTTTAAAATTCTTCTCAGAGTAGTTGCAGGAGAGATACCTAATATTAAATTTCTCCAAATCTGGATGCTTCTGAAGTAGATTTATGTGAGTCATTTGAAATCAGCCAGTGAAAGAAATCAGGTGTCTCTGTTGTCCAGTCTACTGCTAGACCTACTGGCCTGTTTCCTCAGAAGTCTGGTACAGATTTCTGTTCTACAGTACATGGAGATAGTGGTTTTTCACTCAGCCAACAGCAAATGCCAAAGTGTAAGAACATATATTCCTATATTGGTTTAGAAAACAGTGCCAGGTTATGAACTGAGTAATCATGCTTCATGTAGTTCCCTCGTTCAACAAACATTTTGAAACTAGTACTCCAGCTTGATTTAGGTGTTAGAATGGGACCACATAGAAAAAGATGTGGAAGTTGAGCAACAAGTTTTCTTCCTCTTCCCATGGCACAGATCTTTTCCATGTCTGTACTTCTGTCAGTATCTGATTATGGGATATTTAACTGTGACATTGTAAGAGCATCCTCTGTGGCTGTCTGACTTCCCTCCTTACTGACCCTTCTGGCAGACATTTGCCTCTGAAAAATACAATGTCTGGGGTGTGCAACCACAGAGGCTGTTTTTTAGTGGCTGTGTTAGAAAATACTCTTCACAGAATGGACATATATGCATTTAACCTTGGACATTGCTCCTGACATCATAGCATGTCAACTGCAGCAGATAGTGTGAAACTACCAAGTTCATAATTACAGATTTTAAAAGGAAAACAACAGATCTTACACCTTAGTTTTCTTCCTAAAAAGGCCCAGAAATACAGTATCACTTCATTGACTGAACAGTCATGGCTCAGCATAAACAAGCACCGACCCAAATTTAAAACAGAGATTTTAGAGCGAAAATTTCTCTCATTCTCATAATCATCCTAACTTTCTCTGAATTATTTAATTACTGTCTTCAAGTCTAATTGGTGTGTGTAAGTATTAGATTATTCTTCATGAATGAAACAATGTGGAACTACCTGCAGTATTACACATTGTGAATCTTTGTGTATAAAATAACGGTTTAATTGCCGATGATCAGTAAATGTAAGTCTTCTGTGTCCATGTATGATAAAGGCAAGTGTGTTTCCCAATAGAAAACTCTGCAGTGCAAAAGTTTGTGACAGAGCTGTGGGAATTAATGAAGCTCTTGTGTTAAAATCCTTTGGGGCAGTTAAAACACTGTCACTCACTGTTAGCATAACAAGGACATGTGCTTCAGTGGAAGCAGCAGCTCATGAGAGTCTGTTCCATTTTCTAGGGGAATTCGGTTCCTTTGTGTTGGTGCTGCTGCTGTTTCCACTTTTGTGGACTATTTGGCCACTGGAATTTAAAAGCCTTGATAACCAGCCTTGTGCAGCCCACAGAGCTGTCCTGGCTGTGCAGACTACGTGTTCTGCTTGGCTCCAGCCTCACCATGTTACAGCCTGCATTTTGCACCAGGAAGCAAAATGAATATAAATAAAGGCTGTGGAGAAGAACAGGAGTCAGGGCATTACCAAGCAACGCTGGGACACAAAACTGTAGGGAATCAAGTTTCATCTCTGCTGTTGTTGCTCATAGAGCTGTTTGTTTTTCAGAGACCAATCCATGTGACATGAAGGTCACAGATAGCTTCTTTATTTTTTTTTTCTTTTTAGGGTAATCTTTATCTTTCCTTTCTGGAGGTTTTAGTTTGTATTCAAAATGACAAAACAGAAACAAACTGGCTGATGCACATCTGTACTTCAGCTCCGAGGCTGAGCAGCTATTTATTCTAACATAGTCTAGAGTCAAACAAATGGGACTAATTCTCCTTCCCACCGTGGCCAAGCCCGGATTGCAGAGCTTGGTGCCAGAGGGCTCCTGCAGGAGAGAGTGTCAGCTTCAACTGGGTCACAGACAGTCCTTTACGCACAGTGTGTTCCTGTGGCTCTCACTGCCCTTCCTGCCTTTGTGCTCTTTCTGTATGGGAAAATTAGCAGATAGACTGTGTAGCATCAGAGCCATGCTCTCTGATACTCCTCAGCTCGTCTGCTCCCTGTATACCTATAAACTCTCCAACTCATTATTCTTCACCTAATTGAATGGTCAGAGGGATCTCTGGGGATGTTTAGAAAAGGACTGATTTCTTTAGGGCTAATTGCTGAGGTATAAATGTGCCCATCATGGTGAGAAGGCTGAGGAGAGCAGAGAAGCTGTGCTGCTCACAGCTCTCTGTAATGCTCTGATCTTGTGGCTATGATGTGGAAATGCAAACAATTGACTAAGATGACAGAGACTGTATCTGGGTATCATTAGTTCCTGTTTCAGTGTTTCTGACCAAGCAGCTGGGACAGTGATTTGTCCCTACTTTTTATGTCTCTGTTAGGAACTAAGAGAGCATGGGATGCAGATGAATGTTTCTAGGCGAATGAAACATGCAGAAATTATTTTTTTAATTTTAAATTTAATTTTTATCTGCATTATTAGAAGTTGGAGTGATCTGAGCATCTCACTGAGCTCACACTTGGGCCCTGATTTGAATCCTATTGTATATACTGTGAGAAACAGAACAGCCTATAACATTTCTTTTCAGCAGAGTAGAAATCTGAATGTTGTCCCCTCATAATCAGTTGATCTGGTTTTAATTTGCGCTGATCAAATCTCACATTTTTCTGTGAATGATTTGCATCCTGCAGGGACTATTCCTCTGCACTCTCAACTGATGTTGCAACTGGAACAATGCTTAGAACATTTACAGTGCTTTTTTTTCTTTTGGTGGTTTTATTTTTTTTTTTTTTTTTATGGACGGTTTCTAAACTGCTTTTTCTTTTGTAGTTTCACTGTCTATGTTTTCAGGGCATGCACAGGGACCCTTCTTCTCAGATATAGCTATTTAGCTTCCTTTGAAACATGACAGTGAGCTAAGCTTGATTTTTTTTTTCCAAAAAGGTGTAGGGTTTTTTTTAAAGAAAATTATTCCCCTGCTCTAATTATTAGTTCTAAAACCAGGTCATAATGAACCAAAGCCATAAATCATATCCAGTGGGACTGCTATCAGACCAAAACTCAACTCAGCACCTTCTATCTAGCCCAAATTCATTCAGTTCAAGATAAAAGACTTGCTGCGAAAGATTTTACATCAGCTTTAAGGCAGTGTAGGATTAGGTCCATACTCCTACATTTACTTTAGGTCATTTGATATTATTGCAGGTGAACTTGGAGAGCACCTTCTCCCTCAATCATATGCTTCAGGAACAGAAAATTACCTTAAGCTGCAGCATGTTTAGTATTTAATTAGGTTTAAAATACCAGTCTTCAGTGGGAGCAAATATGATATTGCTTCTCATTGCACAGCTGTCACTACTACCCTCTGTTGCTATCACTGATAAGATTTCTACCATTATTTGAGAATTAACCTTGCAGAATTCTGTGGCCAGGCTCCTCATGAAGGTGTTGTGCCAATTTTACCCTTAATGACTGTATACATACGTATACAAAAACTTTATATACATATAAAGTATTTTAAATAGTTGAGGTACTCTTCAAAAGCCTTATAAATAGTCTTAAATCAAACACAGTGGAAAAGATAGCACAAGATGTGTTTGCTGAATAGATTCTTAACTGTTGCACAGTTCTGGTGCTGAATTTATTTAAGAGATTCTCCTCTTCTAGACTTTGCTGTTGTAAAGAAGTGGACATAAAGAGGGCTTATGTAACACTGACAAAAGAAATGGAGGTGGTAGCAACTTCACTCGAGATCAGGAATCAAGTTGCACCATACAGCAAAAACCAGAGGAGAAAGAATACTGCTAGAATGAAGGAAAGAGCTGGACAAAAATATTACGAGAAGATAATCTGCGTTCATGATACAGTGTCATATGATTTTGTAAACTATTAATGCTAATTTTCCATGATCTCCCACTTTTTTTCTTGATAAGACTATATGAAGAACATAAATATAATCTGATATACATGTTTACTAGAACACTATTGAATTTGCTTGCCAAAATCTGCTAGCTTTTTGTTGCTCAGTTAAATAAATCAGACAGCCCTTGAAAAAATTAATGTTTTGTAGGTGTGAAACAGAAGGAAAAATAGCTGCAATTTAACTGGCAATGTATATTTACCTGCAAACCTAGTATAGACGTGCAAATTCTCTGTTCTACACACTCAAACACAGAAACAAATAGATTTAACATCATTGATTTTCTTCTTTCCAGCAGCATCTGTACTGGCAACTCTCAGTTATCTCACAGTGTAGTGTGGACCTAAATCTTGAGGGTATTTTATGCTATTACTACTCCTTGGAAAAGATATTTACATGGGTGGATATAATTTTTTCATGATGTACAACTCACTTTTTGCAGCATACCATCTGGTGTACTCTGAACAAAACTTCATGGGGAAAAAAAGGGATTTTTCTAGTTTATGGACCTGTACCTGCAGATTATTGAAATTATTTTGCAAAGAATTAAACTGCTTTCAAAGACAACAAAAAATTTTGTCCAATAGAAAATTTGAGGCAGCTGAAACCTACAAGTTTGTACCAGCTCTCCACTAACAAAGTAATCTGAAGGACAAACAGAACAAAAGTAAATAACCACTCAAATGCTTACCTTGTGCAGTGGTGAGTCACTGCACAAATACTTTCGACATACATCCTTTCTCTGAAGCTGCCCAGTTTATCTACACATTGTTTCCCAAGTGTCTTGGATATGCATAGCTGGGAGAGATCTTAAGAGATCCACTACAGAAATTTTCTTGCTTGAAAGATGATTGGCTATATTGAGACCAACTGTAAAAATATCTGTCTTAAAATCCCCCAGTGAAGGACTTTCTCTAACAACCATAGCTAGCTTTTTTCCGAAGACTGTCTTTATTATTGTAATAAATGTTCTTGAAAGCAGCATATTTTTACAGAACAAATTAAATTGAGTTTTTTTCCTACCCCCAATGGGCATGAAGAACAATTGAACGGATTCCTTGTTTTTGCTTTCCTAACCCAAGCAGTCCAACCGTTTCAAGCTACTCATCTCACCCTGAGGAAAGTCCTTGGAAAGTGAACCAGATTTGCTTTCTCAGCCATTGTGCAGTTGCTGGCATGGTGGGTATTAAGACTGAAGCTGTTTTTACAACACAAAGAAATTCAAAGAGCAACAACTGATTTGCGGGAGAATCTTGCAGAGCTAGGTTCATCACACACTGACGTAAAACACACATATTTTCACAGTATGTGAGTGTCCCCATCTGCCTATTTCATCACAGTGAACTTTGGGGCCTTCAAAAATGGGCTACTTATATCCTGTTTCTTTCCACTTTACAGAAACTAAACCAAGACTATCACGAGGGAATTTCATCAGTTCCAA
This sequence comes from Rhagologus leucostigma, assembly GCA_013397725.1. Lineage (NCBI taxonomy): Eukaryota > Metazoa > Chordata > Aves > Passeriformes > Rhagologus > Rhagologus leucostigma. Next base: position 2,691,969 of record VZTD01004798.1, on the reverse strand, counting down.
AAGTGAGTGTAACAAACAAAATGGAACTCTTCAGTTATCTCAGAGTCTCAGTAGTATCAGGGTCATTGAATCACAGAATGGTTTGGGTTTGAAAGGGATGTTAAAGATCACCTGGTTCCAGCCCCTGCTGTGAACAGGCTGTGAACAACTTGCACTAGACAAGATTGCTCAGAGCTCTATCCAACCTCTAATCAATTTAGTGATGTTCTTTGGGACTTCCTCCAGCAAGTCCCTGTCCTTCCTGTCCTGGGACCCCAGAGCTGGATGCAGTGCTCCAGGTGGATCTCACCAGAGCAGAGCAGAGGAGCAGAATCCCTTCCCTTTCCTGCTGCCCACAATGCCCTGGATGCAGCCCAGGACACGTTTGGCTCTCTGGGCTGTGAGTGCCACGGCTGGGTCATGTCCAGCCTCTCACCCACCAGCGCCCCCAAGTCCTTCTGGGCAGGGCTGCTCTCGGCCTGCTCATGCCCAGCCTGTGCTGATACCGGGGATTGTCCCTACCCGGGTGCAGCACCAGCACTTGGTCTTGTTAAACCTCATCAGATTTCCATGGGCCACTTCTTGTGCTTGTCCAGGTCCCTCTGGCTGGCATCCCATCCTTCAGGAGTGTCATCAGCACCACTCAGCTTGGTGTCATCTGCTGATTTGCTGAGAGTGCACTTGATACCTTCATCTACATCATTAATGGAGTTATTTAATAACACTAGTCCAAGTACAGACCCCTGAGAGACACCACTCATCACTGATGTCCATCGGGACTCTGAGGCATGCACCACTCTCCTCTGGATGCAACTGTCCAACTGCTTTCTTATCCATCTAACAGTCTACTCATCAAACCCATGTCTTTCCAATTTAGAGAGAAGGATGTTGCAGGTGACCATGTAAAAGGCTTCACAGAAGTTCAGAAAAATAACATTTGTAGCCCTTCCCTTGTCCACTGATGTAGTCACTCCATCACAGAAAGTCACTAGGTTGGTCAAGGTAGTTGGTCAAGCAGGACTTGATGAAGTTGTGCTGGCTGTCCTGCATCACCTCCCTGTCCTCCATGACAGAAAGCACAGCTTCTAGGAGGATGTGTTCCATGATCTTCCCAGGCACAGAGGTGAGGCTGACAGGTTGGTAGTTCCCAGGGTCCTGCCTTCAACTCTTTTTAAAGATGTGTACTATGTTTTCCTTCTTCCAGTCACCTGAAACTTCACCTGACTTCTACGACTTTTCAAATACCGTAGACAGTTAAAACTACACAGAGGAATAAAAATTCAGCCTGAAACAGGCAGTGGCAAATAGAGATGTGCCATCCTAAAAATAAAGTAAGGCTGTATTTTACTTCACCTGGTGTGGAGGACAAACTCCTATCAACTTCTATAGAATTGATTTAGGGTTTTAGCCAGTGTACAATTGTATGAGTTAATCTCATGAACTACAACCACATAAACTCAGTGCTCCCTCTAGAAACATACTCACTGCTGTATTTGAACTCACCAGTCTTTCCCTGTTGCTCCATGGAGTCTGTGCAACCAGAGTCATGTCTCGATGCAGGACAATGGGTGTTTGGTCCCCTTTGCTGGAGATCAGAGGCTGCAGGGACACCACGGAGTAACAGGGTGTGCAGAGAGCCCCATGGCTGCTACGTGTGGTCCAGGCTGCTCCAGTCCTTACCCTGCTGCAGTCTCACCTGAGTCCGAAAGCAAGGGGAAGGCAAGAGCATAAAACAATAATGGGACACCTTAAATGCATCAATGTAATATCCTTTTGCCATGTCCTTTAATTCTCTCTAAGAACTTAGCATGTATTCAGTTCCTCTGAAGTTGTTCATAGAAATCTGAGCAAATAGAAAATATCTGAATAGAAAAAGGGCTGTATTAAAATTATTCACTTGAGAACATCCACAGCCTACTATTATGAACATTAGATTTGGGTCAGCACAGTGTGTTGAAATGGTTTGCATCTATAGGAGTTTGACTATGTACTGTCCAGTTTGCTAATCCCCAGGCATGTCTTTATCTAACAAAATATTTCATCTTCCTCTGCAGAAGAGACATTACAAATAATCCTTTAAATCAGGAATTTCTAATATTTAAAGTTCTTTTATGATGTGACTTCTCAGTTGCAGTTGAAAGAAGAAAAACTTGTACTAGGAGCCAAACAGCTGCCAGAGTTAAGCCAAGTATATTTAATTTGAAAGATGTAGCTAGTCTGGAGTTTTATTCTAAAGCTGTAATGTCACAAGACTTAGAGATCCCACCTCTTGAAATCGGGAAATTCAGACAGCAACACTGACAACTTTACATTTATTTAATTTACCTTTTTAAAAAATATCCTTTCTTAGAGATATGTGTAGCTGTCAGCCACTGTCCTTTTAGCCCATGCTTTAGCCACAAAGATATAATGAATATTTTGCACCTATTATCTGATTTATCTCTATAGATATTTTTACTGTGTGTAATCTGCATTTTTTTAATCCTTGATTTCTATTTGTAAAGCATGAAATAAACTTAGTTTTATTTGTATCAACCTCCATAATAACATGTGTCATGCTTGCCAAAAGCCCCATTAAAGACATATGTGTTTTGACACAGCAGTTCCTGTGACAGAATGTGTACCACTTACTAGCAGCTGCAGCTACACTGGTTACTGAAAATTAAATTAAACAAACTGAGAGCTACTTGAAGAAAATGTTTTTGATACCCTGCCTAGAGTTTTGGAAAGTAAAGTTTCAAGCTTTAGCTTAAAAATAACTCTCCTTAAGTCCTATTTCCAATCAGATTGAACCCACAGTTTGCTAATTTGTGTGAGAAAGAGGATACATTTTTCAAATCCAGCTTTTCTTGGTGATTTTGGAATCCCTCAGTAATACATAATAATTGTAAATGTTTATCTTGACGCAACACTACTCTTGGAACAGTGCACGATGTGATTCATACAGGGAAGGGAAGGGAAGGGAAGGGAAGGGAAGGGAAGGGAAGG